>JAAIXJ010001732.1:46971-289858 GCA_013403705.1 Heliconius hermathena
TTTTTATTTAGGGACTTTTTAAGTAAATAAAATACAAAAATGTCAGTCCCATCGTTCCCTTAAAACGAACTAAAAATACATAATGCTAACAGAAATTTGCTAAAGTAAATTATACACTATTTAACCTTAAACTTATATAACCATTTAGCTTCAACAGAATTTGGTTTAGATAACAAACATTGAAAGATACCTAAATCCATTAAATTTAAATTAAAACGACAACATAATTTTCGACGAGCCTCAACATTCAGAACACATTCCCCCAAGAAATGTTGTACGTCTTCATCTATTCCACACAATTCACATTTTGGAGAAGTTACTTTTCTCATGAGAAAACCAAATTTTCTTAGTGGAATATGTCCAGAACGAAGCCTAAGGGCGGTAACAATTTGTTGACGCGACAATTTTTTTTCTGCAAACCATGGAATACGAGGAAGCTTGTTCTGAATAACTCTATACCATATACCTTTATATTTCGATCTTTCATCAAAATACTCTGTCCACATTTTTTTCAAATTATCTTTGTACTTGATTAAAATTTCGGAAAAATCTGGTAATATATTCAAATTTATCCCATCAACTAATGCCTTTCGTGCTAATTTGTCAGCTTCCTCATTTCCCTTTATTCCAAGGTGAGAAGGAACCCATTGGAGTTTTACAGCAACACCTTTGTGAATTAATTTGATAACCTCATTTAACAACTTATACGCAACTGGTATACCTATATTGCCTTTAATACAATTACCTAAATGGAGCAATGCACTTTTACTATCAGAGAATACAACAACCTTATTACAATTAATACTAGAAACATAAACAAGTGCCATAAATATCGCAACAAGTTCCGCTGCCATTATAGTAATATTATTTTTAATTTTAAACATTCTACCAACTACACCTGTCTCTTATACACATTGGGGGGATGTGTTCTGAATGTTGAGGCTCGTCGAAAATTATGTTGTCGTTTTAATTTAAATTTAATGGATTTAGGTATCTTTCAATGTTTGTTATCTAAACCAAATTCTGTTGAAGCTAAATGGTTATATAAGTTTAAGGTTAAATAGTGTATAATTTACTTTAGCAAATTTCTGTTAGCATTATGTATTTTTAGTTCGTTTTAAGGGAACGATGGGACTGACATTTTTGTATTTTATTTACTTAAAAAGTCCCTAAATAAAAACAGATAAAAAAAAAAACAACAGAAGATCGAAAATGTATAAAAATTTACAAAATCGTCAACGTCGTCTGCCCGTTCGGGTCGGTCATACCTACGGTTCGTGGGCTAACTCATTTTGAATCAGTGATATCTCCTTTAATATTTATTAGAACGATGTACAGTGAAATATAATTTTAATCTAGGTGAAATGGTGAAGGTGACTATTATATTTATTTTGATAAGGATTGAATATGAAATTATAGAAAATACATTAAAAATAATCCAACAAAAATAATTAAATATATTAAAATGGTTACTGTGGTTCAACTTTTAGAGATTAACATACATCAACATGTGGACTTTTTAATAGATTATTTAAAAGACAATATTTTTGTAAAACATAGTTTTTATAATATATGTCGCATAAACTTGAGTCAGCGCACGCCATGTAAGCGTTCAGGAAGCTCATTTTGGGCGACCTTTTCTTAAAACGACATAATTCTTTGTTGCCTAGCAACGGTTGCTTAGCGACGGTTGTTATTAATATGACAGAACAAATTACATGTCAAATTGAAAGGTATTTTAATATCTCAGTATATATCAAGAATATTACAAATATGAGAAAAAAGTAACCTATGTTCATCCGGAGACCCTCAAGTATCTCTATATAAGTATTTTATCACAATTGATTTAGCGGTTTGGCCCTGATTGCGTAAAAGACAGACAGACAGACAGAGTTACTTTCGAATTTATAATATAGGTATGGATAGTGTCGAAATACGCGTTTTTTGCTATATAAACTGCCACATCTTTTTTTTTAAAGTAAATGTAGAAATACGTTAAATATTTATTTAGAAAACGTATAAAAATTTGAACGTAGCGGGACTCGAACCCGCGCCTCCTGGAAACCGACCAGGCGCTCTGACCGCTAAGCCATTCGTTCTCATCGAGCTACGTCGAAATTTTTATACGCTTGTTACAACTTATTTATGTTGTTAGCATCTCTGTAAGTCTGTCTGTCAAGAGCCTTTATCTCAGGAATGTACTTTAAAAATATTATAATAAATATTTTTAAACATTTTTAAAGTGTTATTCCACACTTAGGAAAGAAAAATATTTATTTAGAAAACGTATAAAAATTTGAACGTAGCGGGACTTGAACCCGCGCCTCTTGGAAACCGACCAGGCGCTCTGACCGCACACCGCTTACAACTTATTTATGTTGTTAGCATGTCTGTAACAAGCGTATAAAAATTTCGACGTAGCTCGATGAGGACGTATGGCTTAGCGGTCAGAGCGCCTGGTCGGTTTCCAGGAGGTGCGGGTTGGAGGAACAATTGTTGTGTGAGGCAATTGCGACATATGATGTTTGTGTTTATATATTTGTATATGTATTTCATAACAATTACAGCTAGCCAGTAACAGAGAGCCCTGCTTAATTATAAAAAAAAATGTCGCCTCTACAAGAGTGATTCAGTATGATGGGCAATTTACATTAATAAGTAAAATTATTGAAAAATGATGCTGTAGGGGTATAATAGTACAGGTATTATAATCACGACAGCATAATTTTCGTTTCACTATAATTGAAATTGTTTCAAATGGATATCCACTCACGAAAAGCTTTTAGGGTCCCGTACCTCAAAGGAAAAAATGGAACCATCCTATCACTTTGCTGTCCATCTGAAATTAATATTCAATATTCGCATCTATGATCCCTTCTACGGAAAAATCAACAATCAAATAAATCCAAAAAGTGAAAATTAAGCTTTTAATTCAACGCAACCTAAACATACAAGTGTTAGCTGTTTGAAACCTACAAACTTAGTACACAAAAAGTAACAACTTACAATAAAAACAAAGGAACTAATCCGAAAAGTTGAAATGTAAGATAATATATTTGGAAAAAATAATTATAAAATTATATTAGATCCTTACATATGAAATTGGCGGTTTGTCGCACTGGTCACTTTAATAACAAATTTTTCCTCTTTGGTTAATTATAAATTCAAATTTATACAGGTACACATGTATTTGTGTTTCGTTAACCGAAATTTATTTGTTTTTTCTTCGTTTTTCTTCTGTTTGCGTCACTCAGTTTACAAAATGTAAAACATGAAATATCGCATTTTTTACAAGTGCTGCGGAAACGGCTCAAAAGGTTAATGATGTGTATGGCGTTCGTGTCGCAAAAGAAAACACAGTGTATTTTTGGTTCCAATATTTTAGTTCTGGAAATTTCGACCTGCAGAATAAGCCCCGTGTACGGATGGAGACCCAAGTTGATAATGAATAATTGAAGGCTATTGTGAAAACGGATCCATCGCAAACCACGTCCGAGTTAGTTGCAGGCTGTGGTGTTAGTGATAACGCTGAATTAATCCTATCCAGTTAAAGCAAATTGGGAAAATTTAAAAGCTTGAAAGGTGTGTATCTCACGAACTAAGTGAAATAAACGGACAAACGCGCGTCGACTGCTGCGTTACATTTCTTAGCCGGCACAATAATGAAGGTGTTTTTAAATCCAATCATCAATCATCAGTGAATTTTCTACGTTAATCGGAAGCGCTCATCGCAATGGCTGGGCCAACAGGCAAGCCAGCCAAGAGAAAATTGACCCAAAAAAAGTTACTTGTAAGCGTTTGGAGGGCTAGTGCCGGTGACGTTCATTATTTTCTTAAAACTGGCCAAACGATTACGGCAGATATCTATTGTCAAACTATGATGGAAAAACTAGCGGCTATACAACCGAGGTTGGTCAATCGCCCTACGGCACTACTGCTTCACGATAACGCTAAACCACAGACTGCATAACAGACGGCTACCAAATTAGAAGAACTTCAATTGAAATGTCTAGGACATCCACCGTACTCCCCGGACCTTACCATATTTTTTTAAATTTGGATAACTTCTTGCAAGAGAAAAAAATCCTCTTCAATGGTACAGTTCAAACTACCTTCAAAGATTTTATTGATTCCCGTCGAAATGATTTTTTTAGTTAAGTAAATTTTTTAGTTTAAATGGACTACTTATGACATAGCATGCCGTTTTGCCGTATGATCCCGGCCTAGAATAGGATCATCCTGGTACTGGTGGTGTCGTAAGAGGCGACTAAAGTACGTGTGGTAGAGTCACTGCGCCAGCAATGGCAACACGCATGGGCAGACTCGACCGGATCATTACCACCCCCGGCATTTAAAACCGGCGTGAAGTAGTGGCCTTATGCCACTGCGTTTCGCATCAGGTAATGCCGGGCTCCGGAGCCCAACCCACCTTACAGGCAGGCAACGCACCTGTAGCTCCTCTGGTGTTGCACGGGGTCGTGGGCGGCGGTGATCACTTACCATCAGGTGACCCGCACGCTCGTTTGCCTTGTCTTTTCCATAAAAAAAAAAAAAAAAAAATAGCAAAAGTGCATAGATAATAATGGTTCATACTTATATTAAATTATTTATTTAATATTATATTCAAAAATATTTGACTTTTTGTTCCTCACGCCCCAAACACCAATTTTATATGTAAGGACCTAATATAAAATAAGTGAATACGGGGGGGGGCTTGGTGGGTGT
This sequence comes from Heliconius hermathena, assembly GCA_013403705.1. Lineage (NCBI taxonomy): Eukaryota > Metazoa > Arthropoda > Insecta > Lepidoptera > Nymphalidae > Heliconius > Heliconius hermathena. The sequence goes on from JAAIXJ010001732.1 coordinate 51,697, forward strand.
TTAATTCGGGCAATTTTAAGTTTGTCAATTTTTATAAGTTGTGCTTCTCATTGACCTACAAGGCTACAACCCTACCCTACCCTCAAATTGGTTCGGAACCCTCGGTGGACAAATCCGACTCATATTTTCCGGTTTTTTTCTTGCTCCCGCGACACAGAGTGTAGCGTTGAATTGCAACTCAATATCCAGTGACCCGAATGTTCGTGGAAAACAGAGAACGGAGTGTATTGATACTAGGTTATCTCTTTGACTGCTACTTGCTGCAAGTTTCAATCACAACGGGTGGTGAATAGAAGTAGCTGGCAAGGACATGAAATTGTTGTGTAGATCCATACCATAATTTAAATATTACTCAATTTAAAAAATAAAGTCAGGTATTTTTTTTTTTTTTGGTTATAAATCAAATATTCTTGTAATTAAGCAACGTTGTGCACAGAAGTATTATTACAGGGATTACAGAATATATGTATTCATGGAAACATGATTTAGGTACATATTGTTTCGGTTATATTTCAGTTGAAAGCTGATTTAAGCATATTTTTTAAAAATGTAACTACGTTTGCAAAACCAATTTAAGTATTTTCCTACGTTCAAAATTTATTTGTCTTAAAAATTAGCTTCACGCTGTATCCTGTACACATCAGGGTAGGGAACCTAGTATTAAGACACTCCGTTCCCCATTTTCTTCCGAATTCTACAGGCATTGTGTGTAATGTAGCGGAACTCAACGCCGCGCTTTGCTCAACACCAGAGCAAAGAAATGAAAATATATAACTTTCATACACTAGACACTCAATTTGATACTAATACTATGGATATAAGCGCTCTTAGACTCCAAGATTCTCTACAACGTATTCTTATTCAATTTGTCACCTCACTTTCCAAATGAACTTTAAAAACCCCCGAAGCTATTCTCGACGTTTATAAAAAGTGAAAGACAAGATCTTCCACTCGTTCCTCGTTGTTGAGTTTGAGAGGAGATGGAGGCATGAATAATAATCTTTTCAATCATATTGTACAGTTGTAATCGCTTTATAATTGTATAGTAGTAATAGTCTCTAAAAATAAAAGCTTCTTGAAAATAAAACTGTTTCAACACTTAATTATACTTTCTTACATTATAATTTTAGAAGCATTTTTAAATGAAAAATATGGTTGTTATATTATTCGTAATTAAAAAGATAGCGGGAAGGATAAATCTTTACTATATTTTTGTATTGTTTCTATATTTTGTATTACCAACTCATATATAGAAAAAGTAGGTCAGCATCTGACAGCAAACGCGATGTTTGTGGGTTCGATCACTAATGGAAGGAATCAATTTTATTTATTTGTTTATTCATTGGCCCAATTCCATCGAGTTCTATTTATAGACTAAATGTTTGTCCAATTAAAGACAATCACAGCATGTACTATTAAAATAATAGGACCTTTAATAAGTTCTCGCTGTTTTTTGAAATATGGCGTTACGGCACTCTATGCATGGAATTTCGTACGGTAACGAATCACCAAAGTAGTACTATATGTAACCTCAAATTATAATAGAATAGTGTTTACTACAGTGTCAATTACATATTTATTTTCCCTTTGTGAAAATGTGTACTTTTGTGCCAAATAAAGTGTTTTTGCGGGGAATTTTATTGCACTGCTTTATTCAGAAAAAATCTGCAGCCGAAGCACACAGAATTCTTGTTGAGACATATGGTGACAATGCTTTGTCGAATACAACATGCAGAGACTGATTTAGGCGCTTCAATAGTAATGATTTTGACCTTGAAGACAAAGAGCGTTCTGGAGCACCGACAAAAATTGAAGACAGAATTGGAGGCATTGCTTGAAGAAGATCCATGTCAGACGTTAGTAGAGCTCGGGAAAACGTTACAAGTAGATGCGTCAACAGTTTCAAAACGTTTAAAAGCGTTAGGAATGATCCAAAAGCAAGGGCATTGGGTGCCGTATGAGTTGAAGCCGAGAGACGTAGAACGACGTTTTCTCATGTGTGAATTGTTGCTTCAACGGCAAAAGAGAAAAGGTTTTCTGCACCGTATCGTCACTGGGGATGAAAAGTGGATTCACTACGACAATCCAAAGCGAAAAAAATCGTGGGGCATGCCGGGTCACGCATCAACATCGTCGCCAAAACCAAATATCCATGGTTCTAAGCTTCTTCTCTGCATTTGGTGGGATCAGCAGGGCGTAATTTATTATGAGCTGCTTAAACCTAATGAAACTATCACGGGAGCTCGCTATCGACTTCAGTTGATGCGTTTGAGTCGCGCTCTGAAAGAAAAGCGGCCACTATACGAGCAGAGACACGACAAAGTGATTTTATTACATGATAATGCTCGGCCACATGTGGCAAAACCAGTCAAAACTTACCTGGAAACACTTCAATGGGAAGTTCTACCCCACCCGCCGTATTCACCGGACATAGCCCCCTCCGATTACCACTTGTTTCGGTCGATGGCGCACGGTTTAAGCGAGCAGCGCTTCCATTCTTTTGAAGAAGCCGAAAAATGGCTTGATTCCTGGATTGCCTCGAAAGATGAGTCGTTTTTCCGACGGGGGATTCAATTGCTACCAGAGAGATGGGAGAAAGAGGTCTGTAATGATGGACAATACTTTGAGTAATGTCATTGTAAGTATTATATTTTAAATTAATTTTTTTAAACAAAAAAACAGCGATGACTTATTCAAGGTCCTAACAATAACAATTGGTAAAAAGTGTCATACAATAAAAAATATAAAAAAAAAAATTTTTAAACTATTTTCATTTAGTTTAATTTCGACACTCAACACGCAGTGTCTCGAATTCGGAGTGAAGATTCCAGAACGGAGTGTCTTAAAACAGCTTAACGAAGTAAGTTAAGTTAAGGTAAAAAGGAATATACCTAGATTCATAGATAGTATCTGCAAACACTGCATAAGCGGGTAAAAGCATGAAGCTGAAAACATATACGATGAAAAGATTCTAAAATTCAAGTGCTTCCATATGACTATAACCATTCACAAATATTGCTTAACAATTTACAATAGCAGAACGATATAAAATGGATATATTGCCTAAAATTATGAAGTCATAGAGATAGATAAGAAAATCATATAATTGTTCATAGTATTACCATTGTCGAAGTTCGCTCGTTATTAGAACAGTTCTGTAATTTTACACACCCGACCAGTCATATATTACGATTAGTAGGGCATCCATCTAATTGTGTAATAAAGGATTATTTTGATCGGTACATCTGTATTTACTTGTAAAATCCACGCTAATTATTAAACTGATATATCTACAAGTGTGTCAGTGTAATACTTCAATGTTATTCTTCAGTGTTATTCTTATAATATGAGGGATGCTTTCGTTCATCAGATATTAAAAACATACAATCATTTGTAAGAAAAAATTTAAATATTTTTTTAATATAAAAAGTTTCTTAATACTATATTCTTTCTACTTACCCCGCAAAACTTTGGGTATAAAACAATAGTGTCCCCTGGTGTTAGAATAGTACATGGAGAGCTTTATGAAACGTTAATACGCTTTCCGCTTTCCGTTCATTTTCGAAGTATTGCATACTCACTTATTGATTACCTGGAAACTATTATATTATAAATTATTTGTGCAAGTAGAACCCATTATTATCATTGTAATCTTTTTGGGTGCTTCAATGGATAAAAAAAAATACATATATTATTGTCAAAGTTGGGCCGTCGTGGTGCAGGGGCACAAGCATGTGACTGTCACGCGACGATTTTGGGTTCGATCCCCACTCGAGAGAATGAATTATTATTTATTAATATTTTCATTTCTTTGCTCTGACATGAAGACAAAAACCCCCGACATTGAATTCCGCCACGCAACATTCCATGCCTTGAAAAATTTGGCGGATAGGAACAACACAGTTTTCGTTCTTTGCACTAGGTTCCCTCTGCCTACCCGCTGTATGCGGGATACAGCGAGAAGCTGATTTTAATTATCAAAGTTAAGCTTCCAAAGTAATTATATAACAAAAATATAATTCCACATCATTACATTTAAGCCGTATATTATGATTCATATAAGCTCTATCACGAATTAACAATACTAATGACTACCATACACAAATTGGTCTCCGCACTATGTACATACGGATCTGCGTAAACCTTCCTTAATTAGCTTTACGCATTAATTCGCGAGTATCTATATATATAAAAGGACATGTACCTGACTGATTGAGGTGCGACGCACGCACAGCCGTAACCGCTGATGGTAGAAACGTGAAATTTGGACAGATGTTTATTTTCATAATCTGGACATCCTCTAAGAAGGGATTTTGAAAAATTTTAACCATAAAGGGATGAAATAGGGGTTGAAAGTTTGTATGGATTTTTTTTAAATCGGCACCGATTTTCATAAAATTTGAAATTTAGACTTTTAAAAATATTTCATTGAACACGTATTTCATGGTTTTTTAGAATTCACCCCCTAAGGGTTCAAATAAGGGAGAAATCTTTAAATCGCCACCGATTTTTATAAAAAAAATAATTTAGACTGTTAAAAATATTTTATTGGACACGTGTTTCATGGTTTTTTTAGAGTTCACTCCTAATAGTGCAAATAAGCGGGCGAAGCTGCGCGCGCCCACTAGTCTTTTACATCACTACAGTCCGATGTACCGCAACACTGTACTACCTACGAACGAAATTCGAATTATTCAACCAATTCATTTAATTAAACGTAGTTAATGCTAATTTGTACAGCAATGGTCTTAATTCAGACACGAAGTGGCTGTGGACAATTTATTGGTTTAATTTGATTATCGTCTTTAGATAGGGGGAATTGAATTGAAAAGTAGAATAAAAATTGTACTGATAACTATGTATATACGACGATATTCGCAAAGTGGCTGGCATCGGCTGGATGCGAAGAGCTCAAGATAGCTCAGTGGCATGCCATTGGAGAGGCCTATGTCCAGCAGTGGACTAGGACAGGCTGATGATGATGATGATGATGATGATGATGTATATATGTATTTATTAAGTCAATGTTAAGTTCAGTTTAGGTTTAATTTATTTCTCTGGACCACTCTTCCCCCATATTTTGGGACATTGTTTGCTGATGCTACTCGGATCTACTAAGGCGGAGAAAATATGTAATTCAAAAGTTATGTAAGTAAAATCTTGATAAGTAAAAATAATTTTATTTTTACGATTCTGTAGCACAATTGGTAAAAACAGACTCCTTATAGGATCATTTTATTGGCCGTCTGTCAAGATCAATTATCTCGACATCGCGTAGAGGTGTCAAGCTAAAATTAATATCAAATATTCATGTTTGTGGTCCCTTAAAGCAGAGAAAAAAATCAAGCTTCTGAATCAATGCAATCAAAAGATACGAGCTTTTAGGCATCGATTTTGTATGAAATTCACCACGTATTGATTACTTGGAGAAACAAACATATAGATTACTTCCCGTGGTACATATAGATACGTACGTATATGAAGTGAGAACTTATAATACAAATAAAGTAAAAATTAATAAGTATTTCATAAAAAAAAACCATTTAAGCATGAATACTTACGCCCGCAAACTTAAGTTTGTCAAACTTTTATAAATTGTACCCCCGTTAACCTACAAACTTGAAATTGGTACAGAAGCAATGGACGAGTGTGTTGAGTGTGAGTGTATATATATATATATATATATATATATATACGTATACGNATATATATATGTGTGTTTGTGTGTTTACCCAAATAGATTGAAATACACAATAATAATATACACAAGGCAAAGTTTATTGTATCCGTACAATATACAGATGCAGTGTAGGGGTCGTTTGTAGATTTAACATTGATCCCCGACGCGCTTCATTGAGCACGTTAATCCATCAGTCTCGATTGTCGTCGGTTACATGATCAGTACAGTACGAGCTACTGTGCTACCGATATCAGACAGTAAGGGCTCAGGAAATCTATATTGTGTGAAAAGTGACAATACAAAATATATCATTGCAAATATAATTATTAATATATTTATTTATAATGCTAATAATAATAATAATAAGTGAAATAATAATACAAAATCAAACATATTTTTTTATGTATATCATATTTTTTATATATATTTAGTTAAGAACTAAATCGTAATTTAAAAATATTATTATTTTTTTTTTACTTTACACCATAAGGAAGAGAGAGCCTAATCAATAATTCGTCATCCAGAATTTGAGATATTTCGTGATTAGTGGCAGAATCTAATGTCATATTTTATCTTACTAGATCTGGTTTTTTTTATTATTTTTTATTCATTTTTATTTTAATACAAAAAGAATATTTACATTTTATTATACAACTATATATTTTGAAATTGTTTTCTTTACTGAATCTGAATTAGTTTTGTATTCTAATAAGATTATCGTTTTGAAGACAATAACTGTACATTGAAAACTAAAATTTATATATATATATATATATATATATATATATATATATATATATATATATATATATATATATATATTTTATAGAATTTCTGTTGATTAAAATACTTTATTGTAATAAAACATTGTTATTTATAAAATAGACACTTAATGTTAAGAGAAGCTTGCTTAAATACAATAGTGAAAACTGAGAAGCACAAGCGCACAGACAAAATTACAAAAAAAAATTTTTTTTTTCTCATAGAATAGTAGTTTTTCTCATATATATTTCATACTGTACAGACAACGAATATACATTTTTTATATACGTATATATTGTAAGATATATATCATTTTAAATTTTACCAATAAAAACGCAACCACTCAAGAAATCTATTGCCGACCACTTGTGACGCGTCCCACCCTTATAGATCAAAGGGAGTTTAGATCACAAGCTTCGTGTTATACCTGGCTAACTATTTGTAAGTAAAGGTTGACTTGACTTTTACTTAAGTCTAACTAAAAAAGTCTATATTACGTAGATGAAGGTGGGTAGTGTGTTTATCCGTATGTATGTATATGTGTGAGTGTGCGTGCAAAATAAAAAAAAACATTATATTATAAAAAACAAAACCCAACTGTATAAGACTAAAAATAATAAAATAAGCCCATTATAATTTTTATCTTCATTTGCAACTAAGCCATCTAATATATAAAAATAGTTACTGTTAAATTAAATCAAATCAGCTTCACGCTGTATCCCGCACACAGCAAGGTAGGCAGAGGGAATCTAGTGTTAAGACACTCCGTTCCTCATTTTCTGCCGAATTCTGGAGACATTGCGTGTTGAGTGGCAGAACTCAACGCCGCGTTTAACCTCGACACCAGAGCGAAGAAATGGAAATATAAATTTAAGTAAATTTATATTTTCATTTCTTCGCTTTCCGATTGGCCCCGTCATGCCCCATGTCGTCCGACCGACCTTTGATTCTTTCGATCATTCATTAGCCCTCCGAAACGCAACAAACAGTAAGAAAATAACAACATATATGATTACAATGGCATTGCAAGAGATTGTTTTGTAGAGTGATTTTTATAATTTATCTACTTGTTGGAATAAACACCGGCAGAACTGAGGCACATTTGGTTAGGTTCCGTACCTTAAAAGTTAAAAACATAATATATATATTTTTCCATTTTTTTATTTTTTTTTTATTTTTACTGGAAGGTCTTACTTTCTGCCGAATTTCATGATTAGTAGATTCTAAGTAGTACCTTATAGATTCTGATTTCACGACGAATAAAGTTGACAAACTTAACTTTGCAATTGAAATAATGGGGACGTACTCAATTTGTATACAATGAACTACAAATATAAGTTTGTAATGACTTTTTTTTTGCACAATATAGCTATAAATTTCTATTTTTAGGGTTCCCTACCTCAAAACGAAAAAACGGAACCCCTGTAGGATAATCTAGCTTCTAAATTAACTTAATCAAAAGATACGAGCTTTTATGCATCGTTTTTGCTGCATTTTCTATGAAATTCGCCACGTAATCCAAACCTACTATCCGAGTAGGATACTTCCCTTGGATCTGCAGTTATGAAATTTAGTATAAGGTGAGAACTTATAATATAGATACTACAGATAGAAATGAGTGCATATTATTTATACAAACTTAAGTTTGTCATCTTTTGAACCTCCCGTTGACCAACAATCCTGAAAATGGTTTGGAAGCTTCGGCGGGCGAGCCCGACTCGCACTTAACCATTTCGTTTTGATTCAAACTGGCGTGGGCCATGTAATAATGTATATATAAATCACCCCTATACATATTTTTGCTTTATTAGAATTTCCCTTAAATAAGACCATGTCAATAATCTCTATAAAGCCTTCAATCATATTCACATCATACCCTGAACGAACTTTCCAATATATTAATATAATGTGTTGGTACTTTAGTAGGTGTCTATTAATAGTTTGAACACCGCCTCATCCTCGCCTCTCTACATACAAATATATCACTGGCGAGATAATATTCTGAAGAGTGTAAACTAAAAATTTCCATACAATAACATTGAAATATGGTGACAAACATTTTATTTGTTTTACATATAACGAAATTTTCTATATTTCAATATTATTATTTTAATTCATTAGCTATTTATTACTGAATATTCGATACGACACTTTATATTTCTTTTATACTAGTAATGAATGATAAATTTGCTAACAAATTATTTGAACATTAAATAAAATGCAAAATAAATCTTAGAGACTATTATCTTACCAGCCAATAAAACATTTAAAAGAAAAATATTTTCTATTCCCTTAGGTACATTTTAAAGATTAACCCTTAACTTATAGAGTTCCGTACCAGAACTCTTGTAGGACTTTTTTGTTGTCGGTCTATCTGTATGTCTCTCTATCTATCTCTGAGTTAAAATTTATATCAAATATCCAGGTTTACGGTCCCATAAAGCACAAAGAAAATTAAGCTTTTACTCAACAATCAAAATCTATGAGCTACTTACTTTCTGTTGACCTACAATCATGAAATTGGTACGGAACCCTCGGTTAGCGAGACCGACTGGCACTTCATTGATTTTTTTTCTTTCCAGTCAAATCAAAAACTTAACTACAGCTACAGATGTAATTGACCGTTTCAAATGCATTGTTTCATTTCAAAACTCATACGGTAAAGTTGAGTAAACTATTACAGGAATTTGGTTAATCATATGGACTGACAAAAAAATGAGCCTTCATCTGAATAAAAAGTTTAAAATTCCATTACATTTCTATTTAATAACCGAGTGTTTCAAACGAATTGCTGTGAAAAATTTTCCTTAGAATTTTATGAGTCAAGGATGAAAGATAGAATGTAAAAATGGTAGTAGCTTTTATTAAACAATATTAAAAGATATATTTCTAATACTTTTTATATTTGCCAGTTAGATTAAGAAAACAGAAAAATATCACTAGTTGACGTTACATTGATAAGAAATTAGCTAAGCCGTATGTGTTGTAATAAGTGTATACTGAAATCGCGATGACTAATATTTCGATCGTTACTTGAAAAAACAATTTTTTTGACGAAAAAAATCCAAGACATAAGACACTCCGTTGCCCATTTTCCACCGAATTCTGGAGGCATTGCGTATTGAGTGGCGGAACTCAATGCCGTGCATTGCTTCTACACCAGAGCGAAGAAAATGAAAATATACATTTAAATAAATATATTCATATCGAGTGGGGATCGAACCTACGTACAACCAGTCACGTTTACAATCACGCACTTGTGCCCCTGCATCACGACTGGCAAACTATATACAATTACGAGTAGTTGAGTTCCATCACATAACACGCAATGTTTTGAATCCAGGTTGATTACGGAGAACGGAGTACTTTGATCATTACTAGTCAGTGATTGCATTCCGTCGCCTATAACATTTTTTTACAGTATAATAATTATTTATTTGATGAAATTAAAATAAATATATTTTTTACTTTTTCTACATCTAAACTTTCTACATACTAAAGTGACATCCAAATTCCAAACTATTACATAATAGATTATCTTATTTAGTTATAAGTTATTATATTATATTCAATTGCTTTGTGACTATTAAATAAAAACATTTTTTTTTTCAATTTCTAAACTTTTATTAAGAAAATTAAGCATATACACCTGGTTGTGCTTGTCGCTTGATGCCAGTAGCTGGGACACACGTACCTCCTCGGACAATTGTAACATCTAAAACATAGAATACGGAATCAATATAAATTAGAAATTAAACTAAGTTTGAGTGTCTACGGTGTCGTGTGGGGTATCAAAAGAAAGAACTTTCTGCGTTAAAAAAACTAGTTCATACGATTTCAAATATGTAAACATTAATTGCTGTTGCTCACAGCTTTGCTTGCAATCACCTGATAATTGCAAAAACTTACAAAATCACTTCTAAATTAGTTAAATATAATAAAACCTTAGCTATATATTACAGGTCTGCTCTGCGTAATAAGTATACTTAATCCGAATTCACATAACTCCAAAACAAGTTAGATAACAATACTTTAAAATATAATACGTGTAAGTTGTTTATAGTTTGTATATTTTAATAGTTTTTTTTCAGCTTCACGCTGTATCCCGCCCATAGCAGGGTAGGCAGAGGGAACCTAGTATTAAGACACACCATTCCCCACTTTCTGCCGAATTCTGGAGGCATTGCGTGTTGAATGGCAGAACTCAACGCCGCGCTTTACCTCGACATCAGAGCGAAGAAATGGAAATATAAATTTAAGTAAGTATTTCATCTCCTCGAATTGGGATCGAACCCACAACCAGTCGGTTTTACAGTCACACTTTGTGCCCCTGCGCCAAGACTGGCAGTTTAATAGAGTATTTTCTTGCTTTGTAGATTATAGAGAGTGTTTTAGTAGTTTTAGGGTTTTAGTTTTTAAACATTCTTTTTATTCAATTCTTGTTAAGTGATCGTGCCAATTTTATCTTTTACTTTTATTAAATCGACCACACAAATAAAATATTTCAAAAATATTTTTTCTTATTGTTAAAAAGCAGTATAAACGACTTTCTGATAAAGACATCATATTTACATTGCGACGTTTTACGTACCCAGCCACAATGGCCCCAAATACACACTTTGTTCTCTAAATTCCGCACAATTTTCGAGATATTATGTCGGAATCCAACTTCGCGTATTCTTTTCTTTTTTTTTATCAGCTTCAGGCTGTATCCCGCATACAGCAGGGTAAGCAGAGGGAACCTAGTGTTAAGACACTCCGTTCCCCACTTTCTGCCGAATTCTGGAGTTGAGTGGCAGAACTCAACGCCGCGCCTCGACACCAGAGTGAAGAAATAGAAATATAAATATAAGTAAATATTTCTTATCCTCGAGTGGGGATCGAACCCGCAACCTCGTGCCGCTGCGCCATGACTGGCCCTGTGTATTCTTAAATGTTGAAAAATCATAATATGACCTATATTACCAACACAAGTAGCTTAAAAAGTTCCACGATACATCGAAAACCAAGTTTGGAACTCTTACAAAAGGAAGCTGTAACTTTTTAAGAAATGGTAATTGGATATCATAAGATTCTCTTATGATATCCAATGTTACTTGGTTTGTAATTTCCTTGTTTCTTATACTTTAACACATATTTATTTTTACACGTAGACAGCACTAGGTATCCTACATACCTTACATAGGTAAAATGATAAATAATTATGGGAGTTTAAACCAGTTTTCACATTTAATTATAAAAGGTTTCTAATTTAAAAATATATACTTTATAGAGTTCGCGAAGAGAAGACGAGAGCTGATCATTTATGGATTAAATATTCTTTGATAGGTACGTGTCAGTGAGCACGTTAATCCATCAGTCTCATACGCTGTAGGTTACGTAATCATTATGGAATAACACTACCTACTCATCATCTAAAATCTTAGTTGAAATATTTTTCTCTGCAAAAAAATTTTTTTGCAATAAATAAGATTTTGAATATGTCCAAAATGTTTACTTAGGTAATAAAAGTTAAAATATCATCCAACTAAACAGATTTTGGCTTTACAAAGATAATAATATTATTATGAAGCATATTCGTATGGTACCGCAATATGAAGGTACATAAGGAACACTGGGAACTAATTGCAGATTACATTAAAAATGCAAAACTCCGAGTGTTGTTAGTGTTTCAATTGAAATAATACTGAAACATAAATATGTATATGACGAACTGAAATAATAATTTTTGCTATCACAATTAAATTATTTAAATTTTTCTTAATTAGATTTAATATTATATGTACCTACCTACAAATACATATAAAGGGTTTTAGAAGGTTTCAGTTATTTTTTATTGTAATTTTTCAACATAAAAAAAATATATCATGTACCTAAATACTCAATTCAGTTGAGCTTTACCAAAAACAATAAAACGTCAAAGAGAAAGCCTAGACGGTATAAGTATATGGATTTTTTATAATAAGTTACGTAAATATTGAGAGCCGACAATATATGTACGAAGCACTCTACCATATGAATTAATCAAAAAACCGAGTTGCAGATATGAAAATGCGAAACATAAATAAAACAAACCGACGACGTCAAGTAGCGATAATTCATTATAGCGAATATAATCAAATTAAATTCTCATATGTTCGAATATGTTAAATTAAAGCGGAGTATTCCAGAGAGGACTTACCAATACCACATCTGAGAGCGCAGTCGAACTTCCCCTTGTTGAAATATGTGATATTGTCACTGCCGCACAGTGGGCTGTATTCTGATGTTGATGGACAGTCTTGTGCACATTGTCTCTTCGATGATAGTGTGCTGTGGACACACAATATATATAAAAAAAAATGTACAGAAATGTATTTTGTTAGATTTGCACTACGATGGCGTTGATTAAGTAATTATTATTTTATTTTATTTTTTTAGCTTTTCGCTGTATCCCGCTCATAGTAAGGTACGCAAATGGAACCTGAGAACCTAGTGCTAAGACTCTCCATTTCCCGTTAAGTCACTTCTGATTTCCACTTTCCGCCGAATCGTTGAGGCACTGTGAAGCTTGTAGCAGTGTTGAGAGGCGGAACTCAATTTCGCGTTTTATCTCAGTACCAGAGCGAGGAAATGAAAATATTAAACATTTGATTCTCCCGAGAGGAAATCGAACCGCCGCACGATTGTGCCTCTGCGCCACGACGGCCTTACTTTATTCGGAGGATTATTTATTTGAACTATGTATTTAGCAATATAGTTTACAAATTTCAAAAAAATTACAAAGACAGTTAAGTAATAATAATAATTTTCGGCGTCGCTAGAACATTACAGCCTATTCACGCCTACACGGCATGCATACATACAGACACAGTATTCATCACTAAATTACATTCGTATCATAAAAATTGAAATTACATAGTATGTACATCAGAACTATACAGATAACTTTAATTTCGATATGAGAATTAAAAGTAGGTCACATTCGTTTTAAAAGCTATGTTGTTGCATGATATTTTATCAACAACAATACATTTAATTAAAAAAATATTTTACAGAATAAAAGTAAACAATACGTCTTCATACTGTATTCACGACGACGAAGAGCCGGACGGTTTTTGCTTTTGTTTAGGAAGTTAAAAGGCTGTGCAAAACGCTGCTTTTTTACATATAAACCGGAGGTTCGGTTCGTCTAGAGGTTTACACAAATGTACGGGAATACGCTCAATATGGATATCTTTTCTCGATTTGAATACTTAATTAAATACATGTCTGCTTTTTTACTGTTACAGAGGTTGGGGTCGTGGTGCAGGGGCATGTAAAGGCGACGTGAGGTTGTGTATTCGATTCCCACTCGAGAAAATGAAATGTTTAATATTTTAATTTTTTTTTAGTGTCGAGGCAAAACGCATTGAGTTCCACCATTTAACAGGCCATGCCTCCAAAATTCGGCGGAAAGTGGGGCGGAGTGTCTGAAAACTAGGCTCCCTCTGCCTATCCTGCTACATGCTGCTACAAAAAGATACTAAGGTGGAGTTGTCTCCAACATGAGATTGTTTATTAGATATTATTTACAGTTTTTTTTTTCATAAATAAATAAGATAAATCTATTTTAAAGAATGCCAATAAAATTATAAAAAAATATCAACTAACAGAGTTGAGTTCTATTCTAAAGTTATCATTGGAAAAGAAAACTATAAAAAATATTACAATTTCAAATTTGGTTTTTAAAAGCTGTACCGATTAAGCTCAGGTTCTTATTTTTTTTCTGCTTCACGCTGTATCCCGCACACAGCGGTAGGCTGAAGGAATCTAGTGTTAAGACACTCCGTTCCCCACTTTCTGCCGAATTCTGGAGGCATTGCGTGTTGAGTGGCAGAACTCATCGCCGCGCTTTGCCTCGACACCAGAGCGAAGAAATGGAAATATACATTTAAGTAAATATTTTATCTCCTCGAGTAGGGATCGAACCCACAACAGTCAGTCCTTATCTAGTCATAAAGCTGTAATTACATCTTTGGCCTGAAAGCAACTACTTTTTTTAATATAATACTAGAGGGCGCGCGTGGCTTCGCCCGCTTATTAGGAGTGAATTCTAAAAGAACCACGAAACACGTGTTCAATAAAATATTTTTAACAGTCTGAATTTATTTTTTTATAAAAATCGGTGGTAATTTAAAGATTTTTCCATATAAACTTTCAACCCCTTATTTGAACCCTAAGGGGGTGAATTTTTAAAAACCATGAAACACGTATTCAATGAAATATTTTTAAGAGTCTGAATTTCAAATTTTATAAAAATCTATCTTTATAAAAAACGTTACGGCTCTGCGTGCGTCTTACCTCAGTCAGCCAGCACAAGTCCTTTTATATATATAGATGTACTCTAAAGCATTTTTCTAAAGTATTCGTATGTATTAAACCATAACTATTACTTACCTGGTAGTAAATGGCGGAAGCTTCGTTGTGGTCAGTACGACGGGATTGCTCAGAACGTCAGCTTTGTCAGTAGTTTCAATACCAGCCAATTGCGGGTATTGTCCGTTAGGATCTTGTAAGTTGCCATTCAATAACTGATTGTTCAGTACGTTCGCATCTTGGGATGGGAAGCCATTTTGTAATCCAGGGTTGTAATTTTGGTAGGCATCAGGGTACCGAAGCGGTTGCCCTTGAATTACTGGGTTTCGGTTAAAACCTTGTGCTTGTTGATTCCCGAAACCGTTTTGATTTGGATTGTTTTGTAATCCGTTTGCGTTGTTCCAATTTGTACCCGTAAATGGAGTCTATAAGAAATTGAATGATAAACAGATTTAGCTTACAAAATTTCTATACTATAATTCTTTATAGTTCAAGTTAACTTTAATATAATATTTAATATTTCTAGACATTGTAATTTTTTAGCTTTTATATAAAGATTAAGATTTTTAAATTACATACAAAGTACGACAGAAAGTACGACTGTAAACGCGACAGGTAGTGGGTTGGATTTCCACTCGCGGACATAAAATATTTAATATTTTCATTTTTTCGCTCTAATGTCGAGTCGTCTCTCCCACGCAACGCCTCCAGCATTCGGCGGAAAGTGGGGAAAGGAAGTGTCTTAACTAAAAAAAAATTAAAAGGTTCCTTTTTAATATTCAATTTATAATTTACCTGTGTATTTTGATGGTTATTAGGATACCTGTTATTATTCCAATTATTACCCATTCCCGGATAACGGCCATAGTTACCCTACAATGTAAATAATTTAAAGCTCATTAAATGGTAACTTTACAACTATTGTAAATTCGTTAGATAACCACAATTTTACGAACAATATAAAATTATTATTGTAGGATAAATAATGGAAACACATGGAATGCACATATAATGTACAGTGTTTTCTACTACTATTACAATATTACATTTTAATTAACCTTTAATATATTTCAATTTAATTGGGCATACTTTTATAACTAAAAATATTGTAATTGATTCCGATATATATCTTGTCGTAAAATATTTGACGCAAGTCATCCATTATTTGCCGGTGCAATGCTTTATATGTACAAGCGTATATTTATTTTTCGAGCTGAGGGATACCCGCTAGTGTATTGTGTTTTTATGATGATAGAATCCATTTATAAATAATTATTAGACATCTGGGTTTCCTCTATGATCTTTATTCTTTTAAATATTGTACTGTATTGATAATGTATGGTAATTAAAAAACAAGTACGAATAAAAAGTGTTTTGTCACTAAACTCATTTACGTCTGAACATAAAAAAAATCTTTCCAATCATACTAATATTGTAAATGTGAATGTAAATTTGTTTGTAACGCCTTCACGCTGAAACTACTCATCCGATTATCATGAAACTTTGTACACATATTCTTAGAGGTATAAGAAAGGACATAGGATACTTTTTATTGAAAAATATAAATATTTATGAAAAAAAAAATATTAATGTTTGGTTATAATATAAAAATAAATTAAAGCGAGCGAAGCCAACGCGGCGAAAATTTCTAGTATTTTACATAAAATTTATACAACAATTTAATGTAGGTATGTCTTGATGATAGGAATAGACAAAAACGAAATCAATTTATTCATCTTTAGATTTTTTTTTCTTTTGTATATAAAAAAAATAATCAAAACCAAATACAGCTTGATCCAATCCTAACCTACTATGCAACAAACAGACTCAGATAGTGTGTATACCAAATTATAATTATAAAGCACAAGGACGGATTAAACCTACATTTTGTACTGTGTGCCTATATTTGTAACTATTATGAAACTTACCAGGAAATTTTACATTTATGAGTACAATATGATGATACAATAAATTTATAGGAATATAAGACAGATCTACATCTGTATGTTATATTCTACTAGAGACTCAAACGCTTAAACTTATTTTTATATTATAGCCAAAGGATAATATTAAAATATATACATATTAGTTTTTTTATAAAATATATCCTATGTCCTTTCTAACAACTCTAAGAATATGGGTACAAAGTTTCATGATAACCGGTTGAGTAGTTTTTGCGTAAAAGCGTAACAAACAAACTTACATTTGCATTTATAATTTTAGTATGATTTTTAATTAGATTTAATATTTTAATGTCACGATTAAATATATATATACTTACTNTATATATATATATGTAACGAGATGATAATAAGAACATAGTAGTAAAAAATAAATTAACTTACCTGATTCGAATCAGAGGGATACGTAGGATAATTGGTACCTGGTCTTGTGTTAACGTGGTTTAAGCCATTGCCTTGTGCGTACTGAGGATTATAGCCCTGAAATTTAAATATACTTCAGCTATTATTTACAAGTAAAATGTTGTGCGTATTTTTATTATATGTTCACCTAAATCAAGTCTTATCTTGTTCGAAAAGCTAATCCCGTTTTAATTAGTGTTTATTTTGTACACTTTTGTACACTTTCAAATTAATTTTTACAAGCTTTTATTTAACTTGGCATGAAATTTAGATTACGACTTCAGCTGTAATGATTTTTCTCTACTCTCTCTTTTTCTCTGCTCTAATGATTGACGAAATTACATATAACTAATATTGTTAATCCAAAATGGCCGCCGCTATAAGAAGACAGATTTAATTTTTTTGCAAAATCAATATGGATTTCAAATCATCATCACGATCAAAATTTATATGATAAAATTAGTAGATATTTCAAAAGTACATAAATATAAAGCCATGTTAATACATATCTCATATTTAGAGTTTAACAGTATATAAATATTTAGCTAAACAAGAGTATGACAGTAAACAGCTTCCTACGCATACTTGAGTAATTTATGTTTTCCCTCACGTGTAAGACGCAGGCCGTATAGCAATCTACAAGTAAATAGGTATATATAAGTAGGCGTATAAGCAAATAACTATTTATTAAATAGATCAGATCGAGGCCATTTTAGCGCAGTAGAACAATATCTGACTATAACCACAATGGTTGCAAGTTCGATTTCAACTCGTAGGGTAATTATTTATATTATTCTGCCCTGGCCAGAGTTCCACCACTCAATACACAGTGTCCCGAATTCGGGCGGAAAGCGGAGGACTGAGTGTCTTGACACTAGGTTCTATCTGAGTACCCGGCCATATAGCTACAGAATAAAGAGTGAAACTATAAAAACATATAGTACCTGGAAGGTGTTCTGGTTTCCTGGGTAGTGATAATTTGGATTACCATTCATTAAACCGTTACCAGGATTCTGTGGATTGTATCCCTTGAGAAAAAAAACATTGCATGTTTAGCTCTTGTTGTGCCTACATATTAAATTAAAACAATTTAGTACTATTAATTTCTATATAATTTTTTTAAATCTGATCTTCTGATAATAGTGAGGCGTGTTATTGGTTGGTTGGTATTATGGGGTTAGTTTTTGGTAACTACAAATTTATAGGTTATTTTTATGAAAGTAGCAGTTTTCTTTTCAATTAGACATTTAGTAAACTTTCCTGCTTTGTTATTTACTTTATTTAAAAGTTTTTGCTAAATTATTACCAGTTTGGGGTAGACAATAGGACTATTATATTAAAATCTAAAATTAAATATTATTAACTTTACAAACAATAGTTATATTAAAACATAATTAAAATTTATATGTTATCCATTTTTAGACATTTTTCCTGTCTCACTTCAAAAGAAGCGATCACTAAAATAGAAACTAACATAAATTTTCGAGATACATACGTGTGTGTACAATATTGAATAATTTTATTTATAAATAAATACCTGCATATTATTCGGATTTCCCGGGTTATTTGCCAACATTCCATTATTGCCATTTCCTGGATATTGTTGATAATTATTTCCCTGCAAGATACACATACTCATAAAAAAAAATCATCATATTTTTGAACTTACCTACAATATAATTAGGACATTATTTTAAGATACAATTTCGTTTATATTTAAGTAAGAAACTTGTGAAAGAAATAAAAGTAGAAAATAACACGTTTCGTTGATAAATAATTCCCATCATTGGGTAGGCAAAGCTCTGCAAAATATACCGCATTGATATTCAAATAAAGGTTAAGCTATGAAAGAGGGCGACGTAAGGAGGGCAATTTTCCTTTTTATTAGCCCTCGAAGAAAATCATAATTTAATATTACAATTATAATAACGATAATTATATTTGAATATTGTTGCCAGTCAATATACGTTTTACTGCCAACAATTAATTGTTTTCAAATTTCCGATAAAAATATAACGAGTAGGTATTAAAAAATATAGCAGGAGATGTCATCCACAACATCGTTTGCGTGGACTTTATGCCACAGTATTTCCATTTCTATATATCGTACTTTAGTCTTTAAAATTTAAAATCCAGTATCCTCTCGTATCTGAAAGAATTTCACGAATTTCTTCTTAGAAATTCAATATACATTAAATTTAATTTCTACGTCAATAGTTACGATTGTGCGTTGCCTGTCACTCACTCAGAAGCGGATAGTTTTATGCATAGAGATTTATAGAGGCCAGTCGTGGCGCAGGGACACAAAATGTGACTGTAAACGCGACCGGTTGTGGGTTCGATCTCCACTAGGGAAAATTTAATATTTATTTAAATTAATGTTTTCATTTTTTTTTGGTGTCGATGCAAAGTGCGGCGTTGAGTTCCGCCACTCAGCCGTAATGCCTCTGAAATTCGGCGGAAAGCGGAGAACGGGGTGTCTTAGGCACTAGGTTTTAGACACTAGGTTCCATCTGCATACCTTGCTGTGTGCGGAGTACAGAGTAAAGTTGATTTTTTTTTGGAAATTTGTAAAATATATTTAAATAATAGCAATATTACCTCCTGTACGCTTCCGGGATAAATACCATTATTGTTCACCATATTACCGGGATACTGTGGCTGGTTGCCCTAAAAATATTAACAATAAATAATTAAATTTAAAATAAACTTTATTAAAAAGAATAAGGGCGACTAATATTGTAACTATATATCTAATATTTTACTAACTAACATAGTAAGCACCACCTTAAATGAAACCACAGTTTTGACTACTCTATAAAAGCCTAATATAAATCAGAAAAAAATAAATTCCCAAAAATGAAAAAGTTATTTTTTCAAACAAAATAAATAATAAAATTGTCGTTTTAAAATAAAACGCCATTTGTAAGGACGGCGCACGCACACATAAACCTATCAAAGNAAAATTAAGTAAAAAAATTATGTACTATTTATGTTACAAATAAGCTACTGACTAATTTAAAATACTTAACAATTTACGTCATATTTAAATAAATGGGAATGAAATATGCGTATATAAAATTCTCAACTAGGTTTTTACTTTACCACAGAACTCTTGAGGAAGGTTTCTATGTATTATATATATATATAAAATTTTAAAATACTAGGGAACTACGACTTTGACTTGTAATAATCAATAATGATCAAAAAATACCCGCGCCGCCGCCGCCGCTACTATATTTTGGCCTTAATTTTATACTACAAAAAAATACCCACGCCGTGGGTTTTTTATATAATAGAGATATTAACACATTTTTATATAATAGAGATATTTAAATAATATTAAAAATACCTGCTGTGAGTTTCCAGGATAAATGCCATTGTTTACCATAGGGTACTGTAACTGGTTGCCCTAAAAGTAGTTTTAAAAATAACGTTATAAAGACTTCAATCAATCAATGAGGCCGTCAGTCGTGGCGCAGCGGCACGAGGGGTGACTGTAAAACCGACTGGTTGTGGGTTCGATCCCCACTCGAGGAGATGAAATATTTACTTAAATTTATATTTCCATTTCTTCGCTCTGATGTCGAGGCTAAGCGCGACGTTGAGTTCTGCCACTCTACACGCAATGCCTCCAGAATTCAGCAGATAGTGGGGAACGGAGTGTCTTAACACTAAGTTCCCTCTACCTACCCTGCTGTGTCCGGGATACAGCGTGAAGCTGATTTAATTAAATTTTAATTTTAAGCCTTCAATAAATTACAATAAATTTTCCCATAACCTATTGTATTTATGCTCACACGTTTGTTAAAACTGCAAATAAGTTTATACTTTCTCATAAAACTTTAAAGGAAAAGTTTTATATAGGTTTGTATATACATAAAATTTATAAAATATATATAATACAAATAGCAATATTACCTGCTGTGAGTTTCCAGGATTAAGACCATTATTTACTGTATTACTGGGATACTGTGGTTGGTTGCCCTAAAAACAATTATGAATATATTCAACTTTCTAACAACTGCAATAAATTAGAATAAAATTATAATAGCCCTAACCAACAATGTGTAAACAACATGCTGAAACTGCTGTACTTTTAACTATATTAATAAGCTAGATACTTATATTTATAACCTACAACTAAGTTTTTTTTGCCACGAATATTAATGACAATAAATTATCTATAAAGTACGTACAAAAACTACCAAGATATCCAATATTTCCTTAATGAAAAATTAAAAAAAAAATCATGAAATTAATAAAAAAAATTTAAATAAAATTCACGATAAGCAATTATAAAAAGCATAATTAAAGTAAAAAATAAAAACGTAAATGTCATATAAACTGCCCTTATTATATTACCTGAGAATGTTCTCCCGGGTAGAGCTGTGAATTACCGGGATAATTCATACCCGGATTCGCATTTGCATTGTTCCACGAATTTCCTTGGGGACTATTTGCCTGAAACGTTCATTTTGCGTTAATTTATATTTTTTGTACTTAATATTTTTTCATTATTTTTATAATCCAAAATTCTAACTTATCGCAGTAATACGACTTTAAAGATATGCAATTTTTCTGAATTTATCATCTATTAATTTATTTTTTATTATTTTTAATCTATTTTTCAGGTTAACCACTTCATACTTTACACATTTTTCATTTCGTTTTCATTTCGAGTTCACGCTTCATATTACATTTATAAAATTACCATAAATAATATATATAAAAATTCCGCATATTTATATTATTTGCCTTTATACAAACATGAAATTTAAAATTATTATAAGACTTTAAAAGGGACCTCTCTTTAAATAAAAAAAAAAGATTACCTGGTTTGGATTATTACTAGGAGAGTCACCACCATTGTCTCCCCCGTTATTATTGTCACCTCCTTGATTAAAATTCGGAAAAAAACTATTTATAATACCATCTATATCAAATTCATTATGCTTCTCCAATTTATCCGAACTAGGTTCGCAAAGACATCGATTTACATGTGAAAATACTGAAAATTAACATTTAATATTTTTAATTATTTATACAATTTAAGCTCCAAATATATTATCTATTAACAATAATAAGTATTACCTAATATTACATAAAAAATATTATTTATACTAGACACCATTTTTAAAATGAAATATAAAAAATCACCAGAACAAGACTATAAACGACTTGAGACATTTACAGAATACTGAACTCAAATCGGATATTCCCTTTTAATATGATTTTAACGTGTCATAGCTTAATGGAAATGTTTAATTATCTCTGTAATTAATTACAGTCATTACTAGTTCTACTTAAAAAACTCTACTCATTAAGAGAATAACTTCTAAATGTTAATAATTTATTAAGAAATTCCCATTGATTGCGATTTCACAAGACTCATGTCATTAGATATAATATGATATATTCGTCATTTGCTTTTGGTTTTTTAGCTACTCTTAATAACGAGACGTTCTGTTCTCTAGTTTTAACCGGAATTCGAAATATTACACTTTGCTTATCGGAAAACGACGCCTCGCTTTATCTATTTAGAGCGAAGTAATGAAAGTAATACGTCGAGTGGAGATCGAACCTTCAACCTTCGCGCTTACAGTCAGGCAATGTGCCATTGCACCACGATGGGACTTTCATATCAGTTCAGATCTTTTGCTCATTATCTCGGAAAGACAGAAAGTCAGAGAGACAGACCAACATTTTTTTTGTTTTGTTTTAGTATGGTGTAACTATATGCATTAGAAAGAGTACAATTATTTAGAAATCACAGACAGACACATCCATTTTATTTACATGTATGGATTGTACAAATTAAGAATTGCCCTGGTTTTTAAAATGCCGCCTTAGCAAAAATTGTACATACTTTTGCTATTGCGGCATTTTATTCTTTCTTATAATTTAGCTGAACTATAATAATTATTCATCAAATGTCCTACATTTATAATTTTGATATGTCAATGAAAAATGTCTATCACGCTTAATTTTTTTTACTAAAGCAGTATTTTTTTTTATGTGGACTGTTATGATTCTTCATCAGGTGTTCACGATCTTCAATTTTATTATAAATGAGAATATCATCATGTTAAACATTTTTTAAAGGATATTTTTATTTTTTTCTTAGTTTATCGGACTGTTACGGTTCTTCACCAGAGTTTGACCACTTGAAATATTTAATATTATATTTTCAGTTTCTCGGTCTGGTAACGAAGCAAAGCGCAGCGTTAAATTCCGCCACACAACAGTGCCCCCAGAATTTTGCGAAAAGTGAGACGTAAGTGTCTAATGGAAATTAAATGTTTTTACACTTCCTTCCAGTCATACCAAAAATGGGTGTACAAACTTAAAAAAAAAAATAAACATACATTTGTATCATATAAGTGTTTTTACATCGCTTTACATTATTTTTACTTAAATATCTGTTTCTCTGCTGTCTGCTGTTTTATTATAGTATCAATTAAAGTAATTCCTATTATGTATGAATTTCAACTTTTTTTTTACTGTTATAGTTCACATCACTATAAAATTGAATAAACGTAGTGATTTCGTACATACATATTCTAATTGTTTTTACACTCTACAATTAATAAAAAACAATAGTTCTTTTTAAAACTTTTATTTTTTTATTTATTGTATCCTCAGAATGTCTCATTTAATGGTATTAAAACCAGCCAGTTACATTCGATACAGCCAAAGAGGTTTGATTACTAATAATACATTCAATATACGAAAATGCTTTTGCCCCGACCTAGTACAATCTCGGATTTTTGCTAAATTAAATAATCATTGTACGAACAATATCAAACAACAAAACATTGAAAACTAAAGATTTAGTCAATTAAAAAAACGATTGCATAAAAGAAATCTTTTAGCATGAAGGAATTTTGTCGAAGAACATTTTTTAAATTTATATAACTTTTTTATTCATCAACCAGTTGCAATAAAATAAACAATAAATGTTAATGAAAGCTTGCCAAAATCCAATAGTGAACACTACATTTAAATTAGTTAAGCTGATTCTGAGATTAGCGTGAACAAACGCACAGACAAAAAGAAAAAAAATTAAAAAGATTGTTTTGGGTTCTATTACATTAATAAATACACCCAGTTATAATTTTTCTGATTTATCTTTCATGTACCAACACCGATCACTTTCGATTTTATTATAAGTATAGAGTATAGATAGATTTTAAATATGGTTATCGATACTGTAACGCACCAAGTAAATCGTAATTTAAATATGGTATTAACTTTGATAATTTATTGGTATTTTAAAAAAACAGTTGTTTAGTTATTTTACATTATATTACTATTTACGTAACCGATAAGTACGCGCGTAGCAATTTTTCCCGCGCAAATTTCGTCCCCACTAGAATTTTGGGATAAAAAATAGTCTATATGCTGTTCCAAAACTCTCTCTAACTTTCAATGTTAATTCAAAATCAAAATTTTAATATTATATGTTTTTGTTTCAGTATCGTGTAAATAAGTATATACACTTGAAAAACACTGTTATTTTAAATTACAGACCTTTCAATTTTATCTATATGTAGTTATAGATAATTACAAACAAAATAAACATTATAAAAAAAAGAAAATATTATAATCTTTCAAAATTTCCTTAACCCTAGATATTTAACCATATTTCACTGTACACAAAAAATAACGATACGTCGGCTCGACGTGCGTATGTGTGGGTGACCATATCTTGGATAACGTATATACTAGGTGTATGAATGTGTTATTATATCTTACTGTATGTATTAATAGATTACATTTATAAGAAAAAAAATAGCAAAACAAGGTACTTCTTACTTTATAAAACCTAAACATTTAAACATTTAGTAATCTCTTCTTCTATATTTTATTATGTATAGTTTTCAAAATATTGTTGTTATCTTCTGTATAATATAAAAAGCCTAAATTTAGTAGCAGTCCAATGTTGATCTTTGGTGAAGAATTTAACGCTCTTGCGTGACAATATAACTCGACATATTTGTCGAAGCGCTTCCAGAAGTTGTAGCTTCATTTTCTGATATATCTCCTGTATCCAAGGGTTTTACCACTAGCGGAGCACTCACCACGTGGTGTCCGTTTTATGTAACAACGGATTGATTTTTATTAAAAAAATATGTGCATTCATGCTCCAAAAAGTGCCAATAATACATGCCTTTTATAATAAAAAAATATATATAATAATTTTACAAGCAATATCAAACAACAAAACATCTAAAACTAAAAATTTAGCCAATTAAATAAAACAGTTGTATAAAATAATTCCTCTAGTAATTAGCAATTTTCTCCAACAACACTTTAAATCATTATAACTTTTTTATTTAAGAAACAATTGTAATAAAATAAACTCTATATGTTTTCATTTCTTCACTCTGATGTCAAAGAGTGTTCTGAGGCAAAGCGCGATGTTGAGTTCCGCCACTCAATTCACAATGCCTCCAGAACTCAGCGGAAAGTGAGGAACGTAGTATCTTAACACTAGGTTCCCTCTGCTGTGCTGTGTGCGGGATTCAGCGTGAAGCTGAAGAGTAGCTTGCCAGAATTCAATAGTAAAAACTATATTTAAATCGGTTACGCCGATTCTGACTTTAGCGTGAACAAACGCACAGACGAACAGACAAAAAATTTTGTATGAATGTTTTGGGTTTCTATGTCACTAATAAATGTCCCTAATATTATGTACATATAGATTATTTGTTCTTACAATAATGAAATCTTTTTTATAATTTATATTGCTTTTGCTATCTTTGTAATGACACCGTACTTATTTTAATTTAGCCTTTTATTTCTTGTAACAATATCATATTCACCTTAAACATTTGAGTTTTAATATTTATTTACGTGGAATTGAAATAATTAAAATTCATATTATCGTAAATAAAAAAATATTTAATATTTTAAATCATCACAATTTAAATTATATTTGAATTTAGATAGTTGCAATACTTGAGTTAACGTCAAAATTGACAATAAGCTTGTTTAATTGGAATATCGCATCGCATTCTTATTTCACGACTATTTAGCTATCCAGAGAAAGTAAGTATTTATGATTATTTTTCTTCTAATTGATATACATACTTACCTAGTTATTTTTTCATCAAATTTTCATTAACTAAATTAAGATTAAAGTATTTTTAAATGAAATTGTTATTTTTTTTGCCGGTAGCATAAACTAGCCACAATGAGTTGCCCATTTAATGAAGAACAATTACTGCAGCTCAAGGCATTTGTAGACTTATGCAAGTCCCAACCTCAAATTCTTCAACATCCAAAGCTATCTTTCTTCAAAGAATATTTAATATCACTCGGGGTAACAATACCTTCAGCTACATTCGAGCCAAAAAATTTTGCACCCTCCGGAGACAGGTATGTTTGATATTTTATGAATTTAAATTATTATCTTTTCTCTAAACAGCAGAGCTTTTAGACCAAATTTTTATGATGTTGTGGTAGTGAAACTAATGTTGCACTCTGCCTAACAGAGTGGGATAGTGGAATGAGTTGGAATATAATTGTTTCTTTAAGTGAAGATAGAGCTAAGAACTATCGCATTTAAGGTCAGACACTCACTGCCTCACCCTTTCCTGACCTCGACAGCCTCTAAATTAATTGTGATTAGCTTTAAATTAAAGATTAACTAATCAATATTCAATAGATAACTTCAATTTTTGAATGTTTTAGCAACTTCAGTAGTGCTTCTGCTGCTGCTCCTCCTCCTGCTGCTGAAGCCTCATCAGAAGAAGATTCCGAACCTGAATCAGATGTTGAACTGGATATGGAGGGTAAATTATATTTTGCCATTATAATATATATTTTTTTACATTAATTTATGTAATACTAGCAATAGCTAGTATTAGTAATCAAAGCAGCGGATAATATATCTGCCGCTTTGATTACATGGTAAAATGGATAACCATTGTATATGACTCATTCAAAAATGTAACTCTGACTGCAAATAATTTTCATGATGTAATGTGGCATATAGTCATACTGTCCAATATTTAAATATTTTACAATTCAAACCTTCAGCTTCTGAGATTAGCAGGACATAGCAAAATCATTTTGATTATAACCATAGTTTAAATTAAATTGATTTTTTTTTATAAAAATTTTAGATTTTATTAAACATGTTTAATTTTATTTAACACACATATTGTAATCAATATAAAATAAGATAATTATATTTTAAGGAATAGAATCATACATCTGCAAATTCAATATCTTTATTAAAGTACTACTTCAATTCTTTGTTAGTTTCTTAATTCACTATGGACAATTTCAAAAGTGGAAAACACTTTCCACAACAGTTTAAGAAGATGTCGCTGCACACAATTGCTTAATCTTTTTAAAAATAAAATCTTATAGGACTTATCTTTGTTCCTTCTTCACTATGTTTTATGTGAGATCCACCAAACTAGAACTTAATTTGTTTTAGTTTCATGCATATATTCAACAGCTACAGTTAATTAACCTTTAACATTACTGTTTTGTTAAAAAATCTAGGGAAACCATATGATAAAATTAATCTCATGATTTGATGATCAATTACAATAAAAAATGTTTTTCAATACTTAAGATTAGTTGTTCCACCAAACTTTTAAGCTTTAAAGTTTAAGGACCTGACAATTCACTGCCAAAATTGGTCATTCAAAATATTATCAAGCAATTGGCGGTAAACTTAGACTCTTTTGGCTTGTGCTTCGCTGAGTTCGTGGAATTTTTTCTTGTGGAAAAAAAATAGATTTTATGCAAGTGTCTCAAAACAATCTTATTATGGTGAACTCCAAAGTTACACTGATAAACTCCAAAAGCTTGACGGTGGCTCCATCTCCAGTTGAGCTCACAAGTAACTTTTATCCAATTTTGTAGAGTAGCCGGAACGAGTTTTGTCTTTCAATTCAAAATTTCCTTTCGCATTGCATCTGCAGTAGCATCTTGTGTCAATCCTTTTTTTTAATACTGATGTAGGGCCACCGGAATTTCTAGTTGTTTTATGTCATAATCGTTTTCAGACATTTAGCTAACGAAAAATTATGCAAAACAAAGAAACACGAACTTTAACACCAATCCATGTAATTCTATATAAATATTATTTATCAGTATCAGTATATGTATATATTTATACATTTAAGTAATTAATAATAAAAAACCATCAACACAAAGTTTTATCTACTTTTTAATAGCTTTGTTATGATAACACTTTATTTTAATATGATAACAGACTATTGGCATAAATATATTATATAATATGTGAAAGTTGCTATTATCATATTCAAAATGTATGTATAAATTGTTCATTTATCGTTGTTCACGCGATATATATTTTTTAGCTTCAATCTGTATGCTGATTAAAGGATAGGCAGGGGTAGGTTACCCCTGTGTAGTGTTAACACACTCTGTTCCAATGTAACACTTAACTTTCAAGACATTGTATGTTAATACAAGCATTACAACTACATCATCTCCTAAATGAGACAAAAAAATGTTTTAGGAAGTTAATCTTACTTAAAACTACTTTTTTATTATCGGTTTGAAAAGTTAAATAAAAAAAATAATACAAAACACTGGGACAAAAAAAACTAATATGAAATAATAGATTCCGCCGAGGGTTCCCACAATCATGGTGCTTACAGTTAGCCGTTGTCCCACTGCACCACAACGAGACCAGAGAAAACGAATTTATATGCTCTAACAAAAGATCTAGCAGAATAAGTACGGGAAAATTGCATTAGCTCGTGTAATAAACTTCTATTTTGTTATAATTTATACTATCCCAAAACTTGTTAAAAATATATATATATATATATATATATAATAATGAGCTTGTATATTGCCGCGTTCAGTATAAATATCCATAGATACCGTCAAGAATCCCGGTTTCTCTATTCGGCGCTCATGTATATTTTTGTTTTTATATTCAACACTTTTTACGTTAGAATTTTTCTCTTCTACAGTTAACATTGTTTCTTTTGTTTATATGTTCTACGCAGGTGTCATATCTGACTCGTCAGAGGCAAATCAAGATATGGGTGATGAATCCAAGGAAATATCTGACGAAGAACGTGATCAGTCGGACGAGAAACGATCTGAGGCTATGAGGGCGTTTTCGGAACAACAATTTGACGAAGCGATTGTATTGTACACTGATGCTATAAAACTGAACCCCCAAAGTGCTTTGCTTTTTGCTAAAAGAGGACAGGTAAGTCAAACAGAATTTCGCTGACTTTCTTGCCCCGGTTCTTTTTAGGTCTGAGGTAAATTAGGTGAAACGGTGGTAACTTACTTTACGTACAAAACATTAAGCGTGCAACTTGTTATTTTTAATAAAATTACTCTATATTTATTTAATTAGGTGATTCCCAATAATATAGTATTCGTAAATTATTGAATTGAAATATCTAATAGAATTTTAGAAAGAAAAATGAACATGAAATATATTGAAGACACCTCAAAAATGTTTTAGGGATTTAACCTACTTAGTATATTTATTCTTCGTCGTCATCGACTAATCATCTACCCATAACCAAAAGTTATAGAAATCTTACTAATAATACAATGTCTTACATATTTTTCAAATTATAAGTCACAATAGGAGGCCAGTCGTGGCGCAGCGGCACGAAATGTGACTGTAAAACCGACTGGTTGTGGGTTCGATCCCCACCCGAGGAGATGAAATAGATGTAATATTTACTTAAATTTATATTTCTATTTCTTCGCTCTGGTGTCCAGATTAAGCTCGGCGTTGAGTTCTGCCACTCAACACGCAATGCCTCCAGAATTCGGCGGAAAGTGGAGAACGGAGTGTCTTAACACTAGGTTCCCTCTGCCTACCCTGCTTTGTGCGGGATACATCGTGAAGCTGATTTTTAAATCACAATAAGAAATTTTGTGACAAAAAATAATTGAAACTTACGAGCCAAAGATATTTCATCATCAAATGAACTTTATGAAGATAATTTTTGGCTTCTATATTTATAGTATGTAATTTGGAAGTATACTTTTCGAGAATATGTAAAATTAAAATAATTCAACACTCTGTTTTCGGCCGCAAGTAAACGCTCGAGTTTCGCGGGGGCCTTTGCCGCCGATGACATCCTACATATTTTTCATGTAAATTTTTCTTTATAAAATGTATTACATATGTCAATTCAATAATTTATTAATAGTATATTATTGGAAATCACCTAATTAGATAACTACTTTTACAGAACTAAATCTTGCTTTTAAAAATTTAAGTTAAAGCGTGGCGGATATCGACACCACTCTCAACCCATACCCGAGTAGGAAAAAATAATTTAACTATAGTCATCACTGATCCACTAAACCATGACTCTCATGAAAAATATGCTTAAATTACAAGGACCTAACGAAAAAGTGACTTTATTATTATTATTTATGTACACTATGTCTAGTACACATCAGGGTCGACAAACCTAGTGTTAAGACACTCCGTTCCTACTTTCCACCGAATCTTTTCGAGTGAGAAACAAGCTCACAACTATCACGCTTACTGTACATTGTACCACTGCGCAACGACGACCTCACATTGACTTTGATATATAAATTATGAATTTTTAAATACTTCTCAGGTATTCCTCAAACAAAATAAGCTACATGCGTGCATTAAAGACTGCAGCCGCGCCTTGGAATTGAATTGTGACAGTGCAGCTGCGTATAAATTTAGAGGACGCGCTTATAGGTATGCAAATGAAACGATCTTAGCTTCGTAAATTACTTAAACATGTTATTTTATATTTACGTACCTATGTTTGTGAAATTATACAAAATATACATTTTTGTAAAGTTTCATCTAAATCTGTTTAGTAGTTTTGACGTGAAATTGGAACAAATATACATCCTCACAAACTTACACACAGTATTATTAATAAGATTATTCATAAATATTGTATTTATTTTTCCTTAGACTTTTGGGCAAATTTGAAGAAGCGTCCCATGATCTCTGCGAATCTCTCAAGATAGATTACGATGATCAAACAAATGAATGGCTCAGTGAGGTGAAACCTAATGCTGAGAAACTTCGTCAACATAAGTTAAGTGAACAACGCAAGAAAGAGGAAAGGGATGTGGGTAAACTTTTTAATGTAAAAATTAAATTGCTTTAAAATTGCTTTAATCGCGTTTAATTTGGACGTATACTTTTTGAGAAAATGTAAAATTAAAATAATTGAACGGCCACAAGCGTAGGCCCAAAAAAAAATGGCGATATGCGGGCGAAACAGCGAGGGCGGCCCCTAGTAATTAATAAAATAATTTAATTGTAATAGTATTTTTTTTTTGTTTTAGCACCGTGAGAAAATCCGCAGGGCACGTAAAGCGCAGGAAGCTCACGCAAAGGCTGCCAAGGACCAAGCGGGCTCACAACCAGAATTCCGGATGCCGGGAGGTATGCCTCAGGCCGGTGCATTTGATTCTGAGGGCTTTATTAAACTGCTGTCCGATCCGGAGATAGTGGCTGCTTTTAAGGTAAAGTTAATTGTTTTTAGCTTCACACTGTATCCCACACTTCCGTTCTCCACCCTGCACCAAATTGTGGAGGTATTGCGTGATGAGTGGCGGAATTTAACGCCGCGCTTTGTCTCGTTACCAGAGCGACTAAATGAAAATATTAAATATTTCATTTCCTCGAGTGGTAATGGAAGCCATAACCTGTCGCGTTTATAGTGGCAGGCTTGTGCCCCTGAGTCGTGACTGGCGACGGGCATCCTATTTAAAATCCTACAAATTCTCGCTTATATATTTCATATTCTTTTTAGTGTTCCCCTTAACTTCTTAAATAATAATAAATGCTTAAGACGATTTCATGAAGAGACCAACTGCCCAAAGTGCGTCTTAAGAGGGAAAGCGTGTATAGCGAGTTTTACTGTATTAACTTCCTGTGTTCTGTGATTTTTAAAAACCAGAATTCTTTTTTTTTTTAACAAATGAACTTTTATTTGCCAAAGCTAACATTAAAATATAATTTATTACTTTAAATTGTTGTTGGTTGTTGTTCAAATAAAGGTCTAAATAAATATTATAACAAATTGTTCTGTTGCTATTTTTTGCTTAATATGCAAATCATATTTTTTTATGAGGCTGTCTAGAAGTCGGACCCACAATGTGACCGTTATGGGTTCAATTCCCACTCAGGGGAAATTAATATTTTTATTTCCTAGCTTTGGTAATGAGGATAGTGCGGTAGAATTCCGCCACTCAACACGCAATGCCTCAAGAATTCAGCGGAGTGAAGTGAGGAACGGGAACAGAGTATCGAAACACTAGATTCCCAGGTTCCCTCTGCCTACCCTTCCTTCTATGTGTAGTATACGGCGTGAAGATAAAATAAAAATCTTTTATATTAAGTATGGTTTTTTTTATTTTAAAAATTACCTTGTCTGATTTTTTTTACAGGATCCTGAAGTATCTCGTGCCTTCTACGACGTGTCATCTAATCCAGCCAATTTTATCAAATATCAAAATAATCCTAAAGTAGCTGCTGCTTTAGAGATGTTTAACAAGAAATTTGGCCTGTCAGCTGGTGGTTTTGGAGGTAAACAATTATAATTTATGTACATATAATTATACTGAATATTACTGTAAACACGACGATTGTGAGTTCGATTCCCACTCGGGGGGATTTTTATTTCCTCACTAGTATCAAGACGAAGTGCAGCGTTGAGTTAGCGCGGGTGACTCAAAATGCAATGTCCTGAAAATTGTGCGGACAGTGGGGAACGGAATTTCCTAACACTAGGATCAAAGAATGTTCTGAGAGTGTTTTTCAGCTTCACGTTGTTTCCCACATGTAGCAGGGTAGGCAGAAGGAGTCTAGTGTGAAGACATTCTGCTGCCCACTTTCCGCCGAATTCTCGAGTCATTACGTGTTGAGTGGCGGAACTCAACGTCGCGCTTTTGCCTCTACACCAGAGTGTAGAAATGAAAATATTAAATATATAATTTTCTCGAGTGGGGACCACACAGCCTTTTACAGTCGCACTCTTTTGCCCCTGCGCCACGACTGGCCTCATTATATTTTTGTTTCTTTAATATTTCAGGTTTCGGCGGTGCCCCTCAACCTGAAGCCGGAGCTAAGACCTCAGACGATGACGTCGGTTTGGACTAAGAAATTACTTTTACATAAAATATTTCTTTTAATAAAACGTGTGTTATATTCAATTAAAAATTTATTAGTCTTACTTTTACAGACGTGGGTAATATTTGAAATTGGTAAGAATATAACCATTTTGAAATTGTCCTATCCCAACGACGTTCTATTTCTTTAAAAATATTCGTTCTATTTCTTTAAAAATATAATAAATTTGGAACATAATAAGTAGCTACTGTTAATCACTAAATATGTTTTATTGTAATAGTCCGATCAAGTTAGCTATAGAAATTGACAACTGTCAAATAACAAAAATTCTCACTGAAATTTGGTAGAAATCTAAGGCTATTATAAATAAAATATTAAAAATCTCCATCGATTATATGTGTGCTAAAAAGTTTTTCAAGGTTGAAGTTAAAGATCTAAGATGTTATAACAGAATTTGAAAGAAATAATTATATTTGAAAAAAATATATTTTAAATAATATTTGAAAGAATAAATATTTTATTTATAATGGTGTAAAAAAACCGTTTAAAAATCAGGTCTGCGCGACTATTTGTTAGTAAAAATGTTTATTTTTATTACATATGCATTATATAATATATTGTCCACTATTTTGTTATATTATTCTATTATGATATAATACATACATACATATTAAACGATATTTTTATATTCATTATGTATAATCTCTCTTACATTCATTATGTATTACTCAACACGCAATGCCTCCAGAATTCGGCAGAAAGTGGGGAACGGAGTGTCTTAACACTGGGTTCCCTCTGCCTACCCTGCTGTGTGCGGGATACAGCGTGAAGCTAATTTAATTTAATTTTTTTTTATTATGTATAATCTGTATATAACGATATATGGTGCAGAATTTTATGTTTATCATTCTTGTCATTTTTGTATTTAGTAAACAGAAATGTTATCAGTAATATTTACTTTGAAATAACTTGGCATTTAAATGTATTGTTTGGTGAATATATTTTTATTTTGCTAGTAAAT
The DNA here is from genome assembly GCA_013403705.1 of Heliconius hermathena. Taxonomy (NCBI): domain Eukaryota; kingdom Metazoa; phylum Arthropoda; class Insecta; order Lepidoptera; family Nymphalidae; genus Heliconius; species Heliconius hermathena. Next base: position 85,971 of record JAAIXJ010001732.1, read on the forward strand.
AAATTCTGAATTATAAATTTCTTTTTATTTGTTAAATCTTTCACTGTTAATTATTTGTAATATTTAGTTTGATTTCTTTTATATAGAGAATTTGATCGTGAATGTTAGTTGTAGAATCATCATTTCCTAGGTCTGGTAACAACATAACACACTGAATTTTAAAGATTGTGCTGAAAGTAGGGAATGAATGTCTTAACACTAGGTACCGACTACCTGGAATACGCGGGATATAGAGTCAAGCTAAAAAAATGTTTTAGTACTGTATTGGCGTTACAAGAGGAAGACAGAGGACACCTAGAAAAAGTGTAGATTTTTACCTCACATTGTCTTCATAAGCTGGAAACATAAATAATCCTAGAGGGAAATTTATATCAAGAACCATTAATTGTGCTTATTGCACTTTGTTGTACTTCAGGAATCAAAATCAACTTATACTTGTATTTACAATGAATGTATAATAAATAGCAATTTCTTATCTATATCAGCTTCACAGCTCACTCACTTTCCGCCGAATTCTGGAGGTATTGCGTGGTGATTGGCGGAATCCAACGCCGCGCTTTGCCTCGTCACCAGAACGAAGAAATGGAAATATAAATTTAAATAAATATTTCATTACTTTGAGTGGGGATCGAACCGAAAAAACGACTGGCTTTTTTTCTTATTTTTATAGTTTTATATCAATCTCCTTATATTCTACACCTAGAGCATTAAGACGGCCTGTACTCAAATATTAATGCCTGTACAATTTGTTTTTCAGCTTCAGTTGTATCATATGTATCAAAGCAGGCAAGGGCAGCCTAGTGTTAAAAAAGAGGCTTTGCGTGTTGAGTGGAGGAACTCAAAGCCGCGCTGCCTAACCCACACGCCACGACTGACTTCAACCTGAAATGATTACTAATATGATAAATGCTTTTAACAACACTGTTACCTAGACAGTGTACAAATTTAAATAACAAAACAAACGTTACAATATCTAAACATATTTATTGACTAAATTATCTTTACACGTCATTAACTCTTCCCCAACGAAGCCTTATTTTTTTCTCATGTAATTTCAACCAAGACGGCATTTCTTTAGGCAGGTATTGGGCGTTCGGATATTTTAATGGCGGCGGTGGAGTTTTAAATGGATTTTCAGTTTTAAGTTTCCGCAACAAATATTCTTTATTAATTTGCTTTGGATCTCTGTATTTGTCCATGTATAGATTAAAGGGTTTCCGGAGTGGAAACCACTCTTGAGGTCTGATATATGGTTCTGGGAAGTCATACTCATATACTGAAAAAAAAATAAAATAAGTGAATTTATTGATATAAAAAATATATATTTTATATATAATACTATCAATTAAAGCAATATTTACCCGGCTCCTTTTGGTTTAGTATTGAATGAAAGAAATCAGTCACAGTTAAGTCCCAGTCTGACTGGTAGAAAGCTAGACCTATAGGAGTTATATTATCTTGATATTTCTTATACCACTCTCGTGTATTGAATGTTCTATCCTGCAATGGTGATGAGCTTGTAACTAAAAATAAAAGAAAATAATATTTTATTATAAAAAGTACCTAAATAAAAATGTTTTTATTTTGTTTATACTGTGCTGTATTGCACAGTAGCAGGAGTATAGTATAGTGTCAAGACACTCCATTTCATAATTTCGGCCTCACATTCAGATCTATATTGAGTGGCAGAATTAAATGTCACACTGCTCTTTCACCTGTATGGTTATCAACCCACAACTGTTGATTTTATAGTCAGATTTTTTGAATCATTGGGCCAAAATAGCCTCAATTATGGTAACCTAAAAACATTATGGGTGGAGCCACTGGACTGATCTCAGTCTGGTAAAATCTTATAATGTTCACATTATATAATCATATTTCACACTTTAGTCATCAATCGAATTGGCTTTGGTCTTGTATTTAAAACTTTATTTCAACTTTATTTTAATTATTTAAAGTAAAAAAAAAAGTAAAAAGATTTAATAATCAATTCAGATTGCATTCAAGATTATAATTATAATAAATATGAAAAATATGATATATTTTTAACTACATATTTTTAAAATTTTCTAAGGATATTATGGATTACACTATTGTAACTTTATTAATTATTATTAACATATTTATTATTATATTTAAATTCTGTTCTGACGCCAGTCGTACCGCAGAGGCACTAAGTGTGACTGTAAAATCAACTGAATGTGGGTTCAATCCTTAATCGACAAAATTAAATATTTATTTATATTTATAATTTTTTCATTTCTTCGCTCTGGTGTCGAGGCAAAGCGCGGCGTTGAATTCCGTCCACTCAGCACTCAAGGCCTCCAGAATTCGGCGGAAAGTGCGGAACACAGTGTCTTAGCACTAGGCTCCCTCTGAATAGCCTGTTGTGTGTGGGATACAGTGTGAAACTGATATTTAAATTCTAAAATTACCACCAATTGCCTACTGATAAATTTCTTTGTCTTTACTGCACATACAGGATGGAAGTGCGCTTCTTATACGAGAACAGCATATAGGGTAAAATATTTTAAACCCATACCTGAAGAAATTAATCAAAATACCTCAACAGTTTAGACGTAAGATTTTTTTTCATTTTACGATGTTTATCCATACCTGTATTTCATGTGACGCAGTTACGCATAGATACCAATAACGTAAACACACTACAAAAATACTAGTAAAGTTTAATCAACTTTGAACTTTGCCGCCAATACGACGAGCTACGACTCGATTTCGGAATGTGTATGTGGCCCTTCCCTTTGATAGGTTTATGTGTGCGTGCGTCGTTCTTCACAAATGTCGTTTTATATTACTACAATTATTTTATTATTGATTTTGTTTGAAAAATTCACTTTTTCATTTTTTTGGATTTTTTTTGGGAATTCATCTTCCATGGATATTATTGATTTTAACAGCATCAAAGATTTTTTCACACATAGACTGAGGGAACCTAGTGATAAGTATTTAGTAATGGGACATTTAGGTTGAGTAGCAGAACTCTATGTATTTCATTTATGAGAGAAGGGAAATGAAAATAATGGTACATTGCATCTACTGCCAGATGATGTCCACCACCATTGCACCACAATAGCCTCAACTCAAATACTGCTTTAGTATTCATAATGTGTATTTTGAAGTAATAAATTATATAAATAAAATATTATATACTATATTATATACAAATATATATTATATTACCTTTAGGCAAGTCATATGACACTTGTCCATCTTGCTTATAAAGAACAAAGGCATATCTGTGGTAGCCTGTCCCTTTTAATGGAAAAGGCTGCAAGTACTCGGCTAAAATATCTCCTTTTTCAATACAATTTCCTGGTATGTTAGCTACTAGCCAGTGTATATATTCCTTATCATTATCACTTAAATGACCATCAAGATTAGTTAATGCAAGAGTCCATAAAGAATTTCCATCAGACTCGAAATTTATAATGGGAGTGTGTTTAGCTTCTTTTGGCTTAATAACATTCCCATAGTAAACAGGTAAACAATTGCCATTATTTAAATCATAGAATATTTCCAAGTTTAAGTGAGGTAAGAAAAACCCTTCCCCATACAAATGTTCAAATATACCATAATGATCAGCTATTCGTTTTTTATGTGATGGTCCTAGAGTTTCTAACCAGTCTTTCTTTGATTGTTCCATATTGATTTCTAGCTGGCCTTTCCGTGCTAATTGCTCTAAATTTTTGTTATTCTTTAACTTTTTAGTTTGTTCCAATCGTTCATCTCTTGATGGTAATACTTTTCTAAATTTAAATAAAAACAAACATTTTTTATTAAAATTTTGTTAGTTCAAGTAAAACTTAGAAGTGTAGCAATTATATTGATGATGTTAAAATGTTTTTTAAAAAATTAAATATATCCACATTTAAGGATTTTTATCTTTTTTTTAATAGATTAGTTAGAGCGATAATCAATGTCAATAATTATATAGTAAACGAGGGAGATCGATTAAATTAAATCAATATATATATATATATATATATATATATATATATATATATATATATATATATATAAAATACGTACTTCTCTGGTGGAAATCCTATATCAATTCTTGTTGTGTATATTTCGTCTTTATAATTCAATTCATCTAATCTTTCTTTTATAGTTCGACAATAAATAGGAGGTTTCCCTCTCATCTTATGACCTAATCGTATTTGCTGATATTGTGTATTAACTCGCCAAAAGCAGCGAAACGTATTCATTGTTAAATCTGTGTATTTCTTGATGTAATAATGATTCCAAAACAAAGCTATAAAATTACGAAAATGAATATTTAATACGACAAAGGGGTTATGAATAATATATGAAAAATAATGTGAAAAATTAAGTATATATTTAATAGTTCACTGCCAGTGTGACTGTGACACTGACACTTCAGAAATGGCAAGGGACGTTCATTTGATGCACTGTGAGATTATTTTATCCGATTCGATTCTACGGAGACATCGTCTACAGACGATATTTTGATAATGTTTCCTAATTTAATTTCACTTGATTGAATAAAAAAAATTGAAATGTTAAACTATGATCACACTAACAAGTAAAGCTTGTAAGCAAAAAACATCAGTGAAACAAGGTGATATGGGAGAGAAAGTAGGTGACTTGAGTATAGATTGCATGCTGTACGCAGATGATGCAGTGCTCATTGCATCATTACAATGCGAGTTGCGGGCATTAGTCACCACTCTGATAGAAGGGTGTGAAAATAGTGGTCTAAGCCTGAATGCGAGTAAGATAAAGGTTCTGGTATTTGAAAGAAATGAAGAAAAGACAGGATGCAAGATCAGTGTAAATGTCAAGATATTAGAAGAGAATGAAGTGGTATATTTAGAATGTATTTGGGATATGGGGAGTCAGCTTAGCTGATCGACTTTGCAATGATACACAGAATGGCAGATACTAGCGAGGATATCACGGTGAGAATGAAGAAGAACGTGTTCAGCTGGTTTGGGTACGTCGAACGAATGAGTGATGAAAGAATGAGTGATGAGAGAAAAAAGATTTATGATGGAAAAGTGAGTGGTAAGGGAGGTAGAGGGAGACCTTGATTGACCTTCGACAACACAGTATCAAAGATAATGGAGGAAGGTAAAAAGCATAACGACCCCCCGGAGGGCATGTATGAAGAGGTTGATGACAATGGACGAGGCGAAAGAGGTTTGTAGAGGTCGTAGGGTTTGGCACTCCGTTGTCTCTACCCCGCTAGGGATACGGCGTAACGCTAGTTTAGTTTTAAATTTCTCAAAAATATAAAAATACTGTCAAAAATATTGTGTTCCTTTTGTTAAGCTTTATATTATTTTTAGGCTGTCTCTAAAAAAGAGAAATGTTACAAAATTTGTCTGATTTATGCACTAACAAGAATTGAAGGAACCACAGCCATTTTTCAACAATATGTATATTGAATAATCATTAATATTAGAAAATGCAATAAATAATGCATTAAGTTTATTTTAGACATAAATATATAAAAAAAAATTCACTTTAATAACAATCATTTCGTGTGTTAATAGACTATCGATATATTTAAACGGAATACCGATAGACATCGAAACGTATCGATGGAATAAATCATCGTTGCACCTTTAAAACAGCACTTCTATGACAGGTAATAAAACGACATATTTTTTATTAGAACAGATAACAAAATGTCGATGAAAATGTAAAAAGAAGCTATCTATGCTTTTGTGTAATTGTACGGTAGAGTACTAAATAAAAATATAGATTTAGAAATTAATATAAGTAGGATTGAAACGTACACATTTCCTATCCTACATAACATCAACTATAATATGTGATAAATAGAATCTATATTTATAATTCGGCTAACCATACATATATTAGAATTTAAACTCAATTAACTATCTAAACTCAGCTTACATAATATTTGCGGTCACATCAACGACCTATATTATCTTAAACAATTTACATTTTTAGGATCCGGAAGTGTGCCAACAAAATATTTGATTGGTTGTTTATTTTATGGCTTTTAACAAAATATTTAATATAAATATAAATTTTACGCCTTAGCCGATGTCATCAAATTGTCAAAAGTCTAAATAAAAAAATAATTTATTAAGTACCGTATTCATTACATATTACACAAAGTATAAACTGAATTGCATAATTTCGCTATAATTGATTAGTAATACCAACTTAATGAAGTAAGTTTTGATTTTCGTAAAATTGTATTCAACCAATCGCTTCTTTCGACGACTACGTATTCGTGTAGCAAAATGGTAACAATATGAAAATCTATGTGTGCGAGCGTGAGGGCCGACCCGCGAGTCTCGCGAGTCCCGCGACCGCCCGAGCCCGTGAGCCCAAGACCCGAGCGTAAAGTGTAGACCTAGACTTGTGTGAAATAAAATGTTGTATTGTGGAGTTGTGGTGCGTGCGACGATGCGACCGCCGCTGTTCGCCGTCGCTGCTCGCTGAGTCGCTAATCGGCTCGTAGCACTGATCAGTTCGCAGTTGCACTCGCTGTGTTTAGTGTATTGTCTATCGTTTTGTGATGGTTTAATTGTAATCACAAAGTTTTTATGACTTCATTCATCTGTTTCACTACTAAGTGAATTAATATACCTTTCTGAAACGATTAAGTTAAAACAACGTGTGACAAAATGGTACATTTGCAACCATTAAATGTAAATACGGCAGTCCAGTGTATAGTTCCCCGATCTTTACAATATTAGGAGCCATTTACACATGGCGAGAGGTCACGTAGGCATTAGTGATTTTTGAAACGTGAATATTAAAATTGCTTACGATTTTCTTCTGTTTTTGTTATTAATGTAGTGATCGTAAACATGGATAGCAAAATTATCCAAAAAAGTGCAATGCAGAAGAGTGCAGAATTTACTTTCACTCCACCACCCGAGGCACCCGTATTTGAACCTACGCTTGAAGAATTTACAGATCCTTTAGGATATATTGCCAAAATACGTCCAGTCGCAGAAAAAACTGGAATATGTAAAATAAAGCCCCCTGCACGTTGGCAGCCACCTTTTTCTTTAGATGTTGACAAATTAAAATTTGTACCACGGATACAAAAAGTAAATGAGTTGGAAGCCATTACTCGATTAAAACTTTTGTTTCTTGAAAAAATATTAAAATTTTGGGACTTACAAGGATCGCCTTTGAAGATACCCATGATTGAAAATAAAACTTTAGATCTTTATTGCTTAAAGTTTTGGGTAGATGAGGAAGGCGGATTTGAAAATTGCAATACGCCTAAAAAATGGCGTAAAGTCGCAAATGCAATGGGCTATAGCCAAAGCGCAATTACTATGAATTTTCTTCGAAGTAATTATGAAAAGATTCTTCTTCCATATGAAATATTTGAGAAAAGTAAAGCAGACATCTTAAAAGCAGTAAAAAAGGTGGAAATTAAAGCTGATCACAAAGAAGAGAATGACAGTGGGAAGCAAATATTTAAAGAAATATGTATAGAAGATATTAAAGAAGAAAAACCTCATCTCAACATTAAAAAAGCTAAAACTGGTTCAGATATCAAACCAAGCATTGAGTATTCAAGAAGTAAAGCTGATTCTGAAGAACTAAAACGGAGCAGAGAGCTGAGGAGGCTTGCTTGTTATGGTCCTGGACCAAAAATGCCTGGACTTAATGATGAAGAATTTGATATAACTAAATCTAGAAAAAGACCTAGGTATGACTTGGACCCACTGGCTGTATATATCTGTGCTATCTGCCAGAAAGATCACAGAGATGATTTACTTCTAATATGTAATGGTTGTTCTGATACATATCATACATTCTGTCTCAAGCCTCCATTAAGTGTTGTACCTGATGGTGATTGGCGTTGCCCTTGCTGCATTGCTGAGGAGGTGCATAAACCAGCAGAAGCATTTGGTTTTGCTCAGGCTGAGAGAGAGTACACATTACAACAATTTGGAGAAATGGCTGACAAATTTAAGTGTGATTACTTTGGCATGTCTGGCCATTTAGTGCCCACTAATATAGCAGAAAAAGAATTCTGGAGGATAATATCTTCTGTAGAAGAAGATGTTACTGTTGAGTATGGTGCAGATTTACATTCCATGGACCATGGGTCAGGTTTTCCGACAAAATCTTCTCTTAACTTATACCCTAGTGATCAAGAGTATGTTGATTCAGGTTGGAATTTAAATAACTTGCCAGTACTTGATGGCTCTGTTTTAAGATTTATTAATGCAGACATATCAGGTATGACTGTGCCATGGATGTATGTAGGCATGTGTTTTTCAGCATTTTGTTGGCATAATGAAGATCACTGGAGCTATTCCATAAACTATTTGCATTGGGGTGAAGCAAAAACTTGGTATGGAGTACCAGGAAGTGGGGCAGAACTTTTAGAAAATGCAATGAAAGCTGCAGCTCCAGATCTTTTCAAATCTCAACCTGATTTATTACATCAGTTAGTTACAATAATGAATCCCAATATTCTTATGGCAGCTGGAGTGCCCATATATAGAACAGATCAACATGCTGGGGAGTTTGTGGTTACATTTCCCAGAGCATATCATGCAGGTTTTAATCAAGGATACAATTTTGCTGAAGCTGTCAATTTTGCCCCTCCTGATTGGCTCAAAATTGGTAGAGATTGCATTTTACATTACAAAAACTTAAAACGATTTTGCGTATTTTCTCATGATGAATTAATATGTAAAATGGCTTTAGAAGGAGACAGGTTAGATTTAGAAACTGCTTTAGAAACTCAGAAAGAACTAGTACATGCAACCGAAGAAGAAGGAAGAATGAGGGCTTTAATTGCAAAAAATGGTCTCAAAAATGTAAACAGAACTGCTTTTGAATTGCTTGGAGATGATGAAAGACTGTGTGAAGTATGCAAAACAACTTGCTTTTTGTCAGCGGTCTCATGTGATGAATGTAAGCATATGGCGTGCTTACAGCATGCCATTTCGTCTGAATTTTGTTCATGTGCATTGGAAAAGAAAACTCTGTTCTATCGATACGACATGGATGAATTACACATCATGTTACAAACAATTGATTTCAGAGTAAATAGTTTTGATAAATGGATGACGGAAACTAAAAATATTCTTTTACCAACCGCTCCAGATATCGGAAGATTACAAAAGTTAAAAATATTAGTAGATGAAGCTGAAGAATTGAAAATACCAAAATGTACATTATTATCACAGCTTAAAGCAGAATTTACTAAAGCCTCAGACAATGCAGAGCCAATTGTTATTGAGTTAGATGATGATTGAAGACTAATTCAATTAAAAATATGTATGACTGGATGCTAGTACAAATTATTGATTGTTTTTATTTTATTAGACTTATAGAAATATAAAAGGTTAAACTTGCATTTTGGCAGCTATATACAATATTAAGTTTGTAGTTTGGTAACAGTTTCTTAAATGAATGACTGTAAAACAGAAAAAGATAGGTAATCATTTTTAAGCAAAAATATTAATGAACTATAATATATGGCTGCTGTAATGCACATTAATTATTTTATCGTAGATGTATGATTGATTCTAGATATTAAGGTACATTACAATATAGTGTCATCACAAAATATGGCAGCCCTAGTGTAGTGATCACAATTATATATATATTACTTATTAACATCTTTGACTTTGTTTTTGATATTAACAAGAATTCATTATTAGTATGATTATTGCTAAAATCTTTAACCTTCTATATTTCAATTATGATTGACATGTTTCCTTTGGAGGTAATCATAAAGATCCCACCGTATTAGTTATATTTCATTGTATTAAGCAAGTATTAACTATTCTGTCTTAGTGGTTAAAAATCTATTGAGAATGCTTTATATATTTGATCTCAAAAAGTACTGAAGTACTAAATTTAATGAGGACTTCTTGTGGAATATGCTTTATTCATGTTACTTATAAAATTAGTCTAATATGTGTTTACTGCACACATAGCTGTCATATATTAAATTCAACTGTAAAATTTCTAATCTAAACAGATTATAATACAGAAAATATTACAATATTTTTCTATATACTTAACCATATATCTAAACATTACATTGAAATTGTTAGGTTTCTATGTGTCGTAAATATAATAATAATTACTGCATTAAAGGGCTTTCTATCAGAGCAGGTCATCTCACTTAGCACTTTAGTATACATAAGCTAGTTTATATACTTTGAAGCTAGTAAGTAATAATTAACAGTACCTTAAGTTTATTATGATTGGAGGCTATGAGATGTATATATTGTGGGAATATATATTTTTGACTAATACTTAGCCAGTATTCCTATTTATTGTAAAAAAAACCTATAGGTATGTATTTGTGTTATTGAAAATCAGTTTGAGTAGGTATTTAATGTTTATGCCATTGTATTATTTGACTGAGTAAATAAATAATTCAGTTTAATTAATGTGTAGTTTAATATTTTTAATTAATTACTTATAGTAAATACTTATAATATACAATTAATGTCCACCAGTGAATTTAATTTTCATGTGATTTTTGTTCTTTTTATATTGAAACCATTGATATGTTATACTTTAATATTTATATTATGAATATAATTAGAATATTTTGATTGAAAGTGCTGCATTTTCGTTAATTTTGTTCTTATAAAGTTAAATAATGTGGCTATCAAAAGATATAAAAAAAATATGAGCGTTGCTTTAGCACTTTTCGGCATTTATCCATATTTCTTAGAGCGACGTTTGTGTTCATGTTTTGTATTAGTAATGTATGTGTTGGATGACACGATTACTTTCCAAAAGAGTATATTTAAACTCTTAATAAATAATTTTAGATTGTGATGTTTTATTTTATTTCACAACCTTGATAACTTCATTTAATATTTTTTTTATTTAGCTTCACGCTGCATCAGGCATATAGGGAAGGCAGAGGGAATTGCGTGTTGAGTAGCGGAATTCAACGCCGCCGCGCTTTGCCTTTTATCAAAGCGAGTTATATATACCCAATACAAATATATTATAAAAAAAAAACAGGAAATAAAACATATTTTTGAAAGCTGTGCATTTTATTATAAAGTGTAAAGATAAAATTTCTTATAAATATTAATAATTAAGTACAAGTGTAATAAATTATATTTGGTTTTAAAATTGTTACACAATTTTATTTAAATTAAGAATAATGCGATTCCTATATTACATAAATTTAAAGTGACAGTTAATATAATACTAATTAGTTTCTTATGAAAAATAATTTCAACACATTTAATAAACAATGTTCAAATAAAAAAAATTGCAATTTGCTAAAATTCTACTTATGTTACATTTTCATCTACAACCTACATAGTTATATAGATTATTATGTGCTGACAAAGTTTTCACCATTTCACCATTAATCGTTTTACTTGCGTACCGCGAGGTAATATGGAAATAACTAGACTTGTAGATAGTAGGTACAGTACAAGTCGTGGTAAAATATAAGCAAGATATTATATTGTTATATAATATACACAAGAAATTAAGAAAAGAAACAGAATTGTCAAAAAATGGACGGATACAATCACAATTTTAATATATTTCTTAAATCTATTTTCGATGTATTACTTAAACAAATTTAAATGTTACAAATTAAAACTAGGATTTTATAATTTCATTAAAAACATGTTTCTTTTCCAGCACATACGATTTAATTTTTGAAAAAAACTAATTATATAAATAAATAATTTACCTCTAGTTCGCATATCTTAAGTAGATTTTAACATAATTATAATCGGGCCTGTAAGAGAGGTAGTTAAGTAAATATTATTGAAATAAATTTAACGTAAGTAGGTATATAATTTTTACATGAAAATGTAAACATGTTAAATATATCCAGTTAATCATATCTAAAAAAATAGAGAAAGTATGCGTGAAAACCACAAAGAAGTAAATCAAAATTATTATTCTTAAAAAAACCTACAAATAAATTATATAGCTTCAAGTTAAAAAAAGGTACAAAACCATCAATTGAGTTATTAAATCATTATCACTAGCTGTTAGCTATTAATACTGATAACATGATATTAGAAGATTATTACAGAAAGTATATCTATAAAATATTCGTCACCGAAATTTTTGTAAAAAAAATCATTTTTTGGACTGTAAAGTTATTTTCTACACCTGGGTGGCTTCATCAATCTCATATTCCCACCAAGAAAAGGCTGTATTTATTAAGAAAACTGGTGTTTTTTTATTTATTTGGAGTTACGGTTATTTGGTTTATATTATATGGTTTGCGTATATTTAATCTTATCAATTAGTTATTCTTAATTTTAGATATGCCTGTATAAAACAATGAAGTTGCTTTTGCTGGTATATTATGCTTATAATAAACTACACTAAAGGGCGTATCTACCACTTTTTACTTCAAAAACAATATAAAAAATAGTAGATATAACCGCAATATTTTTACGATTATTGTCAAAAAACACATATATATATATATATATATATATATATATATATATATATATATATATATANTTCAATAAATATTTATTGATTGAACAACGAAAATTAAGCTCTTGCTAATTACGATCTTGTAGTTTTTCGTCGATATAACTAAAAATGAGTAAGAGACGTATTATTTTTTGTGCGTTATAATTGTGACATTTGTTAAATAAAATGTAACATAAAAAAAATTTGATAAATAATTTTTATTTGAATAACTGATAGTGGATTTGATTTAATTTATTAAGTAATTTTGAGAGAAACAAGTTAAGCTTTAATCGATCCCACGATGTATTCAAATTGTACGGAGCCTTAAGGTATATGCGCTATTTTGCTTGATGTGTATTCTAATTTGCTTGCCTATGACCAGCCCAGCACATATTTTACGCCAATAACGTATAAATTGTAAATTTCATTACATTTCATTGTTATCAAAATATCCAGGGCCAGAAGCCAGCCGTATCGCAGGCGTACAACTTGTGACTGTAAAACCCGACTGACTGGTTGTGGGTTCGATCTCCACTCGAGGAAACGCAATATTTATTTAAAATTTTATTTCCATTTCTTCACTCTGGTGTCGAGGTAAAACGCGGAGTTGAGTTCCGCCACTGCCGCCACACGCGGAAAGTGGGGAACGGAGTTAACTCTGGGTCCCTTTGCCTGTCCCGCTGTGTGCGGGACAATACAGCGTGAAGCTATCAAAATAATATCAAATTACAAATAATTTAACAACTTTACTATTTTTAAATGCATGATTATCCTCATGACGGTAAAAGAAAATTATTAATAAGGTTATTCTAAAGAGGTTACGTTACAGCAGTCTTTATATATTCGATTGTGAGTGTTATTAAAAATACCCAAACAAAAGTTTCGTTAATAAATAATATTATAGATATTCACGTTATATGGACTAACAGATAATTATATTAAGTCTTTATAATTTAAAATTATTAGAATACTATAAAATATAAGACAAAATATTCACAGACAGAGAAATCCTACTAATTCGAACATTCTTACATATACGAAAAAATTATTTTGACCTTATGATGATGTTTTTTTTTTCAAATATTGCCCCATTTGTATACAAAAAAAAATAGTGAAAATATATCGGAGGCGGATTTAGCCTACAAAGTGATAATTGTAGAAGTAATCTGTTACTAATATATAGGTAATAACAAAATACCTATAAATATACACAAGGCTTAGTTCCCAGAGTTAGAGAGACGATGTCCGAGAGACGCAGGTTCAAGTCCCCTTCCCTACATAATTTTTTTATATGTTCTTTTAAAATATAACAGTACACATATCTTAAAAAATATAAAAAAAATCATCCGTATACTTAATTTGATATTATAATAAAAATAACATTTATCCAGTGGCCGAAATAGTTTCTTTCATTTCCCTTCCTTTAGTTTCGATGGGCAGAGCGAGGCACGCCGCCGCAGCGACCAGCGCTGACAGTGAATACACCGCTGTTGCTGTCATTATAGAATTCTTTAACAGCACCTATAAATAGGAAACTATTTATAAAATACAAATTTAAGTCTATAAGTTTTTTATAAATCAAAATCAAGTCAGCTTCACGCTGTATTCCTAGCACAGCAGGGTAGGCAAAGAGAACCTAGTGTTAGGACACTTCGTTCCCAATTTTTTGCTATATTCTGGAGGCAATGCGTGTTGAGTGCCAAAACTCAACGCCGCCATTTGCCTCGACATGAGGCAAAGGGCGAGAGCAAAAAAATGGAAATATACATTTTAAATAAATATTTCATTTCCTCGAGTGGGGATCGAACCCACAACTAGTCGATTTAAAGTCACACTTTGTGTCCTTGCGCCTGGCCTCAAAGTTTTTTATTTATATTCTTTTGAAGCCATCGTAGTGTAGTGGTAAAAGCGTGTGACGCGTAAATGCGAGGGTTGTGTGTTTAATTCCGATTCGTGGGAAATTTATCATAAAATATTAACTCTCGATCTGGTAACACGGCAGGGGACTATTTTATTCCCCCGAGTGGGAATCGAGCGCATAAACGTTTATCGTCCCACGCTTGTGCCCCTGTGTCACGACGGCCCCCAATTAAATAGCAAAGGGAACTTTACGTTTCTGCGTTCAAATTTGAGAAATGTTGTGCTGTGTATCGGAACACAACGCCGCTTTTCGCCCAAACAGAGCGAGGAACTGATAATATATAATTTAAATATGATCATTTTAAATGAAACTATTTTAATCGGATTAATCGCGTATATTTAAGATTATACATTTTTGGAAATCCGACGTTTCGAATACTTTGCAGTAGTCCGTGGTCACGAGTAAACGGATAGAAAATATAATCATTCCCCCAAGTGGGTATCGAAGCTACAACTATCTCATTTATAGTCAGATACTGTTCACCTATATCACGATAGCTATTTTAAATAGGATTTATGTTATTATTTGTATAAAATTTTACCTGCGCCACGTATGGAGTGATCATGGCGCCAAGTCTCGCTACTCCACTGCAGGCGCCAACAGCTGTGGACCTTAGTGCTGTTGGATATACCTAAAGGTTTTTGAATATAAAACAATTTAGATAGTTATATATTTTGTTTTTGATACTTTATTTTTTATTTAGTTCATCAAATACAAAAAAAATGTACAAAGTAAATAAAGAATATGGACATTATTCAGTTACTAACTTATTACAGAACATTTTAATGTGAAACATGAAAGGAAAAAAAAACAAAACAAAAGTAGACAACAAAGAAGGTAAAAAATGGTTTTACATAATAAAAGGATAGCACCTAACAGAAATTTGTAAGCCATCATCATATATAAAATAAAACTGTAACTCATCCCTGTCTGTATATGGAAGATATATGAGAAAATCTACTATTGGAAGCATTTCTTATTTCTTTCTTGTTATAGAACCAAAAACAAGGATTTATAAAAATTATATGTTTGTCTCTGCGTTTATGGACGCTAACCTCAGAAACGACACAACCGATTTAAATACAGTTTCCACTATTATATTTTGGGAAACTTCCCTCTACATTTAAAAAATAATTAATAATTAGCTTCACGCTGTATCCCGCACACAGCAGGGTAGGCAGAGGGAACCTAGTGTTAAGACACTCCCTTCCCCACTTTCTGCCGAATTCTGGAGCCATTGCGTGTTGAGTGGCAGAACTCAACGCCGCGCTTAACCTCGACACCAGAGCGAAGAAATGGAAATATAAATTTAAGTAAATATTTCATCTCCTCGAGTGGGGATCGAACCCACAACCAGTCGGTTTTGCAGTCACACCTCGTGCCGCTGCGCCACAACCGGCCTCTACATTTAGTGTTATTTAAATCGGTTTATAAATAAAAAAGTAATGCCAATATAAAGAGTTACATGCGACAATATTGCTAAAAAATGTTTTATTGAATTAGCTGGAACTTCAGCTTTCAATCACGAAAGTAGTTCAGATGAGAACATAAAGAATTGTGCAGAACTAGCGAGTGAAAAATATCTTGTAACTTACTTCAGGTGTGTATACATAAGCTGCTTGGAACAGCCCGGCGATGATACCGCGAGCCAGGAACAGAACGCAAGTGAGGAATGTACGGCTGTAATTAAATATGTTATATTAAAAGGAAAAAAAAACTAATTCTTTGAAAAATTATTTATTGAATATATTAGTAATTTAATAACCATAAACAGGGAGCACAAACATTTTTTCCTATTATATATTTTGAATTGCAAGACAGCTGTTTAATTATTTATAATATTATAAGGCTAATTATTAACTGACTGATCAAATCGTATATGCTTTGAATATTATTTCTATAAATACTAATAGTATTTGGTCACAGTTACGAAACTTTACTAACTGACTGTTTAATGCACACTGAGAAAGTCTAAAATAAAAACAATAAACTTTGACAACTGTATTATGATATTTTTAAAGGAAAATCAGCTTCATGCTGTATCCCCCACACTGCAGGGTAAGCAGAGGAACCTAGTGTTAAGACACTTCGTTCCCCACTTTCTCCCGAATTCTGGAGGCATTGCGTGCTGAGTGGCAGAACTCAACGCCGCGCTTAACTTCGACACCAGAACGAAGAAATGGAAATATAAATTTAAGTAAATATTTCATCTCCTCGAGTGGGGATCGAACCCACAACCAGTCGGTTTTACAGTCACACTTTGTGCCCCTGNCGCTACGACTGGCCTCAAAAATATGGATCTAAAATTATATACAATATTTGTTTTGTACTCACTTTGTATTGTAAACCAAAGCGCAGACGCAAATTGCAAATATAACAAATTGCGATGCCATAGTCTTTTTTCGGCCAAATTTTTCTATTACAAATATCGTGGCGAATATACCTGAAAGATGATATGACATGAATGGTTAATTTTTAAGTTAGTTATAATAGTTAGTAACTTTTATTACTTCGTCGTACATAGTATTTCAGGACACTCCGTCTTTTTATTTTTTATTCGAGTGCAATAATATGTGGTGAGTTTTGTTTTGTTAGTTAGATATCGTCCTACGACGGTCTTACTATAAATATTGAATTGTATAAATATTGTTAAAAATAAATATCTAATAGTTAAAAATAATTTTCTACTGATAATGAAACAAATAAAATAATTTAAACAAAATGGGGCCAGCCGTGGCGCGGGGGCACAAAATGTGTATGTAAAGTGAAAGGTTGTGGGTTCGATGCCAACTATTTATAAATTAAAATGTAATATTCTCGTTTATTCGCTCTGGTTTAAAGGCAAAGCGTGGCGTTGAGTTCCGCCATTCAACATGCACTGCCTCCACAATTTGGCGGAAAATAAGAAACAGAGGGTTTTAATATTAGGCCTCTGCCTATCCTGTTGTGTGCGGGATATATATAGTGTGAAGCTATATTTTTATGAAACGAAAATGATCACTAAAGTTATACATGTATCTCTGTTATTAGCTATACATGGGTCTCTGTTGTCATCGGCGTATGAATGGGGGGCCCACTCCAAACACTGCAAACGTGAATGTTGTAGGTTCGATTCCCCCTCGGGGGAATGCAATATTCAATGTTTTAATTTTATCACTCTGGTAACGAAGCAAAGCTCCGCGTTGAGTTCCACCACTCAACACGTAATGCCTCGCGAATTCGGGGAAAATTGTGGAACGAAAGTGTCTTAACACTAGGTTTCCAGGTTTCCCTCTGCATACAATGCAATATGATATATGAAAAACATCAATTCAAAACTAAAGTCAAGGCTTCCCCTGGAAAATATCACTAGATTCGGCCATGTCTAGTCTTACCAGGGAACTCAGCCAATGTAGTCCACAATAAGTCCATATAGTCCGTGGTCTGCAGCGGGCGGCAGTCGGCCGCACACTCGCCGCCGCCCGCGCCCGTCTCGAACAGCTCCGTCGTCATCAGCACCAGGCCGTAGTAGCAAAACGCGCATGACATCCTAAAAATAATATACCTTTGTATTAAATAGCACTAGCCTCACTGTGTACAATTATCCTTATTTCTAATTCCTATTGAATATATTAAACTTTTATTTCAGTAAAAGAATATTAATTATCGATTTGTTTTTATCATGAACATGAAAAAGGTGATAAATAATCATATTAACCCACCTATGCAGGGTATTTAGAGAGGACCCAGTGTTAAGACACACTGCCCTCGGCATTGTGTCCGAAAAAGGAAATGGAAGTAGTTTATGCAAATTCGATGGCATCATTTTTTTTTTTACAGCTTCACGCTGTATCCCGCACACATCAGGGTAGGCAGATGGAACCTTGTGTTAAGACACTCCGTTCCCCACTTTCTGCCGAATTCTGGAGGTATTGCGTGTTGAGTGGCAGAACTCAACGCCGCGCTTAACCTCGACACCAGAGCGAAGAAATGGAAATATAAATTTAAATAAATATTTCATCTCCTCGAGTGGGGATCGAACCCACAACCAGTCGGTTTTGCAGTCACACCTCGTACCGCTGCGCCACGACTGGCCTCGATGTTGTTGTTGTTTTTTGTTTGTCATTTAGTGAACGACACAGCAAAAAATAACATCAGCCAAAAAAATATCCAATAAATAATAAATATATATTACAATTTTAAATCGCTTTCGAAAGGGGAAGGAGTTTGCCTCAAATCGACATTTCTTTGTTCTTAATGTTATGTCATTTCATCCAAATATGTAAATAATATTTTAATATTAAACTAAGATGACTATATTAAAAGTGATTAAAAAAACAAATACTATACACATAATACAGACTCATTGTCACGGCGGGTGACTACACCCTAAACGTAGACGCCCGCGTAGCGTCCTTTTAGACCCGACGACGCCATTACGATAGCGAATGCCCCGTATGTAGGTAGGAAACACACTCCACATACACGACACAAACACCGGACGAACCGACCGACGACGTAGTCCAGCTTATTCCACGGCTCGGCAGCGTCTCGCGCGGTCGGGCCCAGCGGTTAGGGACCGTTAGCTTCCTTAGTTTAGTCTAATTTTGTCCCCCAGTCGCGGCTTCATGTCGCGGTTGGGTTTGCTTAGAATAGGTGAAATCCCAGCCCGCCCGATGGCTGTAAGCCGAGGTTCGAACCCCGCAGGGAGCGCCCTTACAGCCGTCGACTCCTCACAGGCAGCCACATAGTGCTTGCATTTCTTCAGGGGCAGAATACCCTCTTCCCTCCCCCCCAGTGTCGCTGTAAAAGCTAATACAACTTACCATATAACCCAAAGCAGGAGACTAGTCATCCTCAAATGCGGTATAAGCAAATGCTTCAAGCGGCCGCGCTGTCCGATGCCGACAGAGTCGTCGCACACGAGGCGGCCTAACAGCATCGGACGACCATTATCTTGAGCTATCTACAAATTTTAAAATAATATTTATATATACAGAGTATGGTCTCTGATGGGTAAGGGATGAGCACCTATCCATTTAATCAAAAGCTGTTTACCAGATACTTAAGAATTCGTGAAGGAAATCATATTCTTGCCGAAAATTAGATTATAAAGCCTTCTTTTTTTCTCAATATAGCTTAATAATATGCCTATCATATCACACAGTAGCACACAATCGAGGCCATTCGTGGCGCAGGGCCACAACCGTGTGATTCTAAACGCGTCAGGTTGTGGGTTCGATTCCCATTCGAAGAAATGAAATATTTAATATTTTCATTTCTTCGCGCTGATGTTTTTTTTAATTTCATAAGGCTGGCTTACCGATAACATATTAGTAAAAAATGTTCTTGTGTCATAAACCATTTGTCATTGTAATAGAAGAATTGACTATCTTAAATAGATTTGTATTTATATTTCTACTGAAACAACTTTAGTTAGACAATGTTTGAAGAGGGCTTAATATAAAATACAAAATCACAAAGTATCTAAATTGGAATAAGCGACGTTGCCGCTCTGACAGGTTAGTGTGCAGACACTAACTGTAAGAGCGGCAATGTCGCTATTTTAAGTACCTATGCGTGCGGATGAATCATATCTAAAATTGAGTTTGATTCTGTAATGCTTGTTTTATTATTTATTTTGTTTAGGAAAAAGGATAAAACTTTTAGATTTTAGGTAAAATTATTTAATTTATAATATTTTCGTGTATATAATGAGTAGTTAAAACTGTGCTTAATATATTAAGTTGAACAATACATTTTAATATTAAATTTTAATATAAGAGAATAATTTATTATTATTAATTAATGATTCAAACTAAAAACATAAATATTAATTTTTCCATACAGAGAACAATTAAAAAGTTTGAGTTATATATATATATATATATATATATATATATATATATATATATATATATATATATATATATATATATATATATTACCTGTTCTAGTGTTGCCAGAGCTTTGTCTGGCTGACCACTTGCGACATGATATCTAGCAGACTCTGGAAGCCACTAAAAATAATAAGGATTATTAAATTATTAATTGTTTCCAAGCAGCCTCAGCACAGCCAGCTCCAGGACAAAATATATTCCATACATATATAGAAAGATTTTTTATATGTATTTATTTAAATAGTGCATATAGCATTATAAGCTTGTGATAACATTACGTATCGGAACTCAATGCCGCGCTTTGTTTACCGAAACGGGGAAATCAAAATAATAAACTCTGTATTTTTAGTTATGGTAAAATTATTAATTATGATCTGCCATATTATATCTTACTTTCATACAATTTATTTATACATAAGCAAAATTTATAACAAGATTTAATGCAGATTAATTGCCCGGCTCTGCAATTTGCGTTCATAGTCAAATGGAAATAACTAAATAGTTGTGTACAACACATGATGTCATTCTAAGTGCCCTATATAGCCTGTAGCCTTCCTTAATTAATGGACAAATACAACATAAAAATATTTTTTCTATTCAACACATTCAAAGAATTATTGATACGTTCAACCAAACAGACTTTTCAACTTTATATATATATATATTCTTATTAACTTAATTAAAGTGAAAGTTTGTGAAGAACTCTTTATGAGTTTAGATAAAACTATACAGTGATATAGCTTATATGTCAGAATACCACATAGTCTACAATTTATATAAATGTATCAATATAAAATAAAAAGTTTAAGCGGGCTAAATAGTGTATATGCTTTTAATAGAATTTCAAATATTTATATTATAAATGATTTATAAATTGTTATTATTTCACTTAAAATTAAACTTTCATATTATTTCAAAAATAATCTTATTATATTTAAAAAATAAAATTTAACACATGTAATGTTTCTACTTACCTCTTTTAATTTACCCATAGCAATACTGAAAAATATTGACATATTTATTATCGCAGAATAGATATTTACAATATGTATTTTTAATTTTTAATACTAGTTTTCACTTCACAGTGTATTCCATAGTGGTGTAGGGAGAAAACTTAACTTAGCGTTAAGAACATTTCGATCCCCCGTATCCACCTAATTTCGCGATATTACACGTGCTTCTAACTAGACCGAGGAAAAGAAAATAATTCCTTCCACTGAGTAGAAATTGGATACTGTGCCATTGCCCCATGACGGGCTGTAAATATAAATTTAATAATAATAATTATTAATATGACTTACCGGGCATATAAGAGCAAATATGAGCAAAGGTATAGTAGATAGAGCCAATAGCCAATGTACGCCAAGAGTTGGCATTACAACCAACGCCAGTGCTACTTCTAAGCATGCACCTAGGGCCCAGAAACACTGAAAATGTATGGTTTTTTAATTTTCATACTATATTCCGTATATAGCAGAATACGCGGAGAGAATCTAGTGCTAGGTTTGCGTATTTGGATTACCTCTCATATATTACAGACTATTACTTCTTAAGGAAGCGCATAAATCTTTTTACGTAGATTTGAACTCGCGCCTCTTTGGAGACCGTCCAAATCCTCTGACCAATAAGCCATACGTTCTCATCGAGCTACGTCAAAATTCTTATATGCTTGTTAGTATCTCCTACTGTTAATCCTAATAAACTATTGGGCTTGTTTATTTTCTTTTTAGTTTGATGCAGTCGGGGTTTTTGTTTTTACAAATATTTTTTTATGTTAAACTTTTCTTATATACTCACATCTAACAAGACAACACACTTAGCTCTCTGCTTTGTAGGTAGAAATTCAGCATACAATGTAACACTGTAATGGAAAATATGAAAAGAATTTACATTTTTATTAGATCATAAAGTATATATAGTTATTTTTACAGCTGTATCCCGCATATATTAGGGTAGGCAGAAAAAACCTAGTTTTAAGACACTCACCACTTTTGATCTAAATTTCTAGTGATTGCACATTGAGTGGTGGAACTCAAGCAAAGCATGGCAAGCAAAATCATTCATGTTGTTACCAATATATAATATAGAAATAATTAAACAAATGCTGTGCCACTGCATCACGACAGTGCTACAGCATCTAACAATATTTTTAAGGTTCACGCTGCCACATATGCAACAGGGTAGACAGAGGTAACCCAGTGTTGCTGACAACTCATTCCCTACTTTTCACAAAATTTTCAAGGTATTTTCTGTTAAGTGGCCCAACATAACAGTCATACTTGTGCTACTGTGCCACAATGGCCTCCCTATATTTTATGGTTAATATTTTATATTAATGACAACATAGCAATTCCAAGATTATGTAAGCATTTTTATTTGTGATATGTATGTGTCGTACTTACGATTGTGGCACACATCCTATAGCAAATCCGACAAGCCCTCTCAAGAATAGTAGCCAAAGAAAATTGGGAGCTATAGCACTTAATAGGCCATAATAGAAAAGTAGTACTCCACACATACTGAGTGCCTGTAATCAATAAAAACAGTAATATTACTGTTAATAAAAACAGTAATATTACTGTTAACAAAAAATATTGCTACATAAACATAAAGAAACACTCAAGAGGAATCTCAGATTTAAGAGTTGTTTGTTTATAAATTCAAGCAGATAATGCCCAGACTTGAGAAATACCAGTGCAAAAAACTCAGTCAGGACATTGTTACATAAATAAACATATAATTATATTTTTTAAACTTAACTGTAGGCAGAAAGCGGAAACAAAACAATGTTTTTTTATTATAATATTACTTAGCACTACAGATACTTGGTCTGTACCCTTTTTTAATTTATTATTAAATTTCATTTCCTTATCATATATATTAATTACATTATTGTTTACATACAATTAATACCTATAATAAGAAAATGTTGTTTTTAACTTTACATTTTTTTTTCTAAATAAAAAATTTAAAAAATAATAAATAATATATAATAGTAAAAAATAGTACTTACAGTCTTTCTTCCATAACGATCACTTAAGTTACCCCAAAATGTTGAACTGAGCATCATACCCATAAATACAACTGTTGTAGTTAGAGCTTGTTGGTATCTATAAATTTTGAGTTTGTATATATAAATATTATATATCTATTTGAATATAGATATTATAAATGAAATATTCTAAGTTCTTTGATTTTAATTGATTATTACACATTTTAAATGAAACTATTTAACCGGATTAATCATGTATATTTAGTATTATAAATTTGTGGAAACTCAATGTTTCAAACATTTTGCCATTAATCCGCTTAAATAGTTTTATTTAAAATAATAATTATTAATTTGTTTCTAGTAAAATGCCCTAAGGAACCCTCTTACTATATTTATCAATTTCATTTAAATGTGTTTTCAATAAAACATATAAAAAATATATATTAATAAACCAGGTATAATTGCTTAAATGTTACATACTTGCTAATATTCCATTCACAATGCAATGCAGGTGATAAAATGCTTAGTATAGTCATTTCCATTGAATCAGCCATCCAACAAAGTCCAGTATACAGAGATAATTTCACTTGAAACCATCCAAACCCTAAGGCATTGACAGCTTGTGTAACAGTAAATGTATCTAAAAACAAAAATTACTATAAAATATGTATTAAGTTATGAAGATGAAAAACTAACTATAACATCTTCAAAATTTATATTTGAGTTAAATGATTTTAACACACGAATTAAATAAGGCAAATTTAATACAAACCGTCTGGAACTACCGAAACTGAGGCCATTTCAATCTCCTGCGGTGGAGGCATTGGTGATACTGATGGACGTATATCTCCCACATTTTCATCTAGATCTTGGTATCCTTTAGCCCTTCGCATGTTTAGATAAATCGTCGGTATTTATACTGACGTGGAATGTAATATTACAATAACGGGAATTCTAAATTTCTATTTACTGTTATTTACGTTTTGCTACGTTATAAAATTGTAAAATTACACATCTAATGTAAAAATATCAAGTATATATTACACATTACTATAAAAACAAAAATAAGAAAATAACATTACAAGTTCTATTTTGAATACTACTTTATTTATTGAATGTTGTGACATTTACTATTTGACAGTTTTACAGTCTTAAATGGTACATTTACACGTTTGCCGAAACTGGGCAAGCGTTAACAAGCTCTAGTTTCTCATGTTACGCTTACACGCTTGCCGGAGCTCGGCAAGCGTCCGCAATCTCCAATCCTTCATAAACGCTTGAATACCACTTACACGCTTGTGAACATTTAATATGTTTTCAACAGACACAAAAATGACAGACGTGGATGTCGAAGTTATTTCCTCTCTTGCGTTAGGTTTGACATATTTTTTAATTATAAAAAAAGGGTCGGTAAAAAAAATCTGTGAATGTCAGCTTAATATTAGCTAAGGAAAGGATGGTAGAAGTAATACATAGATTTTACTGTGTTAAATATAGAAATTAATTTAATTTGCATATTATTATAAATTATTTTATTTTTTTTAATATGAACTACTCCTTCGCCTGACCCATGCGTTGAATATATATTTATAGAAATAAACCTAGGGGTAAAATTTGCCCTTGGGGTAGTGTACTGTCCGCCTAATAGTAATTATTTTAATAANCATCTCCTCAAGTGGGGATCGAACCCACAACCAGTCGGTTTTACAGTCACACCTCGTGCCGCTGCGCCACGAATTTAATTTAATTTAAATATTTTCACCGAAATATTTTTTACAAATATGAATGTATGATTGACGCTGATTTTCACTCGGAGCTTCACGCTGTATCTGTTCCAGCTGTGTGAGTAGGCAGAGGGAACTGGGAAACTAGGGTTAAGAAACTCCGTTCCGATCACTCGTTAACACTTCTGATCCCCACTTTTCGCTGATATCTAAAGGCCTTGCGTGTTAATTGACAGAACAACGCCGCTCTTTGCTTTGACACCAAAACGAAGAAATGAAAATATTTCACTTCTTCGAGTGGGAATCGAACCCAAAACCACAGTTTCCACTCCTTTACACGCACGCTTATACCCCTGCACCACAATTGGCCTTAGGTTATTTATTACGTATCTATTTATACTGACAAAATACGCGAGGCAAATAACTAGGTATATAGATATGAACTTAAAAGTAATAAATTTTGGTTTCACTGCAAACAAATAAGTACTAAAAAGTTCATTTAGCTTCTTATGACTTTTCACTAAATTCTAAAGTAGTTAAAGAACGCCGGTACGACAGGACGTGGGCGACTTTTCTTGTAAAATTGCCTTTCTGTTAAAAGGTTAAATATATTATTTTACTCTTAATATTGTGAATATCTACAGAACGTACAAGAATTACCAAGTCCAAAGATAATATCAAATATTTTTGTTGTTTGTCGAAGCTTTTGTTAGGTAGTTTAGAAAAATATTATATATGAAAGCCTATTTAGTTATCGTACTAATATTATAAACGTGAATGTTTGTGAGGGTGGATATTTATTCAACTTTCATGAAAAAACTAGAGATTTAAATGTTGGAGTTTAAACTATTGTCGTGTTTTACTCGCAAGGTTAAGACTTTGGTTAAACAAATTTTTATTAATTCATTTTATTAATTAATAAAATATATAAATAATTTTATTTTAGGTTAATTGGTCAAACAAATGGCCGTTTGATCTTTATAACACCACATACAAATAAATATATAATACATACATACAATACTTACATAGACTTATAAACAAATAGCACCCAATAAAATTTTTTTCATAAAATTTAGTAAATACTTATTTCATTTTTGTTAAAGTGTAAGGAAAAATGTATGAACGAAAACAAAATTTCCCTATTATGTAATGTTGTTATGTACCTAATATTATTATTAAAACTCATTGTTATTAAAGAGTCAATTCGATAAAAACAAACCAGGAAGTACAATTTATAAAAACTGACAAACTGAACTTTCCTTTGGGTGTATGAGAGAGTTTCTAACCCACTCGTAAAATTTTTGAAGTCTCAAATCAACCATACCAGAGGGCAAGATACTCTACTCTATAAGTCAGCTCATTCTGCAAGAATCCAGGACAGTACGCGAGGCAATTAAGAAGTCGTTGGCGGTAGTTTGATATAATAATTATGTCAACTGACAGACGAATGCCACCTCAGTCTACCCGTGACCATGGACTACTGCAAAGTCTTCGAAACGTTAGGTTTCCAAAAATGTATAATACTAAATACATGCGATTAATCCGGTTAAACAGTTTCGTTTTAATGAATAATAATCATGAAAATCAAAGATTTATTATATAAACGCTCATATCTTTTGATTGGGTTGATTTGGAAGCTTAATTTTTTCTGTGGTCCAGGGAATCCTTGACTTGGATATATGATATTAATTTTAGCTTGCTACCTACACATGATATGGAGATTAATGGTCTTGTTAAATGGACAGAACGCAAACAAAGTGATCCATAAGGGTTTCTTTATTTACTTTTGAGGTACGGATACCTGATTATTTTTTAATTATTCTATATCGACCGAGTACTTAGTTATACTCAATTTCAGAATTGGAAAGTGTCTTGTTGTTCTGGTAAATATTGATGGATCTCCTTAAATTTTTTTAAGCATAAAATTTTTACTACTAATACTAGCGGGTCTTCCAGAATCTTATCAACATCACTATCATATATTCTTCCTTTGAATAATAAGTCAGTTGTTTTAATGTATTTTAATTAAATGCTACGTAATTGTACTGTATTTAATTAAATATATACAAATCTTTTAAAGTTTTAAAATGTTCTGAACATTATTTTTTTTCAGTCATTCAGTCAGTTTAGTTTTATTTAATATTGGATAAGATATTATATTCAACTAAATACAAGAAATAATTTCTTAGCAAGAACACACATGATAAGAATAACATTTGACACAGTTGACAGTTGTTACTCGGAAGGAAGAATATAATATATCTGTTTAATACTACATACATGTACGTTATCGTACGTAGCTGGAAGCTATTCAGTAATGAGATTTTTTTTATAAATCTATGTTTGTTACAAATTAAACTAAATCATATTTTATTATTAAAGTAAATCTTTTTAGTATCTTATTTTATGTCGTCAAGCAGCATCGTAATATTTTTTTAATAAGTAAGAATATATATATTTATACATATAGATACAATATGTACTATTGTTTATTATATAAATTGAAAAAAAACCTACTCATAAATATATGTTTATTTAAATATTGCATAAGATATATTAATGTTAGAGGAACAAGAGTCTGTCTTCACTTAAATTAACTTGATCTATGATTTACTTATTCAATACTTGAATAATAAATATAATAAAAATGTGCAAAAAAACCCTTTCCCACCGCCGCTGTTTATAGGATCTCTTTTCTAGTCATCACTTTATTGCGCTCGGTCGTCAATCGCGCGCTATATAGCATAGCATATCTTCGGAATTAGTGTACTATTATTTTTATAATACTACTATATTTTATTAACCCACGCGACAGGTTGTGGGTTCGGTTCCCGTTAGAAGAAAATAATATAATTAATATTTCCATTTTCTTCCGTGTTCCGCCACTTAATATGCAATGCCTCCAGAATTCGGAGGAAAATGGAGAACGAATCGTCTCGGCTTACTGATGTGTGCGGGATATACAGCTTGATGCTAAAAAAATATACGGAACAAGAAATTTAAATATTATTATAAATTGCCCAAGAGTTTTGTTAAGTTGGATACAATTATTAATAATGTTGGTCTCAAGACGAAATGGTTAACTACGGTATTATTTTAATTTATATTCAAGAAAATATTGATTACTTTAAGGTAATATAAGTTAAAAAAAAGGTTTAATTTTGTTAATACAACCAAAGCGTTCACTTACTAGAATTGCTTATATTTACTACTACCCCTAAAGTACACTCACACTATGGGGGTACCGCAATATGGGACATGCGTACGCATTCCGACTTTCGTTTGTTCTTAAATGTTTCCTAGAAAATTAAGAAACATACTGAATTTATTTTTATTTTGATGTATAAAATAATAAATGTTTATTTAGAAATAATATTTTTATTTCCCTAATTTTACTATTCTATTGCATAGGCCTTTAATTTAAAAGTGCGCCCACTTGACCTAGAGGCCTCTATCAAATTACTCTATCAATTATCAATTATCGATGTTACACACGTGTGAAGTCAAGGCCAGTCCGCTTGTTAGTTTCTCGTTTTGTCCGTTTGACCGTTTGTCATGGCCAGTGGCGTAGTGAGGGGGGGGGGGGGGCATCTTGCCCCGAGCGCTACGAGGCGCCAAAAGGTCCGCAAAACTATTTAAATATATGTATTTAATTAAATATATACAAATATTTTGAAGTTTTAAAATGTTCTGAACATTTAATTTTTTTCAGTCATTCAGTCAGTTTAGTTTTATTTAAATATTGCATAAGATATTATATTCAACTAAATACAAGAAATAATTTCTTAGCAAGAAATAACTAACTCATTGGACTTTTTTCTTCCCATTTTGTTAGTGTTACGTAACTTTGATTAGTTAATTAGTGCAGTAGCTCGAGTCCTCCATTCATACTGTTTTACAACTCCTTAATTTTTTTTTCGGACTTGAGGTTAATGCTGTTGGCCCTACTGGCTTTTACAGCGACACCGGGTATTTAGGGAAGGGGGTTCTCTGCCCCTGAAATAATTGCAAGCGCTATGTGGCAGCTTGTGAGGATATTGACGGCGGTAAGGGCGTCCCCTGCGGGACTCGAACCTGGGCCGGCCGTACGGACTGGGAATTAAACCTATTCTAAGCAAACCAGCCGTGACTTGAAGCCGCGACTTGAACCCGCGACTTAGAGCCGCGACTTGAAGCCGCGACTTGGAGCCGCGACTTGAAGCCGCGACTGAGGACAAATTTCACCGAAAATCACTTACAACTTGGAAAGAAACAGAACAAAGATTAATAAGTTGAACGGGAATTGATATATCCTAAGAAGGATACATTCAGTATGAAATAGAACGATGGTAAAATATATTGCAAAGAATAGAAAGTTTGCATGAGGTATTTAATGATACAAAATCTTCCTCTCTGTGGCATGTTGAAAAATTAGCACTTCAAGGTGGTATACAAATGTAGGTAAACTATTATCTTTGCTTAGATTTGTAACTCAGTTTCATACGCTACTAGCAAATCGTATTAAATGAAAAACTATCTCATATGTGTCACCACATATTCAAAATGAATTCATTCATCTTCTGGCATCTACAGTTCGACTTCAACTAATGAACGATATCAAAAGAAATAAATATTATGGACTTTTGTTTGGCTCAACTCCTAATATATCTCATCGTGAACAAATGTCGTCACCAAGTCGTTAGGTATGTAGATGTTGATTTTATCAATAAAAAAGTTTTTATGAAAGAATCATTTTGGGTTTTATTGAAATACATGCTAAGATGCAGCTTCAATCGAAAATTAAATTAAATTTACAGAAATTAAATCACGATGAAATTTTGTTAACAAACTGCAGATCACTGTTCTGTTCTTTTATTATGGCGTTCCGAACGTGCCAGTTAAGTATAAAATCACTTCGCCAATATGACGTTGTGATATTGGCGAATGAAGAACACACGAAAGAATTTGTACGGTACTACATGTCAGCAGATTGGGATGGGATGCGTAAATTTTACTTATGTTATCCCTGGGGTCCGGTTTGCTTCTCTTCTGATGATCCTAGTATGTGTGCCGCTGCTGTTACCAAAGTGGTTCTACAGGGCATGGAACTTTATATTTCTAGCACTGTGGTGCCAATCGGTAGCAAGTCATAGCCTTAGTTTGATATGCCTTGCAAACTTGCTGTCTTTAGCAAACGCGAGGCATATCAAATCTGGGCCGAGGCACTGGTTACTAAGGATCCAAAGGTGAAAGCCTCAAAGAGGAAGTATAACCGAACCTCTAGATTCTTTAAGTGGCAAATTGTTAGAGTAAGGTCCGAGCTTATCGCCAAAATCAGCGAGAAGCTTGAGAGCTACCCGTCCAGAACTCATCAGTTTTTGGGCGCTCTCAAAGGCGGCACTTGGCAACTTTAGCCAGCCTTCGCTCCGCTTCTGCCATTACGCACATGAAATGACACCTTGATCCTTGATACGGCGAAACAGAAATCCGATCTCATGGGCGCTCTTTTTGCCTCGGATTCAACTTTCTTTGGTCATTACCAAGGAACAACGCCGCCGACCATTCCACGGTGCCAGGGCTCAATACCTAAGATACTTAATCTTCAATCAAAAAGCTGTTAGGGGAGTTTTATCTTCCTTGGACATCCACAAGTCGAGCAAGCCAGATGGCATCTCTCCTTTGGTGCTCCGTTCATGTGCTCCTGACACCGATGCTAACGTGTTTGTTTCGGCAATCTTACTCAATCGGCATAGTACCAGACTCATGAAAGAGCGCTCGTACCCACCTGATCCCAAAGAAAGGCATTGGTTCCTAGCAATATAGTAGAACTATTAGAAATAATTATAGAGGACACTACTACTACAGAAGTGAATCTACAATTCTGTTGCAAAATATATTAACTTTTAGCCTCATAACTTTAGTTTTCTGGTATTTAATTTTAAGAAGATTAGTGTGTGCTGCTCAAATCCTAAAATTAAAGGATGGAATGGATTTCTGCTAGACGTTGAAAGTTTATTTAACAAGGTTAATGTTGATAACGATCTTGAAAAAAGTTGTAAAAAACTTTAAGTGAATTTTATAATACAGATTTTAATGCAAAATAAATTTGAAATAGGGATTTCGTAATGTTACTCCACAGTAGAAAAGATTTTGAACCTAAAACCCCATTAGAATATTTTACTTTTATAATCTCATATGGAGAAAATGTTGTCCAAAGCTGAGAGTGGCACTTCAAATACTCCTGACTATGTATGTTCATTAAGCTAATTAAAATTAATTTTGACATATCTACGATCAACGGTGGGACAAGATCTGGAAAGAATAGTCTGGTGCCTACCTACCCCAGAAGTTTTACTCACAACAAAATTTGGCCTGAAAAATTAAAAAAAAAAAACAATATTTACACGAACATATTTGTCCAAAGCTGAAGTCCCCCACAGTAAATATCAATAATATAAAGATGAATTAGAAGGGTTTTAATTAAGTTTGAGCAATGATTATGTAATTACTTGAGCTTGAGATATATATATAGGTATATTTCGAGTCAAATTTTATCAAGGTCAGCTTAACAGTTCCAACGTTCAGCTTAACAGTTCCAACGTGAAAGAGTTACAAGCATCCATATTTTACATTTTTTAGGTACGGGAAGCTGAATTTTAGAAAAAGCTCAAGTCCTTCAATTTTTGAACGGAACCCTCGGTAGGTGAGCCCGACTCGGGCTTATCCGGAAGAATTCAGAATTGAAAGCTATTGTGGAAGCGTTGTTAATTTATTAAATTGGGAGTATATTTTATATATACAATTTTATGATGTTCGCCTGGGGGGCGCTGAAAAGGTATTTTGCATCGGGCGCGAGTGACGCTCGCTACGCCATTGGTCATGGCTTAGCTAAACTATAAAAATACACATAATAGCCTTGCAATGGCCTAAAGTCAGTGCAAACGAAGTTTAATAAGAAGAACAAATAATATTGATATCAAATATATTTTTGGAATTGGTAATTATTTGGCCTATTCCATATTTATATGAAGATCTGACTAAATATGACTCTTTTAATAATTCCTTTTTATTAATTACTTGCTTTATGATTTTTTTTATTTACATATATTGATTGGGTCATTTAACTTTTTTTTAGTCTTTCGTCTCCTATTGAAAAATTGAAATGTCTATTTTAAAATAACTTTTTAAATGCATATAGTTATTTACACGATACAAAACACAAACGAAAGATTTTAAAACGTTTGGCTGTCTGTTTTTCCGGAAAAATCGCAAAGAACAAATCATTTTTATATTAAATACGACAGTTTTTGCTATCAAAATTATTTAAATTACCATTTATTAGGTGTATAACAGAATGGGTAATAATCATACTAAAATAATCAAACAATTTTCCATAAATACACTTAAATAATCTATATCTATACATATATATGCACATACTAGTAGGCCAGTCGTGGCACAGTGTGTCTGTAAAACTGGACTGGTTGTGGGTTCGATCCCCACTCGAGGAAATGTAATATTTATCTACATTAATATTTTCATTTCTTTGCTTTGAAGCAATGCGCGGCGTTGAGTTCCGCCACTCAATACGCAATGCCTCCAGAACTCGGCGAAAAGTGAGGAACGGAGTATCTTAAAACTAGGTTCCCTCTGCCTGCCATGCTGTGTGCGGAATACAGCGTGAAGCTGATTTTCTTATTAATTTTTTTTACTACATACATATGTACACATACTACATACATATGTAAATATAAATAAAATAGAAGTGTCTGTCTATGATTTTAAAATGATCGTATTT
This sequence comes from Heliconius hermathena, assembly GCA_013403705.1. NCBI lineage: Eukaryota > Metazoa > Arthropoda > Insecta > Lepidoptera > Nymphalidae > Heliconius > Heliconius hermathena. The sequence continues at coordinate 118,705 of JAAIXJ010001732.1, forward strand.
TTTAAGTGTGTATTGTTATTTACGCTACACTAAGACATAAATAAAGAATTTTAAAATTTATGTCTGTCTATCAGTTTTTATGTTTATCCCGGCAAATCTCCGGAATTGGGTTGATTTTATGGGAATTACACTGAAAGAAAGAGAGGATTATAAACCAACACTAGTGTGCGTTTTATTTCGGAAGTCAGATTTGGAATGTCTAACGTTTTTCTATTAAATACGATTTTTTTTGCGAGCAAAATCACATAAAATCATAAAAGATATGAGTGTGTAACAATATTGAGAACTATACTAAAATAGTTAACCAATTTTCCCTTAACACGCCTAAATAATATTAAATAGATATTCGTATAGATCAAATGGAGGAAGCCACTAGTGGACAAATAAAAATCATTAAAAATATTAGCCTTGATGGCGAAGTGGCACTGCGTTTGATTGATAATTGTGAGTTCGATCTCCATTCAGGGACATAATTGTGTATATTTCAATTGGTTTATTCCCCTGGTCCAGTATTATAAAGCGTGACGTTGAGCTATCACGAATTTTGGTCGAATTTTGTTGAAAAACCGACAACAGAGTGCTTTTATAAAAGATGCTTGACAAAAGCCTATCTATTGCATATTCAATGACAACGGGTGGTAAATAGAAGTAGCGGTCGTTAAGACCACGCACACAGACTATGCAGACAGCAAGTAGTTCATAAATAAAACATTTCTTGTATTGAATATATTTTTATTTTTCTGCTTCGTGGAATACAACCAGATAATCGTTTTCTAGTAATTTTAATTGTATCCACCGTTGGTTACATATACACGTTATAGTTAATTTAAGTCAACTAAAAAATACACTAATACATTCTCTATAAAATATAATATACGGATAGTCGTGTATGTAAAGTGATATTTTGAGCCAAAAACACGCAAAAGACATCTAAACATTAGGCTTGTATAGATACATCATTTGCATAATTTTCATATTTCTAATTATCTTAAGGCATACTCTATACCAGACAAAACTGTTACAAATAATTAGTACAAAGTAAATTTAATAGTCGAAACAAAAAGGGATTAATTTACATTTACATCGTTTATTTCAATAACGTAGGCTAATAATACTTTACAGATCACGCTTATACATATGTATTATTAGGATTTGAAGATACCAATACTATTTTTACATACAAAAAGAAACTAATTTGACATTATTATACACAGATATGTACTTTGGAAAGATAATTTTAATTAGTTTAGGATGAATGCGTTGAAAATATTATAGAAGCGGAAATAGGTAATGATTGTAATGGAAAAACATTTTTAAGAAGAGGAATATATGCTTTGAATAAGAGTATGGGCTGCGTGTGATTTATATCACAAATTGTTATATAAATTATGTATTATCAACAAAGGTCTCTTAGACCAACTGTCATACAAACATTAGTTAAGAAGCTGTAAAGCTAAAATATCACCTAATCCTCTGCTTTTGGAGAGAATCATTCATTCCTAAATACAGTTATAAAAGTATACTATACTTTCGTTTTTGCTATGCAAAAAGATTAAAGGTAGTATCTGCTTAGACCGTAGAATAGAACTTAAAGAAAAATAATAGCACCTGAGAAAGATATATACTAATTAATAAAAGATAAGTACAAAATTTATACTCAGATATTAAAAAGTATAGACATATTTTTAACATACAATTATTTTTTAAATAAACCTACCATGTGTAGACATTGATCGTCACTTTTCTTTTACAGTCAAATACGTATACACTTATTTTTCAAACAATTTTTTAATTATACACAAGGGGTTGTATAGAAATGGACGCGATTATTTTGTTTCAAACTAATGAATTATTTACATAAATAGTCAAGTGCAAAAACATGAAGTCTTAAGCTTGTCGATGAATCGTAATAATGTTAAGAATACGAATACTCATTCGTATTATGTAAATAAAATAAATCAATTAATGTATTATTTTCTATCTAAGTCTTAGAAGGAAGATATCTAATATTTACAATTGCACGTGTATCCCGCGCGACATAGTAGCTGCCAAATGAAGGGAACCTTTCTAAGATTCTTTTGAAAAAAACTACCAATCTCATAATATTCAATAACAACCCACCTCTATATTTTCATTATAGTCACATTTTGTACGTTCAATTACAATCTACTACTTTTATCAAAACTAGTAAAGAATCGAAAAAACTATACATAATATGACATACACATTAAATCCATTTATATTTGAAAAATGTTACCCGCAACTATATAGACTTTACCTAAATGAAAATTACGACGAACAACAAGTTAATTTGTTCAAACCAGGAATTAATAGATGTATGTGATCAGTATGTAGATAAAAAGTTAGAATATTTTTTTTTTATATTTTGATTTCCTGTTTCACATTAAGATTATCAGGTCGCGGTTGCCGTTTTATTTACTATACTAAAATAATACTCAGTCTCATATTAGTTGGCGAAAATCGGATGCGTCTGTTTAAGTTGCAATACGATGTTTTAGTCCTTGAAGCTCGACTACCAGATCAGAATCAGCAGCGACGTAACGTTTATCGATTCTTCGTTCCTTTAAAGCTTCCTGTAAATAAAAAAAAAATATAAAATCCTCATATAAGTTTTCATTCATGCAATGTTCTAACTGGGTTAGTCTGTAGATCATTTTAGGTGATATTGGCCCCCCTCATCCCGCCCTACTGCGATTGACCCGGCCTCAGAGCGCGTGTCACCCACCACCCCCCAACCCGGCCAAGTTATTTTTAGACTTTGGAGTTTCACGATCTATACTTTCATACATACGATCAAATTGATTCTATAAGAATAAATGTATTATATATTGAGTAATTCAGCTTGAGTTAATTAAATAATAAGTTAACTAAATTTAAACTTACTTTATTTTCGTTTTTTAGTAATTGGGTAATAGTTCTGTAGAACGGGGAGCCCCTTTTATCTTGAACAGATAGATGACTTAAATGATTGTGAGTAATTTGAGCCGGTCGTGGCATTACCACTTCTTTTTGACCATCATTTGGTTGCTCTGTGCTGGCTTCAGGAGCTGCTGTGGTCAAACTTCGCTTATTTCCATTCCAATTTATAAAAGAATCAACATCTGCATCGTCATCCACATACTCATCATCATCATCATCGTCATCTTCAACTTTTGGAACAGTTTTTGGTACATGATAAAAAGGTTTGCCAGCTAAAGCTTTTAACTCTCTTACATCTTCATCTTCGTTTTCTTTTTCTTCGTAATCCATATTTGAAAAAGCAGCACGGGCGTTTTCACGACGTCTCTGTGCATCTTGAGCCATTTGAGTAAGAATTAAATTATCTAGAAAAGCGGCATTCACGTCATCTATATTATTAGACCTCCATCGAGGTGATGCATCGCTTTCATACCAGGTCTCTTGACCGATAGGCAATGCAGCTAACCGTTCTTCTTGCCTTTTTGGCGCTTCATTTGCAAAATGACCATAAGGATCATAAAAATATGTGTAAGGAACTTGACCGTATACTTCAGGTACATTGAGGGCTGGAGCATCATAGTAGTACTGAACCTTAGGGGCATAATAATAATCGTCTTCGGGATACTCTCGTGGTGCTTGAGCATAAACTGGCCATCCTTGCATGGGGTACGTTTTAACCTCTGCTATTAAGTAGCAAAAAAATGCCACACACACCCTATAAAATATTTCATATTATTAAATTTAGACCTTTAAATGTAATTATTATATTAAAATATTGCAATTAAAAATTATTTAAAGAAGTCAATTTAATAAATTAATGAACCTAAAACATTTACTAATGTTATTTTTAAATATTTTTAAAAAATTTATATATTTGCATAAAAATACGTTAGTATTATAAATGTTAATTGAAATAAGTGACAAAAAAATATTACCTGAGTCCTGAAATTGAATTACACATTTTGCACTGAGATCCGTCGCTTAAGAGGTTTAGGACACAACTATGACGACAGGGCGGGCCGCGGAGCTTTATAAGCTAGTCGCCCACGCGCCGCCCACGTTCTCAATGAACCACCCTGCGTGCACCCCGTGGGCTGAGGGTGGCCAGCCCGGTCTCCATTCCATGCCACTCAGTTATCGATCGAACCCACAGATTATTCATCTGACTGTACAGCTCTATTACTTTGCTTACGTCAATTTAAAATTTATAAATAAAATACTATAATATACTACTAATAATGTTAAACCTGACATTGCACACAGATTTAATAAAACTAGTAATTTGTTTCTAAATCAATATATTTATTAGGAAAAGAGAAAAAACAATTTAGAAATTTTGATACATATATACATACGATTAGTCATGAATTAAGTTATGCTATTTTATTTTCATAATTTCTGTTATACTTTGTAATATTAAAGATATAATTATGTATTAATTAAATAAAATAACTATCATCACATCAAAAAGCAATTTATATTATAATTTTTAAATTCAAAATAAAATATATTTTTTTTAATATAATATATCCAAGCTATATCCAGCATCCATTTATATGTACAAAGCGTCATAAAATAGGTGGACAATCTACTTTATAACGCTGGATTGCTTGAGTGTCAAGCACCGTTCTACACTTTTTATTTGAGATTTTGCATGTTCAGTGACAGAACTCAATGCAACACTGCAAAAATGTATTTTTATATTATAAAAATAAAATATATTTAATAAACCTAACCATTTATACTTGTGTACTTGAGGGAAGCGTAGAGTATTAAAATCGTACTGAAAAAAGCTATTTACGTAGAGTGCATCCTTTTTGACTGTGTATAAGAAACGAGCCCGGCTTGTTCCATTCAAAGCAACTTGTTAAACCTTCAAGCACACTCACGTTGCTTTGTGTTATCTAATAATAGTAAAAGGCAATAAAAATACAAACCATTTAGTATTTTTTTTATTTCAAAATTGAAATAATGAATGTAATCTTGTATTACGTATTTTCAATTTGTAAGGAAGTTATGTGGAAGATTTTATTACATTACTCTTTATTTTTAATGTTTACAAATGGTTTACGTAGTGGAAATTTTCACTGTAATCTAATACGTACTAATTACTACTAAATCCTATTTAATTAAAGTTTGAACAGAATATAATATTCATGTTCATATTAAATTCAATCACATTGTTAGTGGATAAATAACAGGCACAAAACATTATTAACAGATAAGATATCGCACAGCTTATTCACCAGGTTCGTTAGGGTTTATCTAAATATCAAATATATTGAAAGGAGATAAAAATAATATTTCCAAAAATAAAATAATATTCAATTATATTCATAAATATGGAAAAAAAATATTTCCTTATTTCAGCTTATGAAAACAAAGTATTATATATAAAACATTTCACTATCCCGAGTGGACATCAAATATAATACATAACCACCGCGGTAACCGTCAGTCGTTGTACTATGTGATACCCTGTACTGTTAATAACCCGACGGTGCTCTACCTGAACGATATGACTGACGGTGAGGGCGAGACTGACTCGCACTTGACCGGATTTATTGTTTTGAGATAACCAGGACCCAAATTCTCCAATGAGTACTACTACTAAATGAGATGATCACCATCTATAATAGTTGTTTCTTTCTATGATGCATATGCAAGCATATTCATCGCAGAATGTAACTTATTCTTCTCCATCGTTAAGAATTGCTTTATCTCAGCGATTCTTAGAATAAAAAGTAGATTACCATTTTTTTCTTTTTAAATGATTTTATGATGTTAAATTTTTTTGAAATATCCTTTTAAGAAAAGATTCAAAAACTGAAAAATTTAATCTTCAACCATGAATAACTGTTTTTTAGCACAAATGACATTAATGGGGACTTTTGATGTCTTATCTGCAATCGTATAGGCGAGGCAAACTCTACCAAATTCTTAAATTAACGAACATTTCAATTAACAAATAGATTCTGTGCGAGCATTTTTCTTTATTAAAAAGTATATTACACAGCATTAATTTCATTTCTTAGAATTCGTATTTTATTTATTTCTCGTCCTTTTAAGGAAAACCTTATACATTTATAACAAAATTTCAAGAAATTATATGATGTACACGTGGGCAGTATTCAAATTTTAATGAGATTTTTGGCTTTCGCGATTCATCTGAAACGTGAATCCAAAAAAAAATACAAGATCGCGAACATTGGCTTCCTAGATCGAGTGTGCTCAACACGAGGTAGAGTGATAGGTACATAGGGTAGGTCAGGGGGGTGAAATTGCAGTGCAATGGAAATGCATCGTCAAATTCGCCAGCGGAAGTCACAAATATGAGGTGAACGACCGTCAGGCGCCTTTGTGTCGTCGCTGCAAGTCAATATCTAGAAACATTGATACCTGTGTTACGTTCAAGTAGATCTTTTAAAATTTGCTCCTTATTTTACCTTATATATTTTATTACTACTGTATAATATATAGATATTAATATAATTAGAGGCGAAGAGTTTGTATGGCTGAACGCACTAATCCGAGAAATTTTTGGTTTGAAATGAGAAAATGAAATGAATCGTTGGATTGTCCATGTATTTCTTGGAAGGCAAGTGAAGTATTTTTATTTATAATTATATTAAATTAAATTAGATTAATTAGATGGTAATATTCAAAAAAATACTTTAAATTATTAGTTACTATAGTGTTATAAATGAAAATAGGCCGAGGTAAATAAATTTGCGAATTGAGTACGTACTAAAACGGCTGTTTTCAGTGAATTGAAATGAGATTACAAATTTCTTATAGAATATTTTCAAGCTTTACCCGCTTTGTTAAATATTAGGTAATTGATGGAATAAAATAGTAACATTTTTGACGTAACATGTCAGAACACTACATTGAATAGGATCCTGTATTTATAAAAAATAAAAAAAATCTATTGAAATAAGTAATTTTCAAAAGAATCGATTTACAAAAACAGTTGGTATTATGTTAACAGAAGCGTGATCAACATTATGTTTTTTAGAAGAATCAAAGGACAATAAAATGAAAATAGAAATCTAATTTTAGAAACGATTGTAAGGTGCTCCATGTAAGAGATGTGAAAACAATGGGTATTCATAGTAAGGCTACTCGTGTACCCGTTATATAAAAGCGAAGCTTCAGGCGAGAGGACTCGGTTTTCTCTTGATGTTCTAATATACATATGTATATATCCATTATCCATAGCTGCGCGTCAGATTGTGTGGGTGGTAGCTGCTTCTATTTATAGATGGAACATTCAGACTTAAGGAGCGAATTTTAGACCAAAACTACAATTCTAAAGTTCAAGTTCTTATATAAATATATGTATATATATTTATTGATTAAAATTTCATATTTTACAGATGCTAAGAGTGACTGTAGAACGACGTGGGCGTAACATAACGCTTAATTAATTGTTACTGTTCTAAAATGTAAGAGAATTTGAATTAAACAACAGTACATATAGCCTTTAGCAGACAATAATTGATTATTATTTTAAAAATATACTATACTATACTTAAACGATGTTTACCATTTTTTTATTTAAACATGTTTTATTAATCAGATTACTTTATAATTAAATTACTAATATAATTTATAATTACAATGAAATGCTTTTTGAAATGACGTAATACGATAATTGTGACATTTGGGTATGAGAAACAAGTCAGCCAACCTTAGGACTCATCCATTCATGAGTATAGGTCCTTACGTCAGCATTTCCCGGGTGGGGGTGACACCCTGCGCAGAGCTACGGTGGTAGGAGAGAGTGACGTCAAGCCTTTAGCAACAAGTGTTCCAATGGAAAATATAGTAAGCACGAACACTGTGCTATTTTTAACAGAAAGAGGCTCGTTCTTATAAATAATTTGTCGTGTAGTAAACGTTTAAAATACATGAATTATGAGCTGATTTTAAGCGTGCTTAATGATATTGCTTTACTCTCTAAAAATATATTGTATATTATATATTTTTTATATAGTATGCTTATTATAAAAGAAGTTGATAAAATAATTATTTTTTGGTTTTAATTTATATATTAAAATGATAAACCTTTTTGTTATAAAAACAACCAATTCAAATCGATCTCGCCCACCAAGGCTTCCGTCCTTTTTAGAAAGAATACTGTGGCAAACATATGTATACAGGAATTACATACTCGTACTGATAATTAGTATCTATTTATTATACGTACGGTAAAGATATTTGTTATTTAATGTCATTTTTTTAATAAAATGTTTTCTTAAATCAAAATCAGCTTCACGCTGTATCCCGCACACAGCAGGGTAGGCAGAGGGAACCTAGTGTTAAGGGGGCTGGAGGCATTGCGTGTTGAGTGGCAGAACTCAATGCCGCGCTTAACCTCGACACCAGAGCGAAGAAATGGAAATATAAATTTAAGTAAATATTTCATCTCCTCGAGTAGGGATCGAACTCACAACCAGTCCGTTTTACAGTCACACCTCGTGCCGCTGCGCCACGACTGGCCTCAATGTGTGCCATCTTTAGTAATATTGCGTCACTCAACCGTAATACGAAAGCTCTAACCTATAAAAAATTAAGGATTAAGTGTAAATCTAATTATTATCAATTTTAAATGTTTCATCCAAAAATGTCTAATTAGTTCACTTTTCTTTTATAAACTGTTTATTATTAAATTGTTTAAGATATACTGTATTAAAACAATTACAATATGTTACTTAATTTTAATGTAATATTCATTCAAATTCGTCAGTAGAGCATGTAAATAGATAATGTTCTCTAAATTAAACAATAATTTTTGTAGTTTTTTTTATATTTAAATAAAAAAAATAATCTCAAATGTGGTATACTAATATAAAGCGCCATCTCTGTTAAAAGTTTTAAGAGAACAAAAGCTTAGAGGGCGTAGGGCAACAGAAATATTAATAGTTTATTTATTTTGTCTTCAAGTTAAGTATAGATTAATGAACTGTTTTATGACTGTCAACATATTTGTATGTAGAAAAGATGATAAAATTAACAAGAAAACCAAAAAAATGATATTTGACCTGATATATGACCGTTTAATCATTTATTATAATAATTTATTTCATAATCTATAAATAATAACTGTACTTAAATACCTACTATATTTAATTCAATGTCGGTGTGTATTTAACTTTTTATTTATATATTATATAATTGTTTATATATTTCTGAAAAGCGCGCGAACAGCGCCATCTCTCTTGAAACAAGACAAATAGATAAAAGCTCAAAGAATGCGTAGAATACTACTAATTCATATTTTATTAGTGAAAATGGAGGTTTAAGGTCATTTACATAAAGAGTTAAATATTTTGTGCTAATATACAATATATTTAAGAAATATAAGTATTTTTATTTAAAAGTTCATACGCTGTGTATGAACTTTTAAATAAAAATACTTGATATAAATCTTTATTAAGCTGGCTTTATTAAGCAAAAGCAAATATTTTATCTAATCTAGTCAACTCAGATTGAAGTACCAATAGGTTTGTGAGATTTTCATAAAAAAAAGTATTTTTCATTTTGATGTTGTGTTTACTTATTGTGTGTTTATATTTTGTTATTTATAAAACGCAAGAAAATAAAACTTTTCAATTTGAAAAAAAACAGAACAGTACAAATAATGTGTGAATGTGAAATATGAACCTTTTAAATATTAATTTTAACAACTAGGTCCTAAATTAAGGTTTTATATTATATCTAAGTAACTTTGTGTTGGTATGCTTGCATTTTTTGAAATTTAAATGGAAATTTTACGCTGCATTGATAATTTCATTCATCATTTCAATTTAAGATATTTGAATGATCATCGATCATTAATTGTTTGACGCTGACTCAAAATTACTTAAGCATCTATAGATTAAATAAAAAGTATACATTAGTTTAAGAACTTAGTCAATAAAATTAATATTTAAAGGTTAAAAACATTAGGTATTTTTTATTTTTCGCTTTATTTTGTCAGCTTATTTTTTGAATTAAACATTTTTATTTTGTTAAAGGGTTGCCTATAATTACCTTATCAACCACGTAGGCATCAATCTACTCAAGTATAGCTCGACAAATATTTTATCAAGTTTGTAAACAATATTGTGTACAGTCGCGTGCATGATATTCGGTATGCGGAGTTTGGCGTCACTTTGGGTCATATATGCAAACCGGCGTAATAAATTACAGTTAGCGTCGTATTCTATTGTACTTTAGAAGCATAGTTGTGATTCTCTCATTATGAACTCAACGAGGACGCAATGTCCGCTGTTGAAGAATTGATATAGTATTTTTGTTTAATTATCTTTTTTTTGCGTCACGCTATTTCTTGCTCACAGGGTGGTAGCCTCTGTCTACTACTGCTGAATGACTGTTACTGAATCTAGTGTTATGGCATTCCGTTAAGTGCGCGCGTGTTGAGTGTTGTATGTACGAGTATGTTCATTACTAGAAATATATAATTAATTTGTTAATCTAATAATATTGTGAGCGATCACTCACACAAATGCGAAATTCAACTTATACTACCCCCTCCCTCTGGAACTTTACAATCAATATAAAATTTATTTTTCAAAAATATAAAATTTAAATTCCTGGATATAACTTGAACAAACCAAATCACAATATATACCTATATATTTTTATGCCTTCAGTACGCTTTCTTCTGTCCTTCCACGGTCCCCGGCGTATTAAGATGTACTAAATAAATACTTAGTAAAAATATTTAAAGGAAAACACCGTTTCGTACCTTTTAAGGAAAAAAATAACCTTTGTAAAATTTGTTGTCCATCTGTTCGTCTGTCAAGAGCTTTTATCTCAGGAACGCTTACAGATATCGAGTTGAAATTCAAAGCATATATTCATATCTACGGACCCATGATTTCCTGTAAAAACATATTTCTACATTTACTTAAAAAAAGATATGGCTGTTTATAACGCAAAAAACGCGTATTTCAAACACAAAATACACAAGGAACAAAATTAACATTACAAAGGGGATCAAAATTAATGGGGTACTTTCAGTTCACGTTGATTTATGAAATTTGGGAACTAGCATCTACAGGTAGTACTAAACTGAAAACATTTGTGGTTATATGTATAATTAAAAAAAAAAGCCTTAAAAGACGAGCAAAATTTGGTATTAAAGTCGCTTGTTCAAGTGAGAAATGAGATGAAAGGGTTCTGGCTAAGCTAAGACTGAGTTTCAGAAAAAGCTCGGGACTTCTAATTTTTGTACGGAACTCTCGGCGGGCGAGCTTGACTCGCACTTGTCCAATTTTTTTATTACACGAAATGGAATCAAATCTAATAAATCCTATGTCCTGCATCAATTTGTTAAAGTTTTTCCTTGATTAAAATATGTAAATATTATAAAGCAAGAAAATATGGATATTTACGGCAATTTGGATAGTATATTAATATGTTTTTTAGCTTTACGCCGTATTTTGGAGACATTGCCTGTTGAGTGGCGAAACTCAACGCTGCGCTTTGCCTCGACACTAGAGTTAAGTATAGAATATTTCAGAATATTTCAGAGAGATAGAGTGTAGAATATTTCAATTTCTCGAGTGGAAATCCAGCCCACAACAGCGCTACGAATGGCAATGGCACATAGATCATGTTAAGGTTATATTTCAGCTTCACGCTGTATCCTGCACACTGCAGGATAGGCACATGGAACCTAGTGTTAAGGAACTTTGTTCCCCGCTTTCCGCCGAGTTCTGGAGGCATTGCGTGTTGAGTGGTGAAAGAAGAAATGAAAATATAAATGTAAATAAATATTTAATTTCCTTGAGTTGGATTTCCTCGACAACTAGTCGGTTTTACAGTCAGACTTTGTGCCTCTGCGCGACGACTGGTCTGGTTTTAACGTTTCGGCGAACGTTATCCTATTTAGCCTGATGCAAACTAAACTGTAACATAGAAAAGCTCATATATCATGGAAAAGCTCAGTGTTAATACGTTAGGGAAAAAAAATTTGGAACGGTAATCCTAAGCTAAAGAGCCTGTACTCTAGAATTATTCAACCTGAGCCAGCCATCAAGTTGGAAAAGTTCCGGCAACTTGAATCCATTATGCATGAGTTCAAAGTCATCGATCACGATATCAAAGCCCAAATACGTGCTGTCTGGGCCAAATGGCGGAAGGTCGCTGTTGTGGTTTACGACCACAAAAAACCGGCCAAACTTCAAAGGCTTATATATAAGAGTTCTGCTCTTATATGTGAAAGCCTGTGAAGTTTGGCTGTCCAAGCAGTTTTTTAACATTACTGCGAATGTTGGCCAGTACTATCTCGACATACTTAGGGGCTTGACGTCAGAGAAATGAAGATGCTGAGGTGGATATATGGTGTGGTTTTACCGCATTCGTAAGGTATTGCTTCGAGTCAAGTGGTGTAGCTAATAAGCTCCAAAAGCGTCGCCAAACACCACGTTGCGCACCAGCTATGGACTATGCCGGAAGGAAGTACCTTGCTATGTCTGTCCCTGACGGTAGACCTCCAGAGCCCCCTTAGTAGCGATAACTGGATGTTGTCATGGATATGATGGGATATGAGAACCAATGGATTAACCACCGAGAATATCGAAGACCGTGCAAAGTAGCGTAGCAAATCTTGCATTCCGTGCTTTCTTCATCTTGTTCAAAAACCAGAAATAAAATATAATATAATAACAAACCAAAAATAAATAAATAATGTTATTTGAAAATCTTCTCTATAACCTGAGTGTGTATCAAATTTATCTGTTTTTATCATTTTGTATATTCCATTAAGAATGCCTTGAGAATTCAATAAAAAAACTATTTTGAATCTTTTCTGCATTTTTTTATTTTTTTAGTAGAACTCTTAAATAAGAAAAAACTATATTGACTAAACAAGAGATGGTAAAAAGATGTTAAATGTACATATTTTTAGTTTTTATTGATTTCTTCTAAACTTCTGAACCAATGCCATAAAATTTATATGGAATCAAATTTGCAGTATACCTATAGAATTATTAAAATTGAATTATTTAGTTAGAAGAAATTGGGAGCTTAAACTTTAAAAAATATACGCATCGTATTAAGAACCTCCGTGGTTTTTTCGTTGGTTAAATTATTAATTCGTTATTTTACGTAAGATAATTTGTTTAGCTTAAACATTTCTTTTATAATTATATAACTTATAACAAAATTTAAAAATACATGGAATCTGAAATCTACAATAATCTGCAATATATTATATATTTAATTTCCGTTAATACAAAACAATTAAAAACTTTGTTGTACAAATTTAACAAACATTGTGTGTAATGTAACGAAACTTTCAATTTGATGTTTCTTGATTAGTGTTAATACGAGCGTGAGCGCGAGCTTTTTTCCCAATATTATTTTTTATGTAGAGTCCAATTAACCTAATTCTGTATTATTATTAATCAACATTTTAAATTTTAGATCAATTTTGCGCTTTATTCTTAGTTATATTATTTTGTGCTCTATTTATGTAGTAAGTAAGTAAGAACAAACAAAAGCTACAAACATATACAAGAGATCTTCTTCATAGGTATATGATCAAATAATAAACAATTTGAACAATATTTTTTATTAAAATAAGGGCAATATTGCATCTTCTACAATTTGCAAGTACGAATACAAAATTTTTACAAAACCGAATAACTCTTATAAAAGACATCAACGCGTTAATTTGTATCAATATATAGTTGATTTTCAAATTTGTAAATATAGTGTATTTTATTTTTTAAAATTGATAATAATTAAAAGAATGCATTTTTTATAAGTGTTTACAACTTGTATATAAAATTATATATTGTAAATATATAATTTATAACTAAAACTTGACTGATCTGATAAATATATTTTTATTTCAATATTTTTATAAAATTTCATATTTTTAAATAAGAGATAGAGCAATCCTTGAGCGGCCATTATCTCCGCATCATCGTCCCGCAACCAACCGAAGCTATAAAGTTGCGGGGACCGATTGAGGGGGTTGCGGGGCGGCCCGTAAGCCTCCGCCCGCCAGTAACGTGGTTAGCGCGACGCAATACGCTTGCCGTTATTGCTACGAATTCGAAACGTTATTGTGATATAAACTTAAAACTTGAAGTGAAATTTTACTGTGATATTTTTTTTAAAAACAAGTTGGAACAAAATCAATTAATATACATATATGTCTTAGATATTTTATGAAATTTTTAAATTCTTTAACTGGTGTTCATTGTGAGTGTCACGTGTGTTTACGGATAAATGTGACGGTGTAGGCGCAACGGCGGGTCGCACTTTCTGTGAGATATTTGTGTTCGCTTAGGTTGTTGCGGCCATGTTGCATACCTGAAACGAGTGAGTGCGCGACACTGCGCGAACGGGACACAGTAAGCTTCATAGTCGAAGCTTATTATTGCTGTAGGAGAATTAAGCTGGCGATGTTGTCTACAGTCTCATGACCAGGATGGGGCGGTGGCACGTGGTGCTGGTCGCGCTGGCGCTGCTCACCGGCGCAGGCGCTAGCGCCGCCGCCGAACAGATGCAATCTCGTGCCGTAGACACTGGCGTTGATCTTCGCGTGCCAGAAGCTCAGCCTATTGGAACTATTGTTGGAAGAATTCCAATTAAACCTGGTTTTACATATCGCTTTAATGAACCACCAAAAGAGTTCATTCTAGATTCAGTGTCTGGTGAGATTAAAACGAATATGATTCTTGATCGTGAAAGTGTAGATCGTTATGCGTTCGTTGTTTTATCGAGTCAACCCACATATCCTATAGAAGTAAGAATTCGAGTAACGGATGTAAATGATAATTACCCTGAATTTCCAGAACCTGTTATAGCTGTTGCGTTTTCGGAGAGTGCGGCTCCAGGAACAAAACTATTGCTTGATGCAGCAACTGATAACGATTTAGGTGAAAATGGGATCACTAACGATTACAGAATAATGGATGGAGATAACGAAGGAAAATTTAGATTAAACGTAACAGTTAATCCTAGTGGACAAACGTCTTATTTACATTTAGAGACCACAGGAAAATTGGACAGAGAAACTACAGATTTTTACATTTTAAATATATCAGCACGTGATGGTGGTAACCCATCTAAATACGGGTATCTTCAAGTAAATGTTTCTATATTAGATGTAAATGACAATCCTCCTATTTTTGATCAAAGTGATTTTTCCGTATCTCTTAATGAAAGTGTACCTCTAGGGACTACAGTGCTTAAAGTTACAGCTACAGATAGTGACTTAGGTGATAACAGCAAAATAACATATGAAGTGACTGATACAGAAAAACAATTTGCAGTAGATCCCGAATCAGGTGTGATAACTACCACAAAAAAATTAAATTGCCCAAAATATTGTAGTAATACAACGTGCAATATGACGTGTGTCCTTACAGTTATAGCAAAAGATCATGGATCTCCCCGTCAGGATGCACGCACATATGTAACAGTCAATCTTATAGATGCTAATGACCACGATCCTGTGATTACTTTTACTTATGTACCTCCAACAGCAAACTTTGCAACTGTGGATGAAAATGCTAAAAATGGGTCTCTTGTAGCTGCTATTACTGTAACTGATTTAGATGCTGGTCTTAATGGCATTACAAGTGTGAAAATTATTTCGGGCAACGAGTTGAATCATTTTCGATTGGAAAATTCAAGCAGTGTATATATTGTTCACGTCAATGGTATTTTAGATAGAGAAGAAATAAGTAAATATAATTTGACTGTCGTGGCCACTGATAGAGGAATTCCATCTAGAACCGCTACATCTTTTCTTGTAATACATGTTAATGACGTCAATGATCATGAGCCAGTATTTGAAAAATCTGAATATTCTGCTGTTTTAAGCGAACTGGCACCTGCAGGAACTTATGTCGCTGGTATAACAGCCTCTGATGAAGATTCTGGGGTGAATGCTGAGATTTATTATGATTTTTACGATGGTAACCAACAGCAATGGTTTTCAATAGATCACTTAACAGGTTTAGTTATAACAAGGTCCACGTTAGATAGAGAAGTTCAAGGAACTGTTGATTTAAACGTGTCAGCACGAGATGGAGGTCCAAACCCAAAATGGGCCTATACAAGATTAAAAATAACAATTCTTGATGAGAATGATGAGGCGCCCTCTTTTCCTCAAGCTCAAATAAACGCCACAATTCTTGAGAATATGCAACCTGTTAAAGAAATATTAATATTGACAGCTTCAGACTATGACCAAGGTACAAATGGATCGGTATCGTACTATTTGTCTCCCAGTGTCGACAGAAAGTATCCAAACACATTTATATTAGACCCAATAACGGGACAGTTAAGTACAGTAACTGAACTGGATAGGGAAAAAAATTCTCAATACGAAGTTCAAGTAATTGCAAAAGATCAAGGATATCCACCGCAGTCGTCTACAGCAACCATTTATCTGAAGGTCCTTGACATTAACGACAACGATCCCAGCTTTTATCCTCAAAGATATTTTGAAAGTATACGAGAAGATACAACTCTTGGATTTACAGTACTGCAAGTTAATGCATTAGACCTTGACGAGGGAGACAATGCAAAAATTACATACAAGCTTGAAAGTGGCGGTGATGGTTATTTTGAAATTGAACAACAAACTGGTAATATTATTTTACAAAAAGATTTTCGTAAAGCCCAGAAACCATTTTATTCTCTTCGTATATCTTGTAAAGATAAAGGTCAAAGAAGAGCTTCTGAAGATGCAATTGTTGAAATAATAAATGCTTCATATCGCAAAAATTTAGACTTTGAAGGATACAATGGTTACAATTTCAAAATAGTAGAAGATGAAGGTACATTGAAACCTGAAGTAGGTCGATTCGTTGGAAAAGTGAGTACAAAAACATTAAGTGAATCAATATCTTATTTCATTCTGGATGGAGATCCTAAGCATGTTTTTAAAATAGATGAAAAAAGCGGCACTATAACAAATGAATTGAATATAGACCGTGAAGATAAAATGACTTATCACCTTAAAATAATGGCAAAAAGTGGTCAAGCATTTGGGTTCACGACTGTAAATATTTCAGTATTAGATATAAATGACAATTATCCATATTTTATTGAAGGTAAAGACGATATCTATATCCCAGAAAATATGGCTGTTGGTCAAGAAGTTTATTTTGCTAGAGCAACAGATCGTGATTCTGGGTCTAATCGCACTGTTTCTTATACATTAACTTACAATCCAGAAAATTATTTTAGAATATCGGAAACCACCGGAGTCATATATTTGAATACAGCAATTGTCAGTGAACCGAGTACTGTCTTATCTGTGGAAGTTACCGCTTCAGATAATGGGAAACCAGTCCTTTCTACAAAGCATACAATATCTGCAATTGTAACTGATGTTAATGATCACACTCCAGTATTTGACCATACTTCATATGAAACGTCATTACTAGAATCAACATTGGTAAACACTAGATTTTTTGCTATATCTGCTTCTGATGCTGATCTAGGACTAAATGGCAAGATATCTTATTCTATTATTGAAGGTAATATAGATGAAAAGTTTGGAATATTTCCAGATGGATATCTTTATGTAAAGAGTTCTTTAGATAGAGAAGAACGTGATTATTATTCTTTAACATTAGTAGCTTCAGATTATGGAAAACCTCCAAGATCTTCACAAGTGCCAGTTGTTATTCACGTGTTGGATGAAAATGATAATAGTCCTCAATTTACAAATACCACTTTTATATTTAAAATTAAAGAGAATGAACCACCTGACACTTTTGTAGGAAAATTGACAGCAACAGATAAAGATATAGGTCGTAACGCCGAATTGACTTTTAGTTTACCTATTGCACAAAACGATTTTAGAATAGACTCTAGAAATGGCTTTATTAAAACGTTAAAATATTTTGACAGAGAAAGCTTGGCTCTGAGTACAGGTCAAAATTATATAACTTTAACAGTCACTGTAAGTGATAATGGTAAAGTTAAATTGTCGGATTCAGTTAGAGTTACTATTTTTATAACAGATGTTAATGATAATGCTCCTGTATTTATGAGAACGCCATATAAAATTGAAGTATCCGAAGGAGCTGTCGTAGGGGCTTCTGTTATGAGGGTATATTCTTCAGACGCTGATGAAGGCTTAAATGGAGATATATACTATAAGCTAAAAGGTGGTGATGACATGGGAAAATTTATGCTAGATGAAGCGACAGGACAGTTATTTATTAATAGAGCTTTAGATAGAGAAACTACTGACCGATATCAGTTGACAGTTATTGCGCATGATTCAGGCCAAGACTTAAAACTCACTTCAACGACAACAATAGAAGTGGAAGTTCTTGATGAGAACGATAATGCTCCTATATTCACTCAATCTCAACTGAAAGTTTCAGTACTAGAGACAGAACCAGTAAATAGAAAAATTATGCAATTTCACGCAACAGATGCAGATTTAGGTATAAACAATGAAGTACAATATTTTATTTCATCAGGGAATAGAAAAGAAACCTTTTTTATCGACAGTTATTCCGGGGAACTATTTTTACATAAACATTTAGATTATGAAGACTTAACTGCTTATATTCTAAATATTACTGCCACTGATAATGGAAATCCAACTTTATCATCAAGTGTTCCGTTTACCGTCAATGTTATTGACGCTAATGATAACGCACCTGTTTTTACAAACACAGCAATAGTTAGACAAATACGAGAAGGCATTCCGACACATACTCCTATAGTGACAGTTACAGCGGAAGATCCAGACTCTGGGTTGAATGGAAAAGTTTATTATTCGATTAAGCATCAAGATCCGAAAGATAATAAACGACATTTTGCAATAAATAATGTAACTGGTGTTATACATACTCTATTACCAATTGATAGAGAAAATATTGATACATTCAGAATAACTGTTGTTGCATATGATAGGGCAGAACCAGCATCTTCCAGGCTCTCTGCAGAGAAACTAGTCACAGTGATCGTTGAAGATATAAATGACAATGCACCTGTTTTTGTATCTATGAACGCGGCAGTTATAAACTCTGCCAGATTGGGCAGAAGTGTTAATCGTGGAATATTTATAATGAATGTCTTGGCTCGTGATCTTGACTCTGGAACCAATGGACTTGTGACTTACAAATTAATTCATGGTGGAAATGATATGTTTGACTTGCATAGAAGTAATGGTGCTTTAACATTACGATACCCTCCTGCTACGCCTGATGCAAGGTGGAATCTAGTTATAAAAGCGACAGATGAAGCTGTGCTAAGTGAGCAAAGAAGTACTGAAACATATCTGACGGTTATCATGGGTGGAACCGAGTTAGAAGGCATTACATGGACAAATGTCGGATCAGTGTCTGTGGCAGAAAATGAACCAGCTGGGACAGCAGTGTTAAATATGACTAATAACTTTAAACTTGGTTTAGAATATTACATAGTTAATGTAACTGGCGATAGCAAGCAAGTAGATAGATTATTTGACATAGATTCATCGTTAGGTATTTTGTCTACGTCAGTTTCATTGGACAGAGAAGCCGGGGTGGACAGATATGAAGTAGAAATATGTGCCGTATCCTCTTCTTCGCCGTTGCAGTCTACAACAACTAAGGTAAACATAGTCAATTATCTTTCAACTTTACTAATATAAAACTGTGAATAATTTTCGCATGCATGATGTATTCCCACAAATTGAGTGGAGCTGGTGCACTTATATTAAAGTTTTTGATATTTTTTACGTAAGCGTGAAATATATACGAACATCAGAACAAATTTGTTATTTAAACTTATTTTGTTGTAAACAAGAAAAAGATATACATTTAATTTTAACAAAAAGATATACAAAGATACACAGACTTTTTATATATTTCTTAAGGAAGAAAATAGAGTGAGATACTTTTAGTTTAATTTTGTTGGGGTATCTAAAAGCCATGATCAGGGTTCAAGACAAAATTTCCATAAAATGAATACAATCGAGTTAATAATTGTAAACTTAAACAAATAATACAAAAATTTCAAGAGTTTTTAATTTTCGTTAAGTTAAAAATAGAAGACCTTATACATATGTCTCGGTCCAAGTTTACTGGTAGGAATGTGAGTAAGCTTTACTTATTATTTTAAAGCGGGCAATCCAATTAACTTCGCACAATCGTCGGTAGAAGACAAAACATCAGCACCGTACTGTTGTTAAAATAAAAATAAATTAAAATCGAATGCTCGTTAGCGTACGTCGGCTGGTAGACTCTAATCGAAGACTCTAAATTAAAGATAAGCTGCGTCTCACAACGATATCTTAACATTCGTTCTGAAACCTTCTAAAGATTAAATGAAACACGAATTTTATTTGTAATTTCATCATTAAATATAACACATATTACCAGTACATTTACAACTTATTATCAAATTATATTATATATGACAATATATTACATTATGTAGTAAATTTGAAAATGTGTAGAATATAACAGTCTTACCTCCTAAATGTACTCGTATCCATTGATAAGGACGGTACTATTTTATTATGTTTTAAGTAATAAAAAAAACCGGTCAGGTGCAAGAGGCGAATTCACCCATTGAGGGTTCCGTACTAATTTCATGACTGTAGATCAACGGTAAGTTCCCATTTCGTGCCAAATTTCACAAGGGTAGATCCACGTGAAGAACTCTATAGATTTTAATTACGGGGTAAATTTCATACAAAAAACAGCAACGCTTCGGGATTTTTTTGTTTGAAAATTCGGCGGAAGTAGAGAACAGAGTGTCTGAATATTAGGTTTCTTAAAAAACAATTAGTAAAATCCGTGTTGGGCTCGCTTACGAAGAGTTCGATACCACCATCTATAAAAACGTCAAAAAAATACGTTTGTTGTGTGGCATATGTTGATATATAATTTAATAACAAATGTTTCCATGACAGTGACTGTCTGTATTGTAATAAATATCTTAAACCTTAAAGAGTTACCGTCCCGTCTGGCCACACAATTTTAAGAAACAGGAAATATTTGCAAAATTGGTACATAATTTTTCTTTAATTCATTGTTTAGTTAATTCTTCATGTTTCTTTTTTTGTCTTATCTAAATAGCTCGGTTACAGAAGACATGCAAGATTATGAATAATCAGAATCTCTCAATATTGTTATGAAATATAATAATATTCTTTATCTATGCCAGATTTTCGTATATCGACTCGAAGTCCTCATATTTTTTTTCGTATGTGTATTTATATTTTTTTTAAATTACGCAAACACTCTCCTAGGCTAGCTGCTATTATTTGGCATTAAAACGTTCTGTATTGAATCTTTTGTTATCCTGTTTGATCCAGTACATATTTAGTGTAATCAGTAAATGAGACAGATTGTGGGTTCGATTGCCGCTCGAGAAAATTAAATATTCAATATTTTCATTTTTTCGCTTTGGTGTCAAAGAAAAGCGCGGCGTTGAGTTCCGCCACTCAACATCATTGAGTGCAAAGTGTCTTAACACTAGGCTCCCTCTATCTACCCGCATGTAGCAACGGTCGGGATATAGCGTGAAGCTGAAAAGAAAATGAGTGTAGACGATAGATTAATTCACTTGTTCTAAAGCGTATCTTAGAATAAAAAAAATGTCGTATAGCTAACAGAAATCACAGCGCTTAAATAAAGCTCAAAGCATCAGATCCAGTTTTTTCGCTTACACAATCCGAATTCCAAATATCTTATTTAATCGTAAGGCTGTTGACCGTTAAGTGCTAAGTGTCACTCTTTATACTCACTTCACTCTGATATACTGATGCTTTGAACACATTTAGACTTCTAAAAAGAGATATTTTATGGTTTTCGATTTTGATATTTTATTAAAAGTATATATTATATTTTCAGTTTCAATGTTTGATCAAGTTTTTATATATTTTTTAAATTATTAACTGTATTACTTACATATTATTTCAAAAAATATATATTTATTTGTTATAAATTTTGAAAATATTATACGATAAATAAAAATATATTAAACATTCCATCTTATTTAATTAAGCTTTATATTATGTTATATTACACTTACTTTATTGCCCATAATTATGATTAAGTGTTAAAATAGCACCAATACGTACCGTCGTTAAGTAAACCTGTAGATACTCCTAACAGCCGCCTGCACCTGTTGGCTAGACATTTTTAAATCTCCTAAAGGTATTTTAAGTATCCTCACTGAGGAATCTTAGTTTTTCTCAGAAAATACAACATCCTATATTTAACTCTGTTATAATATCGTTTATGTGTGTATATGCATGAATAATAAATATAAATAAAAAAACGTGTGAGAGCCGTAACTAAGCTATGTCTTTTTTACACATAAATGTATATCTTAGTTATTCACAATATTGCTTAGTTGTATTTTATTTAGCTTAACACTGTAATCTCTACATAGCAGGGTAGGCAGAGGGAAATCCGTTTCCCACTTTCCGTCGAATTCTGGTGACTCAACATGTAGAGTGGCGGAACTCAACGCCGCGCTTTACCTTGTTACCAGAGCGATGAAACGAAAATATTAAATATTTGTTAAGTTTTAAATAGTTGTTAAATATTAAGTCCTCAACCTGTTACGATTACAGTCACACGCCTGTACCCCTGCACCACGACCAGCCCCAGTTTTACAATTAGTAAATTTCAAATCATCGAAATATAATTGCGAGAATTTAAATATTTTTTTGGTAAATTCAGGATGAGAGTGACTATCAACTGACATCGAAACCGCATTAGGGCGCCAGGCCGCATTCCCTCGTCTGATTTATGCACACGCTGCTGAGCGGGCATAGGACGCGGGCACCCGCCTTAATGAACGTACAACTTACGTTATGTATACTGTGAAATAGCTTTCATTATTTCACGCTTATACGTACTTAGTGTTGTTACTGCTCATTTAGCATGGCCGCTTTGGTATAGAAAGATACGGCCGAATTGATAACTTCTTTCTTTTTGAAGTCGGTTTAAAACTACAGCAATGTATATCCCATATATTATGCAATTACGTCACATAATAGTCTATATCCAAAAAAATAATATTTACTACTTTTTCTGCCAGAGGCCAGTCGTGGCGCATGGGCACAAAGTGTGACTGTAAGCGCGACAGGTTGTGAATTCGATTCCCATTCGAGGAAATGGAATATTTAATATTTTCATTTTGTTCAGTCTGCTGCAGAGGTAAAGCGCGGCGTTGAGTTCCGCTACTCAATTCACAACGCCTCCAGAATTCGGCGGAAAATGAGGAACAGAGTGTCTTAACATGCTGCGGGATACAGCGTGACGATAAAAACAAACTTTTTCTACATAATATGCCTTAGTCGAATGAATCGTTTTTTTAAAGCCAATTCGATATTGAATTGCCGAATATATAAATAACTACGCGAAGATAATTTTAGCATATATAGTGGCTTCAAAAGCTTAAATCTTGTATTTATATTTTAAAATATAAACGTTTCAGTCTTATCAACGAATTTATTGGATAGGATGGACGCTTTCGTTGAAAGAAGACTTCGAACTTTAAATCAGAGTATATTTTAACCTGGTACGTCGTCTAATGCGTTCTGAGGCACAACTGATAACGAATTTGGGTGGCGCGTTCACTAAAAGCGCTATCGACGATAAAGTCACTTACGTACCTTCAAGTGGGATAAGAATTGTAGACAAGTATCACTTCGACTTATTTGTTAGCCTTTTTTTGACAAACCCACTTACTACCATGAAGTGTCTCCGTGGTTTAACACAACATTATGTAAATTGTGTCTTTAATTGTTTTTTTTTTCGTTGAGTGACATAACTCAACGCCGAGACTTTTGCCAGTACCAGAGATTAAAATTTATTTTAATTTCTTCGCTGTGGTACCGGGGCAATAAAAAGTTGAATCGAAAAATTTGCGGAAAGTGGGAAACGTAGTATCTTAACGATAGGTTCGATCTACTTTATTATATACGGGATACAGTGTGAAGCTGAAACAAAAGGAATTAAACAAATAATTAATTATTGTTCATTAATATGAATAATTCATTACTCCGAGTATTTATACTTATTAAGTAAGTTTTTATATTATACTTATACTCGTAGCTACTCATATGATCTATTAATACATTAAAATTATGTTATATTTGTTCGTAATTATTATGTAAATTTATGGGTTGCTAAGAAAGATCCATCTTACTTTTTTTGAAAACGTTTAAAAATTTTTAAAGGTTTAAACCCGCACCTCTTGGAAACCGTCCAAGAGGCGCGGTTTGAAATCCCGCGACGTCCAAACTTTTATTCTTTCCGTGTGGAATAACACTTTAAAATTGTTAAAAAAAGATTTATCTTAGTGATGCATTTAAAATTATAAAATTAAATAATATTATCTATACGCGTATATTTTTTTTATTGATTAAAAAAGCATTAAATAATATAATTATATAATATAACATACATATATGTTTTTCGTAAGTATGTAAATACATTATTTTGTAAAATTAATATAATAAGTTATACGAAGTGTTATGGAAGAGCGGGGCCTGTGTTACTAGTATTTATATATTATTATAATGCTAGGTTACTAGTACTACTACTACTAGGCTGCTCTCATTACTTTTTATGTAGTAATATTTTTATAATTTATTATTTTATTTGTCATAAAAAAGAATATTTTCTAAAAAGCTATCGATTTGCCTTATCGTGGCTTAGGTACAATACCATGATATCATCGAGTTGATCTGATGATGAAGTTTAAAGCACGAAAAAAGCGTATTTTTTATGTTTTTTTAAATGATATTTTATTTTTTTGTGTTTTCCTAATGCGTACAAAGAACATTATATTTCTTATAAAATAACGCTTGTAAGATCGAGTTAGAAAATCATTACTTTAAGAGAGAGTCGATTGAGTCGACCTGTTGATACAGTGTGTTCCAATTTGAAATTAAATACATTTCTTGAGTTAAATCACAGATTATGAACGTGTTAAATTATCTTGTTACAAGTTAAGACTGGTCATCTTAAATATGTTTACATTTTTTTTCTAAACGAATAAAATAAAGTTGTTACAACTTATTTATGTTGTTAGCAATACGTAACAAGCGTAGAATTTCGACGGTTTCCGAGAGGCGCGGGTTCAAATCTCTCTACGTTCAATTTTGATACGTTTCTAAAAAAAAATTTTCCCTAATTGTGAAATAACATACTAATAATGTTAAAAATGTTTACATTTCATTCGATACTCAATAATTGTGCTCGTCTTCACACAAAGTACATTTCAAATCACTAAAGACAGTCGAATAGTTATTTTTCATTAAATATTTACCACTAATCATGTTTATTATCAAAGCCACACATTTCTATACATAACCGTTATATAATCCTAAGAGGACGTCGTTAGTTTTCTGTATAAAACTAGTTATTTTGTATGATTAGGTAATATTTAAATGATCAAACATTTTAATATAATGTGTATATTCAAAATTATACACTTTTTATAGCCATTACTTATCTTAATGTTTTTAACAATTCACTAAGAATAAAAAATATAATCACATTTTTCTCCAATCGCGTCCATTTTATAGAGCTATTTTACAATAACCGGTTTTTTTTGGTAAATTCCATACCTATTACTAAAAGCGAGTATCTTGACTTTATTCATTTTAGGATGAATAAATACATGTTATATACATACGTAGCTACATCTTATAAAAAAAGAACACATGTTTTATTATATTTTAAATATGTTATTATTTTTTATTCATATTCACGTTTTGCAAACACATATCTTTATAACTGTAATCAAATTATTATAATAGATCTCTCCCCAACAGTCTACAGTGCTCACTTTCTTATCACTTCTGTGTACGTTTACCATTCGAACCTGACCTACCCGCCTTTCCTATACCCTTCGGTGGAACCCGCGCGGGGCGAGATAGTACCGATTGTCACAGGTCTACTTCCGCTGGACCCTTGTGCACCTATGTGTGCTTCAACGTGAAGCTAAACCTGCTCCTAGTAAGTTGATGTACGTCATATATATGCTGCTCTTGTATCGCTAGCTATATGTATTATGTTGTTCATAATATAACTGATATGACTTGTGTACTATCGGCGAAGGCGTGATGGGAGTCGAGTGTACCTATCGACTTTATTAGATGGTGAACTTATATCATTAATTTATTTAGAACGCTGACTGCCCGATAAGTTAATAAGCTGAATGGAAGACAAGTGTGCATGGGTTGGCAGTGCGTCGTTTATTTATGTTGGTAGTATTGTAGAAGTTAAGCGAGCTTAGATTAAGGATCTGCGCGTTGCGTGAGAGTGGAAAGTCGCTTTACTTGAGCGACATCGACTCCGTTAATTTACTTTGTTCAAGATTCGATGCCGTAACAAGCGCTATTTGAAACTTTAAACTTTTATCCAGCTCACGCTTGACTTTGCATTTTTTTTTAAATAAATCACCTTCACGCTGTATCCCGTACACTGCAGAGTAGGCAGAGGGAACCTAGTGTTAAGACACTCTGTTCCCGACTTTCTGCCGAATTCTGGAGGCATTGCGTGTTGAGTGGCAGAACTAAACGTCGCGCTTGTTCTCTGCACCAGAGCGAAGAAATGGAAATATAAATTTAAGTAAATATTTCATCTCCTTGAGTGGGGATCGAACCCACAACCAGTCGATTTTCAGGCACACTTTGTGCCCCTGCGCCACGACTGGCCTCATTATTTAGTATTTTTTAGTGAAGTAATAATTCAAATATTTGAACAATATGTTCTGTTTGAGACTATTGCTATATGTGCGAACACGCTCCACGCGCTGTAAATTTATAAGGAGTTTAGTATTCCTTAGACTGTTTGACGCTACACATTTACTTAAATTTCACCAGATTTTAAAATAATAGATTTTATGAAAGTTAAAAAAATACCTTTCGTTAAGCATAATTTACATGACGATGTTCAAACACCAGTTTATAAATTACGTACAGCAAGTGTCAATAGTATAATAATAAACACTATATGTAGGAAAACCCAATAACTAAAAATGTCATTTGAATTAATTTTATTATTTTTTATTTATGATGAAATATAAATACAATATGATTTTTATATTGCAATAAACACGATTTGGTATTAACATTATTTATACTGAACCTTTTTGGATGGTATTTGCCAATAGCTATTAAATGATCATTACTGCCACCAGTAAGTTAGGGCTCGCAAACCTTACGCCTCCGCGACGTTTTAGCGCAAAATTGATTCCTTGATACTATCTAACCTCCCCAGGGAATCGTGGATAAATAAATACTTTAGTATATCTCCAGAGATCAGAGACAGGCCAGAGTTACGGCACGCCGGATATATTATTGCATTTTAATTCCACAGCCGGCCACACCTCCGAAGTGATACGATTTAACATGATTTAATGACTTATTGTATAGAATTATAGATTTTTAATTTTTCGCGAAAGTTTTAGGTTGTGCTGATTTGATCTTGATTTCATGCGTTATTAAATTAAGCTGAACTTAAGTTTTGAAAAAGCACGGCTTATAGAGCTCGATGTGCTTGATAAATGTTAATTGATTATTTTGAAACGGTACGCGCTTTTATCATAACAGTGAACATAAGTAGAACAAAATATATTAACCGAGTGTTAAGACAGTCCGATCCCATTGAGGCATTGAGTATTGAGTGGCGGAGCTCAACGCCACGCTTTGCCTTTACAAAAGCAAGGAAATTAAAACATAAAATTTTCGAGTAGGAATCTACCCCGCAACCTGTCTCGTTTACAGTGGCTCGTGCTTCTGTACATTTGATAATGATGTTATTTATCTTACAAGGTAAATTATATTTAGTANTCTCCTCGAGTGGGGATCGAATCCACAACCAATCGGTTTTACAGTCACACTTTGTGCCGCTGCGCCACGACTGGCCTTAAAAAATAAAAAAATATTATATTATTAATATTATAATATAATTATCGTTTTGCCCAATGGTATCTATACTTCGCATAAATAAATAGTTTAATAATAGTTGCCGTGCTCTACATTTAAATTATAAGCCTATAGGTTTAATAAATGAACTAATACATACATACATTTACAATGTTCGTGCCGATCGGAGATTGTCAATAGCTATGTTGCTTTCGTTATAGGATAGGCCTCTTGCTTTAGGCGTTCTGTACTAAATAATGAGTATTGAATTAAGTATTGTGCTCCCTTATTTTATTCTACTGAATGAAATCAATATAAATTGAGAATATGACTAATTATTTATAATTAAATCGGCTATGTATATGCGTACGAAGTGTGACTGTAAACGTGACAGGTTGTGGGTTCGAGTTCCAGTCGAGGAAATTGAATATTTAATATTTGTGAAGCTGATTTCATAAAAATATATACATAGAAAGTAATATATTTTTTATTTGTTTTATTTTATTCTATTTACAATGAATAATTAAATTATTCTTTAACTGTAAAAATCACTCTTTTAAACATAAAACTTCTCCATACCAGCCCAGTGCTATTACAAACATCAAGAACCAACGAGAGCGAAGCCGAGACTAATTACTGGATAAATAAAATAGAGAATTAAATTTATAAAGTAAGAAATTAATTAACGTTAAGCTGGCTGGTCATTTATTTATTCTTTGAAGTACAACTCTCAATTAGCCCTTTAACACCCGAGGTCATACGATAAAATGTAAGCAATATAGAGAGCGGGCCTTTCGCGGCAAAATCTCGTTTAGGTACATCGATAAAAGTTGCAAAATGCAAATGGCTCCAGTGAAATGTTAAGAATTTTACACCCACACGTAGTATTTACTGTTATCTCTGTCAAATTATTATTTAAGAATGTGTTATTTTAATTTTATGCCAAAAAGTGAAGAGAGCGTTCATTACTTTATGTTGTATTATTGGTAATATTATTGGAAATATCATTAAATACTAAGTAACTTCTTTTTACGATTTATTTTTTGTCGTCATATTATATAGGGTCTACATTTAAATTTATGAATTTCAATTTAAATGTTGCAGTCGCTTAGCAGGGGCTCTGCCGTATTATTTTGAAACATAAATTATCCAAATTAATAAATTGTTATGATTATTCGGTTGAAATTTGAGGCCGCCGTGGCGCACCAGCATAGGGTCTGACTGTAAGCGCTACGGTTGTGGGTTAGATTCCTATTCGAGACAATGAGTTATTTTCTTTTCCTCGCTCTGGTCATAAGATAAAGCACAGCGTTATGCCATGCAATATCTCAAAAATTTGGACGTAGATAGATTTCCTTCTGCCCAGGGCAGACAGCTATATGCGAGTAACGTAAACATACGTGATTTTTGTATAATGTAAGCAAATTAATGTGTAATTCTTTTTAGAAAACATATAAAAATTCCTAAGTTTGAAATTAATTACATTTAAAAAATATAATAAAAAAATGTTTACTTAAATTTATTGTACAAATACATAATATTCATTTAATTTAAAATATCATAATAAAAATATTGCATATAATGTTTTATCATTTTTATATTATAATAAATATATTAAATAGGAAAAGATTTGATATTAACAACTCGTCAATAATTTATAAGAGGCCAGTCGTGCAGGGGCACAAAGTGTGACTGTAAAATCGACTGGTTGTGGGTACAATCTCCACTCGAGGAAAAGAAATATTTATTTACATTTATATTTTCATTTCTTTGCTCTGGTGTCGAGGCAAAGCGCGGCGTTGAGTTCCACCACTCAACACGCAATGCCTCCAGATCTTGGCGGAAAGTGGGGAACGGAGTATTTTAACACTAGGTTCCCTCTGCCTGCTGTCTGCGTACAGACAGACAGTGCGTAGATACAGCGTGAAACTGAATAATTTATCTTTGTCGAATCGTACTTAAAGTAAGAATTGAAAATAATGATAACAATAATTTTAATTGAATGTAATATATGTTTTGACAATCCATTTACAAAAAACAATCGTGAAATAAACACAAGAGAATACGGCCGATTAATATTTTCGCGTTAGTGCCTTCTCGATTTTGATCTTTTGGAGTCATTTTATCTAAGTGGGTATAATTTCATGGGTATTAAGTTTAGTCGATAAATTTTGAATCGACATTGTAATCAAGGAGTTTATACATATTTATGAGAAATTATTCATGTTTCCCCTCACTTCTTTTCTAAAACTAGAATCGTTTTCTTCTGTATTAGATATTATTGAATTGTGATAGTATTAATAACTTTTAACCATTCCAAAGAAGATTTTATCAATAAGATAGGGATCTTTCTAATCAAGGACAACATGTTATACTTTATTATAAAGCAGAAAAGTTTGTTTGGTTAAACGCGTTGGTCTCAGGAACTACTTGTTTGTATTGAAAAAATCCCGTATTGGATAGTCCATATATCGAATAGATTATATCATCTACTTCAGAGTTACCTCGTCATGTGTCCTATACAACTCTTAACTATTTTTATTAGACCATGCAGCCGAAGCCGCGTATAAAGTCTAGTTATTTTATATTATGCCCGTAGTTTCAGCTGCATTGTTTCTATATTTTAAGAGACAAACTAACTTTATATATTTCATTTGCATTTCTTTAATATCGAAAATAACTTCAAAGATACCAAATAAACCAACAAAAACATGTAAAATTTGTATCAACATCTAAACGTTTGCAGTGCTATAAAATAGTTTTGACAATATTACTTTATCTTGCTTTATTTTAATAGCTCAAGGCCATATTTGTACGTTCTGCTTTTTCGTATTTTGGAATATCACAGCAGAAACGTGTTCCAAAAAATAATGATCCATTTTGAGTGTACATACAAAGCCAGCTTTTTTTACATGGATTACGGTAACCTGTTACCTGCTACAGGTAGAAATGCCAATACAGGTAGGCGTCTTTATTACTATTGCGTTCTGCGTGACGTCATCACTTTTTTATATTTTAAACAAATTTTGTGACACTAGTAATAGTTAGGTTTTTAAATATTATATTTATTAAAATATGTAGAGTAGTCGATTTAGTGATAATTAATATGAAATATCTTACTAATCTTTTAACATTTTTAAAGTGTTAACCCACACTTAGGATAGAAAAATACCTATTTTAGAAAACGTATAAAAATTTGAGCGTAGCGGGACTCGAACCCGCGCCTCCTGGAAACCGACCAGGCGCTCTGACCACTAAGCCATACGTTCTCACCGAGATACGTCGAAATATTTATACGCTTGTTACAGCTAACGTTTTCTAAAACGTACGTATGTTTTCTAAAATAAGTATATATCTTACTAATATTATAAATGTGAAAGTTTGTAAGGATGGATGTTTGTTCCACTTTCACGTAAAAATTACTGAACGGATTTTGATGAAAGTCCACGGGATGTACCCAATAGGTTTTGATTACGAGGCGAATTTCATACAAAATGCAGCAAAAAATGATGCATAAACGCCCATATCTTATGTTTGCGTTGACTTGAAGCTGAAGTTTGTCTGTACTCCAAGAGAGTGTGGATATTTCATTTTAATTTCAGTTTGATATCTCCAAGCGATTTTGAGATAAATGGTATTGACAGATGGACGTACAATATACATAGACAGACTGACAACCAACTAACCCTATACAGGTTTTGTTTTTCTTTTTGAGATATGGATCCCTAAAAAGAATAATTAGGCTCGGTACATAGGAGCATCTTTAGGATTTCGGCTGGTTTAACTACTATAACTTCGCAAATAAATCAAACTGAACATTTACGACACAGCTTCATTTAAACTATAAATAATTATGAGTTAGAGCACCAGTCCGACACTAAATCAAAACAATTTATGCATGAAAATGTCTTTAAATTATAACGATGAAACAATACTCTTTTATTACTATTCGAAATTGCCGCTGTCTGTCTATATGTTAGTAATTATAATCTGCATAACTTTATTTGCTTATTGGTTGTAATTTTCAAATTAAATACGAATATCTTTAGGTATACTAAATAAGAACTATTGGAGAAGTCTATTGACCGATTTCATCACCATTTTATACTTTGTTAATTTAAAAAAAACTCTAAATTACTAAAGTAAATATTCTTAGGACTTGTATAATTTAATATAATATTAATAATAACAAAATGGAATCTTTAACGTATTCAAATTAACAATCATGTGAAAATTGACAACTTAAAATAAACATTAAGGCCTTTATGTCCTTGTGACTTTGATGTTATGCGAAATATAAAAGCATTTTATACATAAACATGTTTTAAAACAAATTTTAACGTTTTTATTAAATCAACAGTCTTGCCTATGAAAATTAATGTGAAAATAAATGTAACATGTTAAATGGAATTTTATTTATAGTAGACTATATATTATATAATAATTTAAAAAAGAAGAATTTTTATACTAAAACTATTTGGTTGGTAAAACCAGAGCGGACCGGTCTCGACTAGTGATGTACTCACCGTCGAGTCCAATGGAGACGTGGCATCCGCCGTCCATCCTTACGCACCCCGCGGCTATAAAGGTGCGCCATAAAACGGGTCTCATTTTATGACCATTTGACGAAGTTATATACGTTTTTGAAGCCATTTCTTAGACGAACCAACCATTGTGCCGGCATGACCAGTCCTCAGTGCGTTCTTGTCGTTCATATTATACTAAAATATAGTTGAACGAATGTACCATTTATTTTCTCTTCGTAATGCTTTTCGTAATTTAAAAATATTTTATTTTTATTAGCATATACCTATAATATTTGAAATATTCTCGTAATTTTTGTTTGCAAAATCCATTATCATTGGATAATCGATTTAGGATAATTCGTTTCCAAATCGTGCTCATAGAAACTAGGAGCTCGGGCTATCGTCGAGGAAATCTGCAATCTCGACAATGCTGTATCAATATTCATGCTCCGGTCGCGACCCCTTCTATTTGCATAACTGCACATTGCGTTTTCTTTGGTTGCAACTGCTCCATTGTTTTATGATCTAAATGACCACGCGACGCAAGGGTAGTCACGATGTCATGTATGATATTCGGTTGGGGGGTATGGTGAGACTGTGGACTTTTTTTGAGATATGATGGTAAGTTTTCACCGCCGCCAACAACCCCGTGTAACACCAGAGGAGCTACAGGTGTGTTGCTGGTCTTTAAGATGGAAATAGATGCGCTTTTTGAAGGTACCCAAGTCGTATCGACGGATGTATAATTTGATCGCGATACACGGTAAAATATTTTAGAGCTAGCGAGGCGGTCTTTAAATCTTAGACCTTAGCCGCCAGTGGATCTGACAGGAGGACGGAGAGCGTTGTAAGATAAGATCAGCTCCCATAGCGAACAGTTTGTCAAACTCTTCCTTACTAGTTCAGTCGTTTTCAATATCAGATTAGTAGCTACAATGTTGAGTTATGCATAGGAGCCGGCATGGACATCACGATCTATTGTATGTAATAAATAAAAACCGGTATGGTGAGTTCGACCCGCCAATAGCCTACGTGCATTAAATGGTACAAATAATGGCGAAATGTGATCATCATGCTTAGTTTTTACATTGAGTATCATAAAAAATCAGTTTCACGCTATATCCTGCACACGTGAGGGTAGGCAGAGGGAACCTAGTGTTATGACACTCCGTTCATCATGGGTCAATTTGGTAAAAATAAAAAATAATGAAAACCTAACCTAAAATGTTATTGTTTTATCTTAAAAATGTTAAGTCAATGGATAATATTTCGTATAAAGTGTTTAGTTTATCTTTTATTTATTCAATTAGATATTTAAATAAATCATTTAAATATATAAATGTAAAATATAAAATAAATGAAATATAATAAATGCTTTTATATAATAATAAATTTAAATTTATATATCCACTAAATAGAGCATATATAACATTAAAATTAAAAGTATGTATAACGTTTGAATTATGTATTATAATTTGTAGATAGATAGTCCTCTTGAATATAAAAAAAACTTTGTAATGTATGAGTTATAACATTTGTAGAATTTAGCAGAAAGTGGGTGGCGGAAAGTCTTAACATTAAACTCTCTTTGCCTTTCCTGCTACATGCGAGATACAGCGTGAAGCTAGAATAACATTTTTAGTTGTTCTTATCAAAGATCCAATTATATCGAAATATTGTTATAAAAGATCTAATCAGAACTAGTAAAATAACAAAATATCTTAATTTAATAAATAAATACTCATAAATTCTTATTCAACGTTTCGCTAATTGCCAAACTAAGGAGGCAAATTATTAATAGGTATCAAGTTCGAATTCCTTACAACATTTTTTATCTCGGCCAATAAAGGCAGGGCGAGTTAATTTGCATTATGCTAAGTACCATATCTTTAAACATAAGGATATAATATTGTTATAAAGACATTTAAAAAAATTACTAAGAAAAGTAATTTTTGTGTAGTCATTTAAAAGGTGAGGCCAGTCGTGGCGCAGCGGCACGAGGTGTGACTGTAAAACCGACTGGTTGTGGGTTCGATCCCCACTCGAGGAGATGAAATATATACTTAAATTTTTATTTCCATTTCTTCGCTCTGGTGTCGAGGTTAAGCGCGGCGTTGAGTTCTGCCACTCAACACGCAATGCCTCCAGAATTCGGCAGAAAGTGGGGAACGGAGTGTCTTAACACTAGGTTCCCTCTGCCTACCCTGCTGTGTGCGGGATACAGCGTGAAGCTGATTTAATTTAATTTTTTTATTCATTTAAAAGGTAAAAGCAGTGCAAAGTTTGAAGAGTTGTAAGAAGCAAATTTAAAGTAACGTATAATTTATGACATATAATAAATAATGAAATCAATTCCATAAAAAAGAACTAAATGTAATAGTAAATTTTCGCATAGTACGTCACAAACTCAAGTATCCTCCACACAATCTGGATACGTGGCACTCCACTACTCTGCGGTTTTGTAGGAACTTCCTTCCTCCCGCCACTCAATTGGGGAATGGTTTATCTGCGGCAGTGTTTCCAGGTCGATACCACCAGGGTATCTTGAAAAAGTGCATCTATGTCCTTATACCTTAAAGGCCGGCAACACACCTGTAGCTTTTGGTGTTACACGAGGTCGTGGGTGGCGGTGATCACTTATCATCAGGTGATCCGTACGCTCGTTTGCCTTGTCTTATTTCATAAAAAGAAAAAAATTGTTAACGAGTCGATTATGTAGTAGATATCCACTCTGAAGAATTAATTATTTTTATTTCCGGAATTAAAATTTTTTGCGAAATGTGGATATTAGAGTGCCTCTACACTAAGTTTCCTCCTAGGTTCAAGCTATATCCGGGTAAGGGGATACAGCTTGAAGCTATAAAAACATATACATACAATGTCTCCAAATGGATAAAACTTTGTAAAATAAAAAAAATGCGTAATGTTATAATATTTATTGCCTATTTATTTAATGCATGATAAGAGACACATCAGCGTGTATTTAATTTACTTACCGCCTAAGTTAAGTCTATCTGACAATATTAAGATTGAGATAAGCTTTACATTTTTGGTCAATCACGGATCTTCCTCCGCTAGCCTCGTGGAATGTCTATAATTATGCAAGTTATGTTTACTTACTTGCGTTTTAACGTGCGATCTTGCAGGCCATTTTAAACCATCGGCACTTATGAGGCCTGACAAAGATCTCCGCAGCTCGAGATAGCCTCGCGACCTCTCGGGCACTCGCAATAAAGATACCACGTTCGTTTACGCTAAAGGCTGTCACTATTTTAATATAATTCATGATAAAGTTACATTTGCCAATGATATTTAAATGTAATAAATATTATGACTATATAAGTATACAATTTTTTTTAAAATGTTATATAAGGCTTGATTACTTATATTACATGCGCCAGCGTGTCCAGCCAAGTTAAACAGCTGGAAACGCGCAATGTATATTTACGAACCATTTATTTTAGTAATTTTGACTTCATAACTCGTAAGTCAATTAATCTACATGAATGAAATTTAATTCATTTTTAAAATCCCCTAGCTTGTAATATTTTTAAAATTTAAACAACTAATTAAAAACCAGGTTATTGATATATTAACGTTTAAAAACCGGCATTGTTATCACTCATAGAGTCACACACTCACCTAAAAGCTAACGCACTTCAAGGTGACAATCTGAAAATTTATGATTACTATGAAAAAAGTGAAAAAAAATTAAGTATAAAAGTTTCATCAACGAACGTAGAGAAATAAAACGATTTCTAAAAACAAGAAAAAAATCATGATTTATTTTAAAAATGGAATGATATAAATCCCATCCTCGTACCAGTGAAGTCGAAAACGATGCATTACTCAACATTTAATTTGGCTTTCATTTAATTTATATTTTTGAAGGTATAATATAATAACTTTATTAATATTATATAAGCAGTGACAGTAGCAGGGCTTGAAAAAAAATATCGCTGTCTCTTAGGAATGAAATGTTGTATATATTTCAGAATAAAAAAATATTTTTATTAATTCTTATTTAGTTTTTATGTCATAGTAAGTATTTTAATAGTATGTGTAAAATACCAAGAGAATTTCAAATAAAATCTATAATTTTTTTTCAAACCCTCATTAACTGCCTTAAGTAGATTATTTGGTATCTATTATTTAGTATATTCAATATTTAGTGAACAATGCTAGGGTGATGATAAAGAAAAAAAATATAATCTTTAAGACTTTAATACAACAAAAACAATATCAAAATCTTGATATTAGATGATTCGTAATGGTATTGAATATAAATAAATACTAATACCGGTTTTGGAACGATTTGAATTTTAACATATGCTTATAAATTACTTTATATACACTATTTGCCATATTGTAAAGTTACATAGAGGCCAGTCGTGGCGCAGCGGCACGAAGTGTCACTGTAAAACTGACTGGTTGTGGGTTCAATCCCCACTCAGGAAGATGAAATATTTACTTAAATTTATATTTCTATTTCTTCGCTCTGGTGTGGAGGTTGACCGCGGCGTTCAGTTCTGCCACTGAACACGCAATGCCTTCAGAATTCGGCAGAAAGTGGGGAACGGAGTGTCTTAACACTAGGTTCCCTCTGCCTACCCTGCTGTGCGGGATACAGAGTGAAGCTGATGTAAAGTTATATTTATTTCATTGTACCTAAACGCAGATGTAGCCATAGACGTTTTAATAATATTGTCGCTGTAAATCACCGCAAGATATTGATCGTAAATATAGTTGCGATTTATGACAAAATACATAAATCTTTTACCGCCTGAACGATATAGGTATGCTGATGCTTCGCTTCTCACTAATGAAACTTCACATTTTCTAACTTTATTATATCTAATAATAAAGAAAATCTACCTTAAGTTATTTAGCAATATAGTTAATGCCTCCAAAATTTGGCGAAAAATGGGAGACGGAGTGTCTTAACACTACTTTCCCTTGTGCAGGATACAGCGTGACGCTGCAAAAATGGAAATAGTAAACACAAAATTTTCAGAAGAGCTTTCGTAACAGTACAAGCAAAGACATTTTAAAATTTAATACTTATAAATGTTATCTAAATGCCAAATAGAAATAACCCTGTTGGAATTAATAGAGAAACACGGCTAAGTAGTTGTTACATTTGGCGGGAAGAAATATTAATCTACAGTTTAATGGATATGTTGGTTTGAATTATGGAATCTCATCTAGGTTCAAGTGTATAAGATGTTCCTTAGGCTATTATATTGTGCAATTTATTTATATTGATTCACATACCATTTCCTATCCACACAGACAACGCTCGACTACTTTATGCGCTGACACTAAAATGCGAAATAATATCATAAAGA
Organism: Heliconius hermathena; assembly: GCA_013403705.1. NCBI lineage: Eukaryota > Metazoa > Arthropoda > Insecta > Lepidoptera > Nymphalidae > Heliconius > Heliconius hermathena. Next base: position 156,447 of record JAAIXJ010001732.1, read on the forward strand.
AATAAAATTGAACCAATCAATATAATAATATATTCTTAATTAAGTATTGGTATTATAATGGTATTAGTTTCCTTGACATTTATTATATTTTTTATTATTTTTTATCATAATAAAACATTTAGTTTGAATGTGCAATCCCGGACACAGCAGGGTAGGCAGAGGGAACCTAGTGTTAAGACACTCCGTTCCCCACTTTCTGCCGAATTCAATGGAGGCATTGCGTGTTGAGTGGCAGAACTCAACGTCGCATGTACAATACAATACATACAGTATATAGTGTTTTGTAATATATTATATCAAATAATAATAATAATATTTTATCAAAAAAAAATACACAACATCAACTCTTAGAATTTACTGCATATATATAAAAAATAGAATAATTTATAACCAATACTTCGATTAAATAATAATCTTAGCTATATACCACAGCTAGTGGTAAAACTGCAAATTCATCTCGAAAACGTACGGTTTTTTAAATCATCCCAGGAAATATTGTTTGTGTTTCATTTTGAACGGACTATATTAGGCGCATCAAGATTATCTATACGTACCGGGAGACCCATGTGTACATTCCATTGTTTAATTAAATATTAAAATATCGTATACTAAAATATTTATAAAAATTAAAAATTAAATTAAATTAGCTTCACGCTGTATCCCGCATACAGCAGGGTAGGCAGAGGGAACCTAGTGTTAAGTCACTCCGTTCCCCAATTTCTGCCGAATTCTGGAGGCATTGCGTGTTAAGTGGCAGAACTCAATGCCGCGCTTTGCCTTGACACCAGACCGAAAAAATGGAAATATAAATTTAAGTAAATATTTCATCTTCTGGAGTGGGGATGGAACCCACAACCAATCGGTTTTACAGTCACACTTTGTACCACTGCGCCACGACTGGCCTCAAAATATTTACAAATACAAAAAATATTATATATAAATATGTATAAGTATAAAAAATGTGTTGGTCTCGGCTGATCTAAAAATTTATTGCTTCTTTTTTCACATTTCAACTTTGAGCATCAAGTTGCGCTCATTCAACATATTGTTTTATACTCCAATTTGAAATCTAAATCGAATCTTTAACTATTCGCTGTATAAAATATTTATTTAGGTATTGAATGTTATGGAGGTAATATAATAAAGCTAAAATAAAAATATTTATCTGATTATATACACGCCAAGACTGCTTACATCAAATTGATTTCGAGTTACGCTTAATATTTAAAAAACCTACTGTCTAAAGACGAAATGAATACCTACCTATGAAATATTCTCTTTTAAATTTCAAAAAAAATCTTGAAAAAGGATTAATATTGATAGCTATAAAAGATATGGCAGACACTTGAGTGTCGTACCAATATGCACATATTACTTATACAAAATAGAAAAGACACTATAATCATTTACAAAGCCTCTCGACCAAGATGTTTTGATGGCAATGGTGAATGGCAATCAGGCGGCGCGAGTCATAAAATCCACGCGAACGAATTTGCACGCACCTGCTGGTTAAATATCAAAATAATAAACGAACTTTGAATATCAGCTTCACGCTGTATCCCGCACACAGCAGAGTAGGCAGAGGGAACCTAGTGTTAAGACACCCCGTTCCCCACTTTCTGCCGAATTCTGGAGCCATTGCGTGTTGAGTGGCAGAACACAACGCCGCGCTTTGCCTCGACACCAGAGCGAAGAAATGATAAACTTTGAATATACATACGAATATTATTATGTATATTAAAATATCGTATAACATGACACTTTTTTTAAACATTTTTAAAGTGTTATTCCACACACACACACTTCCACACACTTAGTCCACACTTAGTCCACTCCAGGAGTCCCGCTACGTTCAAATTTTCATACGTTTTCTAAATAAGTATTTTTGTATAACGTGACACGCTACACAAATTTTACAGTCCAATAGTATGTGTGGATGGATGTTTGTTACACTTCGTCGCAAATCGTGATAAACGGATTTAGATGAAGCTTTACACCAATATACTTTATAGGTAAATCTGAATAACATATAGACTACAATTTATGTCAAGACGTTGTATAATTTGGCTATAATATAACAATAAGTTAAAGCGGGCGAAGCCGCGCGTGGGTCGCTAGTATTACATAATAACATAGATAATATTTATATAATATAACATTTCAATTACTATCGCAATGGACGTTGATTTTATGCTTCATTTAGTTTGGACGTGCACCCAAATCTTGACTCTGTCACAACAAAACGCAACAAGTTTTTTTCAAAGTTCGTAGCTAATTTATTCAGTGCACCGAGCGGCCGCTATCCGACTAATTTGTCACGGACATCTTTTCTATTAACTTAACAGATGTAATGTTCAAATGCGTGTTCTTCTTTTATCCACGATCTGTTACAATGGAGTGGAATATACATATTTATTTTATGTAGGAACTTTTCATGGTAATTTTAGTAAAATTATTTCTCTCTTATCTATATATTTAATGGGCTGTTCAAACCTAATTATAAGACAGTCATGGGAATGTTTTATAATATAGCCTATTTAAAGAGTGTAACACATTTTTTCAATGCGCATTGTAAGAATTAACACTGAGTCTGTTACAAAATAAATATTATTCTTAGATAAAATTATGTAGATATACTCAGATAAAAATTTAAAAAGTCCTTACCTCAAATTAAAGAGAAATTGAACCGTTATAGGGTTCTGTTTTTTTTTCTTAAATGTATATATTAAGCCCATTTTCAATCTCAATATTCCGTGGATACCTCTCAAGCTAAAGTTAATTTCCTATCCAGGCTACTTTTGAAGTAGAGAAAAAAATAAGCTTATAAGTCAATACAATCAAAATATATCATTAATCATTTATATATCGTTTGTAGAAATACAAAAAGCAGCTTTTTGTATGAAATTATGACATTTAGCACGAAGTTAATATTTGAAGTTCATTCATATAACAGTGCGCTCAGCACTCAAAATTTAAAGTTTAGCTTAGAGTTCATATTATTTTTAGCTTAGAGTTCTTAAGCTAATATTGCATTACGAACTAGCGTGTACATTGTACATTATCATATGTATATAAAAATAAGAATGCCACTAGCGTGAGAACAGCCAGTGACCACTTCAAAATTATTCTAAATACGTTTGATTCACGTCCTTGATGCGTGACTAGTTAGCAAAGTATGAGGTTTTACATGGAAATTCATACTTCGCACGCATACTCGTACGTCCGTACCTACTGAGTTCATATAGAAATTGCTTATTGTGTTAATATCTAGATTTATGTATGTATTAAAATCTAAACTTATATCAAATAAGCTATGAGTGTTAACTTAATAAGCTATTATCAAACTACTGTTTTGAATTTCTGTCTAGTAGTTTTTGCGTGATTCGCGAACTAACTAATTCACAGACAAAAATTCTTCTAAATGATTAGATTCTTTTATTACCAATATATTAATCGGCTCAATTAATATTTTAACATAATTCTTTTTATACGAGTAAGTAAATTGTGCGATATTAACTTCTTCAGAATTTTTCTATTTTTTAGAAGGGAAATTATAAATTAAATTATTTATTATATTTAACTGGAAGATATACATTTCAAAATGTGTAATAATAGAAAAAATATTGAAGTATAAGTAAACAAGAGTATGAATTTATGCGGGGTAAAGTCACTCAGCACGTGTGATCTCTAAATTTACCGGAGAATGGAGTGCCTCAACAATATTTTCTTTGCCTACTCTACATGCGGAAAATGCGTGAAGGTAAAAAAAATACTGAAGACTGGACTGCTTATATATATGATTGATTACAAATACAGTTTGATTAAATGAAACAAAAACACTAGCATACATTAACATTATTACCGCATAAAACGCGTCTTGTATTCCCGTTTCGGTATATTTTTTATAATTTCTTCCGGAATAGGAGAATAACGTGGGAATTCTGCGTCACAGGTCCATGACTTAGAAACTATTTTTGCAAAATGTAATACAATCGGATTGCAGATTAAACACTAAGAAAGATATTAAAGCAAAAATGTCAAATATATAATTAGTTTTAATCCTCCTACCGATATTAGATACAAATTGTATGATATGGCTTATTACGAAAATCTACATGAGTACTTCTTTAATATGCACATAAAAGCTCACAACTTTGTCTTAAGTAGGCACCTAACCAGTAAAAGTAAAACTAGTTTTATCTTATAAAATAATTTTTGTTTTCTGGCATTACTCAGCAAATATTTATAATTGCTTAATATTTTATAAATATTTATGTACAGCTATTTCCTAAATGGTTGAAGCTCTAAACGAATATATGGGTTAAAAAGATTTTGTTGTACATCTACATCCACTTTGCTGGACATATGTTTTACTTCTTAACGAGACACGCTGAGCTAGCACTCTGTAGCTATCAGTGCTTTGTTGAGTTAACGCACTCCATTACTCTCTCTCGCTCGTGCCATTTGGCTGGATGAATGGTTGAAGATGGATAGCCCTATTGTCGCTACAGTCCTGACATATTACATTTCTTGCAAGAAAATCCTGGCGTGAAAAAATATATCGAGAAATTTCCTACTTAATACGACAGTTTTTAATAATATAATTTTTGTGACTAGGATATTTACCAACGACAAATACACCACTTGGACAAACATTTATTTCATCATTTATCGATCGTTCGTGTTCATAGGTGAACGAGACTTGCCCAAATCGTCTTAAGGATTTGGCAGCGACGATGTACGACTATAGTAACGTAATTAACGAGACAGAAGCCGGGTAGTTGGTGCAGGGGCGGGATGTCCTCGCGGCGATAAATCATAAGAGTGCTACACTCGCTGGGCGTGCTGGGGGCGGAGCGAGTGATTTTTAAACGGTTTTTTGAGTTTCTCAACGGCCAATGCCCGAATACATTCGGGCATCCTTTTCGGGTACTCCGTCAACGTGGCGACAGTTTTTCGTTAATTAGGATAACCATCGTTAATGGAAATTTTCCGGACACTCATATTCATTCGAGCAATCGTATATTTGAAATTGCTTAATCGTTGTACTCCCTCTTAAATTTGAATAAGCTTATAAATATTTAAGTCGTTTGATGTATTTGATACAGAGTAAATGCCATTTTGTTTTTAATTTGCAAGTAGTTCGGTGTATAGCTGGGAGTTGTCACCCTACAACTACTAATTAATAACCCTCTGGTCGGTTGGCACAGGTATGTTTCGGGTTTTGGACTGTATTTGTGCTTGCGTGCTTGTTTTTGTGCGATACCCTTTCTATTGTTCTCTGTGGTATCACATGATGTTGCCCTTAATTCGTTCTCACTGGCACATGAGTTCTGAATACTGATTGCTTTCAAACGTTGAACTTAGTTCAGAATATCTTAATTTTATGGCGTATGTAATTTTATAAAATAGTAAAAAATATTTATATAGATGTATGATCGAGATGAGATTTTAACTACTCGACATTAATTACACATTTGACTTTTTTTATTAACTAAAAAAGTTTAAACTTATTCAAATTCATCCTTTGCTCAAAATCTTTCAATCATTTTAATATTTAACATTGTTTTTTGACAAACAGCCACATCTTGTTTTAATTAATAAACATTAACATAAGTTTGATGTTATCGTTACGTCGCCGTCAGACAATTTTTGACTCTAAGCCCGATTGGAGCCCGTTGGTTCGACCCCTGAATCACTATTAAGGTATAAATTATTCTCATTTGCCGTCACTCAACACATGATCATTTTTTTGAATTCCTACCAACAAAAAAATATATATATCCCCAAATACGAATCGAACCAACAACCGTCGTGCTTACAGTCGTACGATGTGCACGGCGAATGCATCTATTTCTAAAAATCGATTGGTATTCAAATTTAACCACGCTAACTAGAATTACAATGATTTAAACAAACATGTTTATTTACAATATTATTGATACATATAACATATCGGGTGGAGAGGCCATATTAAATATTGTTATGAAATTGACTCCATGTTATTTAAGTCCCCAACAAGTGATCTTCTCGGGGGCGTTACTATCTACATATTTATATGAGATAAAAATTCAAAACCAGTTTCCTTCCAACGAGTCGTTTCTAACAAGAATTTTTGACTCACACAAAAATAAATACTGTTTACGAAACACGAGAAAGGCATGAAAGCTAACGTCTGTAATAAATGGCCAAAATTCCAATTTTAACGCAAATGTCAGTTTAATAAGGTTTATTTTTGATTGAGTTGTGTTACGGTTGTTAATTCGGAGCCAAGTTGGAAACGAAAAGCTATATAATAGTATTTATTATGACATTCAACAGTAAAGTACAAAATTGATTTGATCCAGGCTAACGGACGGGTATAGTTTAAATTTTATTTTTGATATGTTGTTGTATTATAATTGCATACTAGTTTAATTTTAAGTATTCAGGTACCGTTTAAAGTACAGACATACATTATTAACACGTTTTTTTCATTTTTAAAGTGTTATTCCACACTTAGGGGAGTGAACCCTCGCCTCCTGGAAACTGACCAGGAGGCGCCGGTTCGAGTACCGCTACGTTCAAATTTTTATACGTTTTCTAAATAAGTATTTTTCTTACATACAAACATGTTTATAACTCACAAACTTTTGATGACTAGGTTTTTGACATAAAAAAAATTCTGTGAACGATATAATATCTTGTTTTTGAAACAAAAATGTATATAGTTAAAGTTTATTGCTCGTAAAAATTACAAGCATAATTCAGACGTGAGAATATAGTGGGCACTTTGTTCTCGGCTTAAAACAACCAGCTGTGATAAGGGTCCGCTTTACTCTTCCGATGTCCTTTGAGAAATCACTGAGATATTTGCTATCTTACTTAGTGTATTCGTGATTTTTATAGTCAGTGATTTGTGTGCTAGGTATCTATAGTACTTTACTATATATACATTAAACGGATACTCAGGCCCATTTTCATAAATAGTTCTCAAATCTGAGATCGATCTTGAGATACCGTATTTATTAAAAAATTTGATATCTATGAATAAAAACAGCATCTCAAGATCGATCTCGGGCTTAAGAGCGATTTATAAATATGGGCGTTAATATAGATCTCATTTTTTTGTGCCTTTATGTATATTGGTTATAAGAAAGTTTTTCATAATTTCATATAAAAGAGAGACTTAGTGGATTTATGAACTTTTATTAAAATATTATTTTAAATATAAAAACCAATTAAGCCAACTATAAAAATCATTTTACTTTTACAAACGAACACTATAAGTAATATTTCGTTTTATATACTTTACTGCAGTTAAAATGCGGGTTATTTTAGTGCGCATTGGACAATGCCAAGCCAAAAGCAACCACGAGGTTCGAACGAAGAAAAAAGAGATACACTCAATAGTCCTCCGCTGCCCACGCGACAACCAATGGCCACTCAATCGCTCGTATTCAGCCTACCGACGTAAAAAATCTGTAGAGTAGATTAATAAGGAAACGATATTTACATTTTGTTTTACGACTGATATTATGGCACTTTGCATAATCTTCAATTAATTATGACTTGAAAAAAATGTGCTATATTTAATCGTTACGTTTCTAAATGGCTTACGAAAATTTTGATATTTTATATTTTTGTATTTAATTAATACAACTACATACAAATGAGACCGATCGTGGCGCAATGGCACAAGTGTATGACTGTAAATGACTGGTTGTGGGTTCGATATTTAAATTTATATTTTCATTTCTTCGCTTTGGTGTCGGCGCAAAGAGCGGCGTTGACTTCCCTACTCGGCTGTGTGGAGTATTCGAAGTGAAACTGATTTATTATTTTTTTCATTTAAATTTAAGAATTACAAAAAGAAAAAATTATAATGTACAATCATTTTCATACAGAGTACTTCGATAAATGTATTGTATTTATTTCTAAAAATATACTTACACTGTTACTACTTTTCGTACTCCCCACATTTTGTTGTTCCATTCGAGGAATGACACAGCGCTAAGTCTCAAGAGATACTTTGATTCTTAAACGTAAACTTTGAGGCAGCCTCGCTAACAAGGAACAATTGACTGGAGATATTTTTTAAATATATGTTGAGTAATGACTTCAATTATATGTATATACATACACACACAGATACACACGTACCTACATACAGATAGATATATTTAAAAAGTACGTTGACATCGACGTTGCACGGTTGAGTAGTGTTTAACTGTTATACTACTTTTGTACCAAAATTTGTTTTACCCTGCCCTAGAACATTTATCTATATTTTTATTACTTAAATATTTTTATTACTTATCACCCCTTATTATACGAGTACAATTGGCAATATTAGTCCGTAGTCCGTATCTCTGAACTGAAAACTCGATGGTTGTGGGTTCAATCTGCGGTAGCTATGGTAAATTATTATATATATATATATATAAATNTGTAATTGGTAGTGCTATTTAGTAGAAATCCTCACGTAACAAAATGCCGTATGGTATCTACATATGAGTGCGCGCGTGTATCGAGGATACTACAAAGACAAACATATGAGCACACTAGTGCACTGCCGGGTGCGCAACTCTCTCTCTCTCTCTCTGTGTGACATATAACATTTCAAATAACATACTGAGTTGAAGAAACAACACCAGAAACTTTATTCCTGACGAGGTTCCCCGACCACACAATCATCTATTTCCTTACAATATAAAAGAAACAAACACTACAAGAATTTATATCTTTAGTTTGGTTATTGTCATCCCACTTCTAATAAGTGGGCCTAAAGCATAATGCGGAGATAAGGTACGTCCTCCATTCCGTGCTATCAGAACAAAACATTGGCTACACGACGTGCGACTCGGTGCTTTCAAGTCAGATTAAGTAAGAAAAGGCACGTTATTAATAACAGCCAATAACTTAACCGCAGTTTGAAATATCGAATCTACTTTTGCTTAAGCGACACCAATTTATTATCTGACCTAAGAATGTTTTTCCGGATCGAAGGTTTTTGTCATTGCCATACAAGATTTATTTACGAAGTGTGTGTGTTTTGTGTATACAAAACGTGTTCGGTTTCAAAAAAATAACTCAGTATTTGAGGTTTCGTTAATTTATTTTTGTATCAAAAATATATTAGTTATTTACATAATATTATGTATTGCTCCATAATTTAATAATGTGTTATGGTTTACTTTTCAAGAATATTGTTAAGTATCTCATACGCGACGCAAGGCTGAAGGGTACGACTGTAAATGCGATGGTTGTTGGTTCTATTCCCGCTCAGGATAATGAATTATTTAATATTTGAATTTCCTTGCTTTGGTCCCAAGGTAAAGCGCTCATTACGCACGCACGAGATTTTGACAGAAAGTAGGTAACAAAGTGTCTTAACACTAGGATCCCTCTGCCTACCCTGCTATTTGCGAGATACGACGTGAAACTGGAAAAAAATCACACACAACGTATAAACCTTTTTATTAATTAATTATGAAATAAAAATGAATTCAACTCAAATTATTGCAGTTAACTTATAGTAGGCAATAAAAGTTTTAATTTGCAATAAATATCTAATGACGTGAATCAATCACAAACTGTGATGATAGCGCTTAATTAAAAACAGTTTTTCAAAAAGAAAAAGTACCGAGAAATGATTTAGAAGTGCCTATAACAAAAGTAAGAAATTAAATATACTTATGGCGGTGGTGCTGCATTTTATCTTCGAGCCTTAAGCTGGTCTTAATGCTCCGCGTTGAAGAAGGCTTTTAAGATTCCCCTATCCCTAGAGCTATGGAGATCATTGTAGTATGTATTAAGGTTTTTTTTTTACCTGTTTGTGAGTTGCGCATGCGCAGGACATGTAAAGCATCTTAAACAGTTTTTTGTCTACCATTTCTTAAGAGCTTCGGATCTTTTTTGTAAATAAATAATATACTTACATTCGAGTACAACTTTAGTGTTTTTAATACTCGATTATTATTGTATAATAGGTTATTATTTTTGCTGATTTTAGTTAGTATGTCAACGCTTTGAACATTTCTCAAGAACTGTTATGTATTGAGATACAGGTTTTTTTTATTTTTTTAACAGAAAAATATCAATCGGTTATTGTTACATTTAAAACGTGTTATAAAAAAATAATGTATTTATTGTTAAATTGTATGTAAAATAATTCTTACATCACTCGTCTCTACTATAAATAAACTTATATTTTTATTTTCTTTTTATAGCTTGGTTTGCTTAGACACACTCATACCTATGTAAAATGATCATTACTTGGAAGTATTTTGCAATAGGATATTTTAAGTGAAAGCAAATGTATTTATACTTAAAAATGTACGTGACAGATTATTTTTCACACCCATATTGTCGCCTTCGGAATCAGACATACAATTTGTTCATACACACAGTTTGGAAAAATTAAAATATTTTAAAAAAGGTCAAGTGCAAATCGGATTCGCCCCTTGAGAATGTACAATTTATAAATGTTGACAAATTTAAGCTTGCAAGCGTATGCTCTTTTTGTATAAAACAAGCGTATATATGAAAAATATAAATATAAATTTGTAATTACTTTTTTTCATAAATTTCTTAAATTTTCCCTTTTCGGATTTTATTGCATAATTCCTTTATTTTTATTGTAAGTTCTCACTTTGTGCTGACTTTAATAATTGTAGATCCATGAGAAGTACCTTATATATTTTGATTACGCGGCGAATTTCATACAAAATACAGCAAAAGCGAGGCACAAATAATCTTATGATTGTGTTGACCTTAGAAGCTTGATTTTATCTGTACTCTAAAAAATCATCGACTTGAATGTTTGATATTATTTCCAGCTTGATATCTTTTCGCAATCTCGAGATAAATGATCTTGACAGACGGATAAAACAATTATCCATCACCCAAGGATTCTGTACATAGGAAAAAATCCTTTGAGGAACTCTAAAAAGCAGAAGAATATATTTTTATATACCTATCATTACAAACAAAAAAATATAAATTGATTTGTTTTCTCATTAAAGTGTAAAAACAATTTAGAAGCTTAACATATTAGCCGTAAAAGATTTGGTCAAGCAAGAAATCAATTAACACGTAAGACAAACCGCCAATTTAACCTAGTCTTGCCTTCACATTCCACAATACACTAAATACCCATGCATAATTACTAAGTATAGATTTAGATTTGCAAATTGTGCACGCTTTATGACTGCAATTTTATAATACATTTCAATTTTATAGGCCAGTCGTGGCGCAGGGGCACAAAGTGTGACTGTAAATCGACTGGTTGTGGGTTCGATCGATTCGATGTGGGTTTATTTACATTTATATTTTCATTTCTTTTGAGTTGAGTTGAGTTCCGCCACTCAACACGCAATGTCTCCAGTAATTGGCGGAAAGTGGGGAACGGAGTGTCTTAACACTGGGTTCCCTCTGCCTACCCTGCTGTGTGCGTGATACAGCGTGAAGCTGAAAATATATATATATTTATAAATATCCGCTACATTTAGAAACATGGCTATTAAATGTTACAGGTTGATTTAAAAAGTGAAACTGATATTAGTTACTAGATAGATATGTTTAAATATTGATAGTAACACTGGACCAAAAAAAACCAAAACTTTATTTATGAATGAACCGTGTTCATATTAATCGAGTATAACGAGTAACTTGGAAGCCGTTTACGAAATTAAATTGAATTAAGTCATCCATGATCTATTTTTAATTTTATTTATTATAAGTAAGTTCTTGAGTATCTTATATTATTAACTTAATTATTAATACTATATTTATATTATTACTATTATGGCGGCACATTAGCTTAATTGACTATATACTTATCATATTTTACAGTCAGGGGTACAAGTGGGACTGTAAGTGCGAATGTTTATGGGTTCGATCGTCACTCGAGGAAATTAAATATTTATTTAAATTTATATTTTTATTTCTTCGCTCTGGTGTAAGAGGCAAAGCGCGGCATTGAGTTCCGTCACTCAACACGCAATGCCTCCAGAATTTATCGGAAAAAGGAGAACGGACTTAACACTAGGTTCCCTCTGCCTACCCGATAAAGCTGATTTATGGTTTACATTACGTTAGTTCAGTCCAAAACATTTAACTTCAATATTATACAAAGGGCACAGCTTATCTAAGCTTCAAATTTAATTATAATTCCTTTATGGTGAATTGGCGCCGGTCCGTAATTTGAACTGTGTACGATTGGCGGGCGCCGGGTGTGCAGCCTCGTGTATTTAGGTCACTGTGTAGGCTGAATTTAGCAAACCTACTCTCGAGTACTAGCGTCAGTTTTCTATTATGCAAACTATGCGATACAGAAGTTGTGGGTGCTTTTAGATATTTAGTATTGTTTGTTTTAATATTGCAATAAAATAACATTAAAGTAAAAATAATATTTTTAAACATTTTTAAAGTGTTATTCCACACTTAGGAAAGAAAAATACTTATTTAGAAAACGTATAATACTGACCACTAAGCCATACGTTACGTATGGCTTAGTGGTCAGAACGTCTGGTCGGGTTCCAGGAGGCGCGGGTTCGAATCCCGCTACGTTAAAATTTTTATACGTTTTCTAAATATGTTTTTAAAAATAATATATCACATATAAAAAATTGGGACAGAGTCAGTTTTATGTCTCAACACTGGATCATTAAATGAATAAAAAAACTTAATTTAACTCCATAACTTTAATTTATATGGCGACCGGTGCATTTATTTTATTTTTAACATCGTAAAATTTACTAGCTTAAAAGGTGCCTTCGGATGGAAAAATGCTGGCGGTTGAAATAATCATAGGAGGTCTCAGTACAATAGAGCTGGTGCGTCTCAGCTTTGAGGGCACGTATGGTCGTAAATACGACGTTCCTTATTATTAGCAGCTATTGTTCGGGATTGTACGTGTACCGTCAGTAGATTTAGATTTGAGAAATAATATCGATTAATCATATAAGAACTAACTAATTAGCTAAGTAAACTAGAAAATATTATGACTTAAAATAATTTTAATAGGCGTATTGTTGAAATAATATAATATTTTAATTGAATACGTTTGTAAAACAATACCAAAAAATTTTATATTACTAAACTACATTCTTATACTAAAAGTACCAAATAAAATATTTTTTTTTGTAAAATAAATTTTAATATATTTCTGAATACTCAAAGGATCAGATCCAACGTGAGATAATTTATTAAGAATAAATCAGTATTTTTTTACTAACGTTACTCCAGCTTAATGTCGGATATCCGACACTCATAGCTTAATATGCAGCCGCGGCCGTCTGAGCGTGGTACAATTCAATCCTAAATAAACGTTATCCCGCTGTAATTAACAATGGCGTTGATGAATTCACTATTAAAAACGCTAGACTGAAAATAAGCGAGATTTAATTAAAAGTTGAGAGAGAGGCAGTCGTAGCGCAGTGGCTCAAGCGTGTGACTATAAATATGACGGTTGTTGGTTCGATTTCCACTTGGGGTAATGATTATTATTTATTAATATTTTCGTTTTCTCCGCTTACTTCCGTTTAGTTCCGCACCTTAACACGCCTCATCTGGTAGAAATTGGGGAACGGAGTGTCTTAACACAAGGTTCCCTTTGCCTACTCTGCTATGCGGGATACAGCGTGAAGCTGAAAATAAATTATAATAGTAATTAAAAATTTAAATAACACTATACTTACTTGCCAAGTATTTGAAATAACGAAGTTTCTTTTAAAATAACAAAGTTTTGTAACAGACGGATCGCAGAAATCGAAATCATTCATCTTTTAATCTGACAAGTTCTATTGTAGCGTGCCCGTTGTGTAGGTTTGGTGAGGGGCCTTCAGGTTTTTATGTAAGTCCACTGCTATTTGTTACCTGTTCTCATAGATACCATCTCGTGGCAGGCTCGAGCTTAATAAAACATATGTGCATATGTCACGGTTTTTTGTTGGAATCAGGTTTCCTAGACTATCAACTTGGTAGCTACCAATCGGATTAAAAATTATATTAGCATTTATTAAAATAAAATATATGATTTAATGTTTTTGCCACTCTCAAACCCAATGTAGCTAAGTACAATATTACTTAATATATTATTGAGGCCAGTCGTGGTGCAAGGGCACAAGGTGTGCGTGTAAACGCCACTGGTTGTGGGTTCGATCCCCATTTGAGGAAATGAAATATTTATTTACATTTATATTTCTATTTCTTCGCTCTGGTGTCGAGGCAAAGCACGGCTTTGAGTTCCGCCACTCAACACACAATGCCTCCAATTCAGCGGAAAGTGGGGAACGGAGTGTCTAAATACTAGGTTCACTCTGCCTACCTTGCTGTGTGGGGGATACAGCGTGAAACTGATTATTATTATTATGGTATTATAGTATGACCTATTACGAAAAATTATAATCCATATATCAGGTGTGACTGTTCCGTCAGGCAAAGTGGGCTTGTCAGTCTTTAACATAGTAAACGTAAGGATAGATGACACCGATAGATGACACCGATACCAGGGGGCTTTTAAGTTTTTTGATGTTATCAATTAGCTTACATACCTCCATAAATATGTTTCGAGTAATCAGTTGAAACTGCGTTCTTTATTTGTTCATCGCTTGAAAATTTCTATCCATGGAGTTCTTTTTAAAATGATTGTACTGTGAGTGTTTCAAAATATCTTAGCCGTACAGGGCAGCTAGCGCAAAGCGGCTCCTGTCGTGCTATCTTTGGTCAATTATCTTTGGTTTTCTTCTTTTTTTTATTGTTTCTTTCGACTTCTTTAAAAATGACGCATAGTATTCTCTGGTTATGGAAATACCAACTTCTGCATTTTCCATCCACCGACGACTAACTTTCCAGCTGATTGTGGAAACTGTGACAACTTAGGGTACCTTAAGTAGGTAACCTTAAGTTTCTAAGGTGGTCGTGTGTCCTTTTTGTGCCACTGTACTGTATGTACCCTTCCATTCTACGAACTTAAAAACGCTTCCCTTGGATATAATTATTATTACGCTAAATCTTATTTTAAAATTTTCTAGGTAATAATATAATATTATTTTATAATTTTATTATGTTTTATTAATTAAGAGTGAATAAATTTGTAGAGACATTTTATGTTACATATAATATATGCTTAGAGATTTGTATTAATTATCCAAAGTTAATTTTACAGTGAAATGTATTCCTATCCATTAAAGACATGCGGTGTGCTTATCATATACTAATCCAATAACAATTTTACCGTTTAGAGATAATAATATAAATTTAAATGTAGATTTATATATTTAAATTTAATCAAATTATTAGGTTTGACATAACCCTATTTTTAAATGAAGTTAAATAACTAAATAAGTATATTATATTAATTATTTTATTTTTTTACAAATTCTAAAACAAATGGACCCTGTTAACAACAAGTTGTTTACGAATTTATGACGAATGAGTAAGCTTTACGTCGTGATTTCAGATCTGGGGACAAAATATTTTATTTTAATAAAACATAAATTTAAATAAAACGCTCCCTCTAGATGCGTATCTTAAGTGAACTTGATAAACTGCCGTTAAAATGAAGAAACTCATTTGTGGTACGTACATACGTACATTAATCAGATAATGTTGGGAGTGACAAGTGGGGGCACCTACCTGTCTAAAAAGAAGTAATCTTTTTGACGTCTTACATACAAAACTTCGACAATAATAGTAAATATTAACTGATATTTATCCGGCTTTTATTTATGTTTGTTGTGTTTAAGTAACAAAAAAAATGTAATGGGACAATCAAAATAATTACGTATAATTCAATTTTTTTCAGCGTCACGCTGTAGTCCGCACACAGCAGGGTCAGCAGATGGAATCAGTGTACAGATATTCCGTTCTCCTTTTCTGTCAAATTCTGGAGCCAATGCGTGTTGTGGCGGATCTCAATGGACTTTGCCTTGACACCAGAGCGAGGAAAATGGAAATATGAAATATTTAATTTCCTCGAGTGGGTATTGAATCAACAACCTGTAGCGGTTATAGTCACACATTGTGCCCATGTGTAATTAGCCTATATTCTAGATAACTTCGATATAATGTAAAATGCATTAAAATAGGACAATTTCGGTGGTCGAATTCGACTCACACTTAACTGCTTTTTAAATATATATAAAAAAATGTTATGTTTATATTTTTATATGAACTTGCTATACTAACATAATATTGAATGGTCACAATATATGTACATACATGTATTCGTAGGTATCATTATTGTATATCATTATTGTATGTTAATTGACATAGCTTACATCTGCGACGTTCAACGGATGCTTGTGGTGTAGTAAGCTCGTATCTAGGTCGCGCTGTCCACCGTCTCTTGATTTATGATTCCAATCTAAAAAATATAATATACATACCGGGTTCCATTTCACCTAATGTGAATTAATTAAGTTCTACTTTATATTATAATCATTTACGTATCTGACGTGGAATGCTTATACTACCTGTTTGTATAACAAATATTATGAAGAAAACATATAGGATATTCGATGAAAATATCGATCTTGAAAATCTTCCGATATCGATGACTGTAACCTCAATATAGTAATTTACATAATAAAGACGTTATAGAATGTTCGTGGCGACGAGGTTATATTTTTAAAATTATTTCATATATATATATATATATATTGTGTAGACCCAAGTATATACGTATGTACATCGTACATGTTGTTCTTTTTAATAGTAATTACATACAATCCAC
Source organism: Heliconius hermathena (assembly GCA_013403705.1). Taxonomy (NCBI): domain Eukaryota; kingdom Metazoa; phylum Arthropoda; class Insecta; order Lepidoptera; family Nymphalidae; genus Heliconius; species Heliconius hermathena. The sequence continues at coordinate 173,167 of JAAIXJ010001732.1, forward strand.
ATTAAAGTTTGCTGGAACGCGCATATAAATCGGCTGTTTCATGAAATATTGAGACGCAGCCGAGGGCTATGCAGCTCAGACAGCACGGTCGCGTCGCCGCCCTTATCTCTGCAGATGCGATTTTATACTCGATTTTTTTCTGACTTTTATGGATCGTTTGTTGGCGATGTATCGATAATTCGAGATCTTTTATTTTATGCTTCTAAACGCCGCGCCGGTACAAGCGATGGCTGCTCGACGTCTCTTAAACGTGCAAGCTTGCCCGGCCCGAGCCCACTGTCGTGGCAGCTCGTAAAGTAAATCGTTCTTAACTTTGGGAAATACTTATTTTTCTGTTTTACGACCGATGACTTTTTCTACAAAAAGCGTTAAGCCACAAACCGGTTGAGGGTGAGTCTTGACGGCGTATGGCTGCTTCATAACTACTTTATGCTATTGTAATGGTCTAAGAGTCGCTACCGAGCACAAAAACGCTCGCATTGTCTCTAGCTTTCTTATATTATAGAGTGCTATATTTTGTCACCACGCGTGTTGACTTTGATACTTTGTATAAAAGAAGTTAACTTTTTACTGTTAAGCATACAGTGACATGTGAATAAGTAAAGAAATCGGTTTATTTGAAAATTTTATACACATTTAATAAGAAATCATTATCTATATAATTATCATTTACTTGCAAATTTTAATTATACTTTCGTTTTGTATTTTCAAAATAGATATTATATAAGCATTTTTTTTTAGTTTTGTCCTGTGATCCTGCTTGTGTATAAACATACTTATATACTTTTCCAAACTGCTTTTACAGGTCAATTATTCATAATGAATACCAAACAAACGCTAGTACATTTTGGTGCCTAAAACAAAAACACCACGAGTCTGTTTCCTTTGGACGTGCATGTCTTTAAATTCTTAACTATATTTTATTTTATAAGATAAGTTCTGCTTGAGGGTAGAAGGTGCATCGATTGTAATCACGATAGTAGGTTTTATTATTTCATGCTAAAGTTCTAAACATTCTCCGCGATGGGATCACCTATATGGCAGTATGATTTGCCTTACTTTACGACTACTATTAACTTGGTATTGATTATTGTACCCAATTCAAGTATTATAAATGTATATTAAATTACATTAATTGAGGCAATTATAAATTATTCTATACTTCAATAGGTTTTGTTTTTGTCCGTCTGTTTCACATGCATGAGAAAATAGTGTAATTTATAGAGAAGTGAATAATTGGAAACACCAGTGTGCTAAACTTTTTTTTTGTATTTGTTTAACTTCACGATGTATGCTACGAGTATATATAGCAGAGTAATCAGAGGGAACCTAATGTTAAGAGACTACTTTCGCTATACACTGCCTAGTTTTCGAGACATTGTGTGTGGAATAGCCGAACACAACGCCACTCTTTGTCTTGTTATCAGAACATTAAAATAAGTCCTTGTTTCAGGTTGCAATTGGATGTTCTAAACATCTAAAGTAATATTATACTGAAATATATTTTGGATTTTCTATTACTAAAAAAAATAACTATTGCTATAAGAATTCAACGTTCTACCATTTAAGCTTTAAGCCTATTCTCGTACATATGAATAAAATGAGTAAAATAAAGTGCCTGTGTATGATTTGAAAATTATTGTGTTTTTTCAAGTCCTTATAGTTATTTACAGGATAATAAAACACAAACAAACGATTTTATTTTTTTGTCTGTCTGTCCATCTTTCTACTTGTCGCGACTAATCTCTGGAACTGCTAAACTGATTTTTATGGAATTTTCACGGGAAGCCAGATAATACAGTGGAGCATCATATACGCTACTTTTTATCCCGATATTCCCGCGGGACCGGGATTTGCTCGCACTAGATTATTAAATAACCATTTTTTTTCCCAACCTTCTTACCCAATTAACCATACTTAAAAATAAATTCAACAACATTTTGAAATAAAGTAAATAAATAATCGAATAGTTCAGGCGTGCTAAGCCGCGGGCGGGCCGCTAGTATAGAATAAAGAATTGCATTTTTATTATCTGCGTGATAAAATTTACGATCTGCCGTATCTCGTTACATAATTTTAAATGTAGGTACACGAGGTAATGTTTTTTTTTCAACTTAAGTTTTTAACATTTATTTTGTTATTTTTTGTAGTTATCAATTTCTAAGTGAAAACTATGAAAGCTAAGCATAGACGTTAAGTAAATTTATAACATAAATTTGGGGCGATTTATTATTGTACTTTTTTTATAATAAGTTTAAAATAGAAAAATTGTTCGTAAAAATTATAATTTTAATAAATTTTGGGTCAAAATTTAATGTTGTTGAAAAAATCATAGTTTCTTAATTTTTTTAGCTTCCTGTAAGCCTTACGCTCGGATTCAAGTTTGGATATGATTAATGTTTTTTTTTTATGAAATTTTAATATACTTGTTATGTTATATTGTCTGTACGCTGAAACTGTATAAATTAAAAGATATTTATTTAGTGAAGTATTAAAAAATACTTTTATTGGTCACTCTCGCAAGACCACTCATAAAATTATATTTTATTTTTAAGTAATGCCAAATTCTTGTAATATGACAATTTTATAAATCATATAAACCGAAGTTGACGTTGCAACGTTGAATTCCGCCATAGTTGAAAAACGCACGCGATGCCTCTAGAGTTCGGCGGAAAATGGGAAACGAAAGTGTCTTCTCTCTCTCTCTCTCTCTCTATCTCTGCTTGTTGGATATAGCGTGAAGCAAAAAAACCTTGTAAACAGAAATTTTATGCAAAATTATAACTTGGATCGGCCTGCCCGCGTCTTAGTACACTAATTCCGGCTCNTAAATTTCTGTTCATACTTGTTCTTTTGTATCGTGGTAACCTTGCGGTTGCGATATGCTGCGACCATTCACAAAGGATAAGCTTTCATTAGCAAACAATATTTAAGTCTTTAACTTTAAATATTCTATGTTTAGGAATAATTTAACATTTGTTATTTATTTGTGTGACAAATGTTTAAATGCGTTTTTGTATAATTGATTTAAAAAACAAATAGGCCCGCTGACTTTCTTGCGCCGGTTCTTCTCAGGTCTGAGGCATTAATTTTAGTGAACTGGTGGTAAATTATTTGACGTTCAAAAAATTAAGCATGTGGCTTCGAATTTTGAATAATATTATTTGATTTTGTATATTCTGTAAGCGACAGGTTGTGGGTTCGATTCCATATTTTCATTTCTTCGCTCACGTGTTGAAGCAAAGCGCGGCGTTGAGTTCCGCCAATAAACTTGCAATGTTTCCAGAATTTGTTGGAAGTGGCTTAACACTAGGCTACCTCTGCCTAGTGCATTAAATGCAAGATAGAGCAGTGAAGCTGAAAATGTTATTTCCTTATCGTTAATCAACTTAAATATTCGTTCATGTTAAATATTTTTGCGAAATTTAATTACAATTTATTTTTAAACACCTATTTAGGCTGACAACGAAGATGATATAATAATAATTGTATGACTAATAAACATGTAGAGTCGGAATTCAGAAAAATATTATAGCGATAGTTATAATGTGAATTTTCGTGGGAAATTCTTACTTTTTCATAAATTTCAAAACTTTCGTTTGACATTACCGGTAACTGAAATGTGGATTGTTTGTGATTTGTGTGTTATTATAATATTTTTTTTATTAATAGCTTAATAGGCGTTAATGATAGGAGAGTGCAAAAAGTTTTGTAATGTCCTTGTTAGAAATGATATCTATCTAATTGAAGGAAGTCGTGACGCAGGAGCATAAGCGTGCGTTTGTACGTGTGACGGGTTATGGGTTTGATGTCCACTGGAGGAAATTAAATTTTAGTTATTGGTAGAGATTTGGTAGCGAGTTAAAGCACGGCTTTGAGTTCCTCCACTCAACACGCAGTGCCTTCAGAATACAGCAGAAAGTGGGGAGCGCAATTGTTTTAATGGTGAACGGAATGTCTTAACACTAGGTTCCAAAGTTCCCTCCCACCCTGCCATGTGCGGGATACAACGTGAAGCTTAATAACAAATAACATCAAATAAATCTACCTTATCACATTACAAACGTTTCATAGATATATTCAAAAACAAAAAAAATATATAGATCAGCATTACTTAAACGATGCTACAACGATTTCTCAACGGGGGTACATAACAAAAATAAAGAAAATCTCTATCATATGTGTCGGCGTTTGCTGTCGTGTCACAACTCGTCTTGGCGGGGCCCGTTCCACTCCAGTAACCACACGACAAGGAATCGGACACCTTGCACGTGGGGCCCGCTGGTGTTTCGGGCCTGGAAACAGTTCTTTGAAATTCTTACATCCGAAGTTCTGACATGTAGAATTAAATACAGTAGTCATATAAAATTAATATAAAAAGTGTCGAAGTCATATAATGAACCTGTATTGAAATTTAATTTAAACACGAATGTAACGTGCGATGAGGCACGACTTGTTTGTTTGTGTTTCTTGTTGTACGTATGTACATACATGGGCGAATCAAAATCCAATTCTTATTACAAGTGTCAGGGCGTGTTTAAAAGATTTTTTTTCTGAAAATCGTCTTATCTTTTAAGTGATGCTATTTAATTTATATTTTTACAGATATATCATGTTGAGGCCAGTCGTGGCGCGGGGGCACAAAGTGTGACTGTAAAATCGACTGGTTGTGGATTCGATCCCCACTGAAATGAAATATTTATTTACATTTATATTTTCATTCCTTCGCTCTGGTGTTGAGGCAAAGCCCGGCATTGAGTTCCGTCACTGCCTTCAGAACCCGGCGGAAAATGGGGAACGGAGTGTCTTAAGACTAGGTTCCCTCTGCTCACCTTGATGTTTGCGGCATACAACGTGAAGCTAATTTTGATTTTTTTATAGTTATAGCCTAAGAATTGACGACAATAGATGTGAAATTGTAAAAAATATGTATCATTATCGGATTAAGTATAGTTCGAGATAGCGACCCATAGTTCCATTATTTAATATCGTAGATGGTATTTTTTCCAGAACAATTAAAATTCGTTATTGAAATTGCAATAAAGTAACCCTAAGGTATTAGAATTTTTTACGCTTGAAATAACTACAAAAACGATGCAAGCAAGTATGAAAACGCAATTCAATATATTAAATTAAAAATCGTGTTTTAAAGTTGGGAAAAGCCGCGAACGGATCATAGTACGGAAATAAAGCAATTATTATGATGATATAATATGGATAACAGATGAAAGTAAAAACAACTAAAATAAAACCAATTAAACAATTAAAATAAAACCAAAAATAACATCGTTGAAAAGGAAATATATATTTTTTAATTATAAAAAAAAAACTTATTACTGCAACAACCTACACGTACATTTTGCGATTTCACTTTCAAACTAATAATTAAACAAAAATATATATTAATTAGAAGAAAACCGCGATATGGTAGCGGAATATCGTCTTCCGCTTCAAAATCACATGGAAGGTTTAAAAATAACAAGGCATAACCGCCTAATCGTATCGCGCTGCCCCCGTTCCTAAATCCACCGGGCGGCGGAATGCCGGCGAACGAGTTTACTATCTGTCCCGCTCTTCTCTACGTTACATTTGTCAGTCCGTCCTTGTCACTCGCTTGTCATTTTCTATAAGTTTTTCTAACATTCTCCCGGCGCACTGCCCGTGGGTTTCGACCTAACGCTCGAGAGTCGAACGATAAGTTTTGTTTGTTCAATAGTTACTACCATTGTTCGCGACACTCACGTTGATACGCTCGGTTACAGTTGTTGTACAGTGGACGGCTGTTTATTTACTAAATTACTAAATTATATTAAAACTGTTAATATATTATTATAAATTTATTTGTTTTTTTTATTATATGTAGGTAGGTACCTATTTGAGTATTAGTTACGAAATTCAAAGCATTCCTTCATAAAAAACGTGGGTGATAAAACAGTCATTCAGCAATTAAAGCTAATGCTGCCGTGTAATAAACGGGGCAATAAAATTAAGAATTTGTGTAATTCAATAATGAATAATAAGAAATAGAACTTTCAAATATAATAAATAATATTTCTTGACTATATTTTATACTTAAAACTAACTACGGACGGACAAAATAATATCAATATAGAAATTACTTAAAGCTGAATCTCAATCTAAAATGTCGCAGCAGCGTCCCGTCCTTACTAACGACTTACAAATTAAAGAGACCGAGACGTGTGCCATTGGAAACTTTATGGGCTTTGCATGTCTTATATCAATAAATTATTAACAACGCGCCTTGTTTGATTTTATATTGTTACTTGGTGTTTGACAAATGAAAATAAACTTTATTACGTCGTATTACAATTTAAATTTGTATATCGTGTGGCAAAAATTGTTATTGAAATTTAGTCTTTAGAACATAGTCAGAATATTTAATTTGTATTGGTGTGAGTAGGCCCGAGCAGGTACAAATGGTAGCGGCCAAGTGTGTATCGCGTAAGTGGGGGGGAGTGGGAATCTTTAATTTTAATTAATACGCCGTACCTAGGGACTCTACCTGTTATTTTCAATTATGCTTGCCGGTAGCTTTTGAGCTATGTGGTTTAAAGGGACTTTGTGTAGAGCTCTGATGTTCTAGTGTAAATTTAAAGTAAAATAATACTAGGGCACCTATGTTAGTTGGTAAAAATTATAGCATTAACTGCTAAGTGAGGTGAGTGACTGGTTGACTTGCTTTCTCATATATAGCGTGGCACGGGGATTACAATATTAGGGTTTTTTTTTGTTATTTCTCATTTTTGATGGGAAAACCTGGAAATTTGTTTTTTTTAACACATTACAATTATAAATATTTGATATTTCCGGATTCACACATACTTTCTCATCATCCTGTCTATTAGTGAAAACCACATTAAATTTCTTAGTGTAGTCAAAAATTTAACGCGTACAAGTGGGAAGTGACTTCGTAACGATAAGAAGTAAATATGGACTTATTAACAGATTGTAGGCGGAGTAGGCTTTTATATTTGAAAATAATCAGCATAAGGGAACTTAGTGTTAAGGCACTCCGTTCCCCACTTTTTTTACAGCCTCACTTCGTGCTGCTGCGCCACGACTGGCTTCATATTTGAAAGTGATATTCATAAATAATCTGACCCTCGAACATAAAACTTGTAGAAATATAGTACAATGAAATTTTTTATTTCCAATTCTTAGTACAAACAATATCAATCACACCAAAATTGTTCGTAGTTTATAATATTATACATATTTAGCATTTTAAACGTTTTGTATTGAAAATAAAATTACATTACATAACAAATCTCCAAATGTGATTAAGTTATTAGTTTTCTAAAATTATATTTATTTTCCAAAATTCTAGTATTGATATTAATAAAGAAAGTGTTTTTAAATATTAGGTCCACGATCTTCGTTTAACTGAAAATGAAACCGTCAAAGTTTAAGGCTCTTTGAAATTTTTCTTTAGCAATATATTTGTAAAATATTTTAACCCAAAATGCCTTAGGATTGGTTTTATATGAAAATTAGATTTAATATTAAGATCAATAAATATGCGATATTTAACGACATATTTTATTACATTTTAAAGAATATACAAACTCCAACTCAAATGCGAAGCCGAGTCGAATTCTTCGCGCTAGTGCGAGGCAAAGAGTGACGTTGAGTTCTGTCACTCAATACGCAATGCCTTAAAAATTCGACGGAAAGTGGGGGTGGTGTATTAACACTAGGTTCCCTCTGCCTACCCTGCTGTGAGCGGGATATACACACATTTACTCTTTCTTCAGTTTGTTTGTCCCTTTTTTAATATATAAAACAGCTTTAAACTTTGTCTAACAAATCTTAATAAATGTCTGTACTTTAAACATCCATAAGCATGTTTCGAGTATGACTTGCAACCAGAACTACTCAATGATTAAGGATTACAATCTAGATCTACACTATATTGCGTCAAGGACACACCAACAATTTGCATTATTTCAAATATACAAATATAAATGAAATGATTTCCAATAAGGCCAGATATAGATAACGAGGCCAGTCGTGGCGCACGGGCTCATAGTATGACAGTAAAACCGAGTGGTTGTGGGTTCGATCCCCACTCGAGGAGATGAAATATTTACTTAAATTTATATTTCAATTTCTTCGCTCTGGTGTCGAGGCAAAGCACGGCGTTAAGTTCTGCCACTCAACACGCAATGCCTCCAGAAAGCAGAAAGTGGGGAACGGAGTGACTTAACACTAGGTTCCCTCTGCCTACCGTGCTGTGTGCTGTGTGCTACAGCGTGAAGCTGATAAAAAATAAAAAGGAAAAAAAATCCAATAATCATCTATATTAAATATTTGGGTACTGTCCAAGTTGTGATTGCAAAACATCAGGATCATTTTCTATGTTATAAATATTAAAATATGTATAAAGGTATAAAGGTAAAATGTATAAAGGTCTGCTTTTTAACTTTACTATGATATGTACAAACTAGTGCTTACGAAGTTTAAACTAGTGGTTAGATCGGGAGAGCAGGCCATGTAGGATGCCAAGAGTATCAAGCATAAGCTTCCGGTTGTGCTTTCACTGGACAGCATACTGTGTCTCAACCTAATATGTATGACATACTACTAAATTTATGAAAAGTTCTATAAAGTATATATCAATCAATAGATATTTGATATTCTGCATTCTTATTTAATCAATATGTGTATTTTATTATAATATATTGTATGCATAATAATGAATTATAAAGTTTATTCACTTACTAACAGGGTGTTTTAATATGCAAATTGTATTAGGCATTTTCATATAGTTTTACCCTAGTTACTTAATTTAAATTATTTTACTTTTAGTTTTAGAAGAGAGACCTAATTTTATGTTTATGGGTTATTTAAAAATCCATCTATTATATACTTTTTGTATGAGTTACTTAATTAAACTAAGAAAGTGTAATCGGGGCCTGATTTATATTATGTATTATATCAAATTTAGTGCAACCAATTTCATTAAAATCATCAGTTTTTTAATCTTGCTCTAATTATTCCAAAATAGTTTAAATAAAATTTAAGGTAGTGGTCACTCAGTATACCGTTTGCACTTGCACAATATATTAAAAATCAGCTTCACGCTGTATCTCGCACACAGCAGGGTAGGCAGAGGGAACCTAGTGTTAATACACTCCGTGCCCCACTTTCTCCCGAGTTCTGGAGGCATTATGTTTTGAGTGGCAGAACTCAACGGTGCGCTTTGCTTGACACCAGAGCGAAGAAATGGAAATATAAATTTAAATAAATATTTTATTTCTTCGAATGGGGATCGGACCCACAACTAGTCGGTTTTACAGTCACACTTTGTGCCCCTGCGCCACGACTCACATATATAAAAGTATACATATATGTATGTTTTATAATAATTAAAATGTTGTGACATGATATCGTAAAACCGCAACCACAATGTCTTCTTTTATTTCAAATGACCGTCCCCAATACAAAAGGACATTTTTGCGGGCCTACATACGTTGTAATATTTATATAATTATATATAATTTATTGCGTGACATATCATAATCATATTACACCTTAAAAAAATATTTAAAAAAATAAACATCTAGACATCGACCGTTCTTGACATTTAAAATATAAAGCCACTAAACAAAGATTATGTTAAATTTAATAACGTGAAATCAGATATGCGAGAGCATAACGTAAGACACTTTAAATCCGATGCCCAAATTGGTTTTTTAATCAGAATGTGAGGTCATTTTAGAAATTTATGGCGTCGTCAATACTTTAGTGTTTGTTTCCTCGATCGGGCGCAGGTAACGTATTTCTCGTGGCTGCGGGGGGTGTCCCTGCCCGGAGGATGCACGGCAGTGCGTCCGAGTACGAATGATCGTAGTTATTAAGTTAAGAGTATACTTATACGTTGCTTTGGTGATTCAATAGGAATTTGTAATATTTTTTTTTCTTGATTGATGTTATTTAATGTTATTTTTATGTTTAAATTATATTTATTTAGCAAACTATTTTTGAATTTTGAATGTTTCTTATTTTGTAATATTTTATATTAATCAGTGCTATCATCAGTATAAATATATTTGTATTTTTGTCAATATATTTTTAAGTTCTATTACACACTTAGGAAAGAAAAATACTTATTTAGAAAACGTATAAAAATTTGAACGTAGATGAAAACTGACCAGATGCGGATTATTTCATCCAATTTTACTAATGGACAATATACATATTTTTAAAATTTACTTCTTTGGCCGTGGTTTTTCTAATCGATTAGTGCGTTTCAAAGGTGCACCAGTTCTTATAGACGACACGCCCTAGCTTTTGTCGCTTGATTACTTTTTGATGTGGCGACAAACGTGACTTATGTGGTTCCGACCTAACGGCGAATACATTTTGGTAATGACGGGTTTTGGCAGCTTAGGCGGGGATCGTTTAATGTGTGAACGTTATTATTATGTTTTTTGGCGCTCTACCGGTATACCGGTTAGGAGTCGAATTAATCGACACATTTTACACCGATGTATGTATTATTATATTGAATCAGTTAATTAAATTATTATTTTTTTCCTTTTTTCACAGGTATGGTCCTCGTTTCACAGTAAATTTATAGTAAGTATAATAACAATCAAAATTTTAGGTCCGGATCAGCCAACTAAAAGTTTTGTTGTGAAAAGAAAAATAATAAGATATATATTATATATTTTTAATAATTGTTTTTCAAATTCAACTAAAAGGATGTCTCGAAGTTAAGATGTTTTTATAAAATTACCAAATTGTATCGCAATAAAATAAATAAACCTTTAAATGAAACATCCATTCCATTTTAAAGCACAGGCAATCGCAGAGTACTTATCAAACAAAAAGAATTTTAATTTACCAAGGGCAAAATCTCCATTGCTGTGTGGCAGGCTAGCTTGTGATAGATCGACTTACCCTAGATCGCCGTTGGCGAAGCGTTCAGCTACTAGTCAATCTCGAACAGGCATGCGGCAGCCATTTTGTGCCGCTCACAGACAGACGTATGGAAGACGCTTCTGCTATAATTGCAATGTTATCCTCCTTTAAAGGTTTTTCTAAAATACTTATGTATATATACTAGTTATATTATAATACCAGTATACGTACCGTTCACCCGATAAGGCATCTGAAAAATATACACTTTATATTTTTCAGATGCCTTATCTTATCGTACTAATATTAGAAATGTGAAAGTTTTTGAGGATGTTTGTTTCATTTTCAAGCAAAAACTAATGAACGGATTCGGATGAAACTTCACAGTAACATAGCTTATACATCAGAATAACATATAGACATTTTTATCTAAAGATTTTGTATAATTTGAATTTAAGTTAATAATAAGCATAAGCATGCAAATAGCGTTTGGGCCGCTAGTATTTAAAATAAATTAATACTAATAAGTAGTATCTCGTTCTCTCTGACTACCCCGCAAGGGATAAAGCGTGAAGCCAAGTTAAGTTAAGTTAAGTTAAGTTAAGTAGTATTTATGGAAGTGATATTAAAGAATGTCCTTATACTCTAGCTGCCTTACTTAAGGATGGAACTTTGTAAATAATTGCTATTTATATGAACGCACTGTGAGAGCGTTAGATTTTATCCGGTGGTAATGTTAGGCACGTAGAATTTCCTTAGATGGTTCGTAATTGGAGGTGCAAGTCGAGTTTTTGTTACTGTGATTACTGTCACAAAGTCCTGACACTTCTTTTTACTATTTCCCACTGATATATGTTAAATGTATTATACTTAATTATTATTTATATCTCACTTCCTTTTGAGTTTATTTTATATAAAGCGATAATTTAACAGAATTATAAAAAAAAATGCACTTCAATTATCTATTATTGTAGGAAAGTTCAATTATATTTTTTTTCGTCATGTTATCCAAGTTTTATACTATTATACATACTCGTATACGAATATTTTTTAATATTATCATTTGGTAAAGGCGAGTGATTTAAGAATACAATACATTTATCATTGAACCTTTCGGAACAATGAAAGTTGTTATTTATATGCTCCTATTTTAGCCCACACAGAGCATGTTCTGAATGCGCACGATCATTTTATACGTTTCACATTATTTATTATCTGTTTATTTAATAAATAATTTTAAATAAATTTTGGTAATATTTAACACTTAATAAAATGTATTAATATTAATTATTTGAGGCCAGTCGTGGCGCAGGGGCACAAAGTGTGCCTGTAAATCGACTGGTGGTGGGTTCGATCGAGGACGAGATGAAATATCTATTTACATTTATATTTTCATTTCGTCGCTCTGGTGTCGAGGGGAACGCGCGGCGTTGAGTTCCGCCACTCAATACGCAATGCCTCAAGAAATTGGCGGAAAGTGGGGAACGGGGTGTCTTAGCACTAGGTGCCCTCCGCTTATCTTGCTGTGTGCGGGATACAGCGTGAAACTGAAAAGAAAAGAAAATAGATGGCTATAAAATTGTACATATACAAAAAATACATTTTTTTTTAAATAATGTAAGAGATGTTTACCTATTAAGACATCCAAAAACATAAGGTAACCTATTAGTAATTGATGATGATGAGACACATGATATTTCAAGATCTTTTTGTGTATATCAATATATGCAACCATTAGCTTTTTGTTCTAAGTTTACTTAATATAAATGATTAATATTATTATGGCAGGAAATATTGCAGTGGTGGTATATGATTACAGAAATTTCTCAACTGAATAACGTGAAATACACACACGTTCACGTTTATTGTATCTCCAAACTGCGAAATCGTTTTACAAAACAAAACACACATGTATATTAGCAAAATTAATTTTCACAGCCACTCCACTGAGAAACTGGTATGGGCTAATGAGTCAGCGTGGTTTATTTTAGACGTCTTGAAGAAATATTTGACGTGGTAACCTGAAACTGTTTTGTATATTTTACGCGAGGCTCGCGGGCGATAATTTCGATACGAACCGACCGTCTGGCGGGCCCAACGTGGCATTTATGATTTATAATCTGGGCCCCGACGGGTCCCCTCATCTGGGAGACGCGGCCTTAAAAATAATTTTGAATTTAAATTGGAAGCAACTTATTAAGCCAGAGTTTTATGCTGTAGGAATTGGTTAATGATCGGAATCGTCAATCCCTTCGCTATATGTGTAAATTTACATTGTATACCTATACGTTAAACACGAAACAGCTAATAAAAATGTAAATATCTATATATTTCTTTATTATTAATATAATATTTTGTCGCATAACTATCGTGAACGACAAATCGAATTCATTTTGAAGCTTTCAATTTGTAAGAACCGAAAACTTAGTCAACACGACTGCATTCTCGCCGCTTAATTACGACAGTCACGCTTCACCTAAGAAAAATCTTTTGTGCTCTTTTTCCGAGCGTCAAGAAATGTAACAAAACCGTCCGGAGATTTTTTTCATTGAAATGACTTTTAGTGTCACGGCTCCGAACGTTGACGATTTAATGAGATAGCTTTGTGGTCCACGGAGCCAGTCCGCTCTGTGTCGAATTGCTGCGATGCTCATTACAGTTTTATTTAACAAGGATCATATGAAGAATTAGTAAGTTTTGTAAATTTTTAAAGAATGTTCAGGCAATAGTTAGGAATTTGTTTCATATTTGAGGCCATTCGTGGCGCAGGGGCACAAGGTGTACCTACTCGAGGAAATGAAATACTTATTTACATTTATATTTTCATTTTTTTGCTCTGGTGTCGAGGCACAGCGCGGCGTTGAGTTCCGCCACTCAGCACGCATTGCCTCCAGAATTCAGTGGAAAGTGGAGAATGGAATGTCTTAACACTAGTTCCCTCTGCCTACCCTGCTGTTTGAGGGATGCAGCGTAAAGCTGATTTTTTTTTCATTTCTTCACTTTGAAGACGAGGCCAAACGTGGCGTTGAGCTCCGCAACGAACTTAATGCCTCCAGAATTCGGTCTTGGTGAACGAAGTGTCTTAACACTAGGCAATTCCTAGTTATTTTCACATTACAATTTTTTGAAGCAATTATATAATTGCTATCATGATTTACTATAAAAAATATAAAATAAACAAAATAAACCATATATTATAATAGCAAGCAAATACTAACATAATTTCAATAAGACATTTACTGACGTAATACATAAGTAGTTCTTAAACGGATATTTATTAGTAACTTTAAGTGTTAATTTCCATTGAAATGCGTTTATTTCGTACATGACACCGTAAAGTAAGTGAAGTAATGGTCTCTCCCACCACTCAGGGCAAGGGGTCGCTTAGATATTTGTAGACCTATTTTATAGTATTTAGCTATAGTGTCTTTAGATACACAGAGATACATTGTTCTGGATCTTGAAACAATTAAAGGTTAAATACTAACATGAAGGCTGCGGTAGGCTGAGGTTAGGATATGTTAGTCAAGGCTGTATCAGAATATTAATAAGAGATATTAAATATTTAATAAAACATGTTGTGCTATTGGCAGAAAACTGTAATATTTGTCTCTACTAATTGTAGAGTGCAGAGACGATCTAGTGATAAGTCACTTTGTTTAATTTTCCTCTGATTTAAGGAGATACTATGTTTGTTCACAGAAGGGATATTCCAAGAACCAAAAATATATATATTGTATATATATTATTTAATAATTTATATAAATAATGATTAATATAATAATTTAATTAAAAAAACTCGTTTTACCACTTGCCGTTTTGAAGAATTTCAAATAGGCTCATATAAAATGTTAATACGTAAATTACAAGCTAAAGGGTAATTATATACAACAGTGAAACTATATTCTCTAATATTGTCATCAATACTAATCAACGTTTTCACTAAATCAGGTTTCGTCAACCGGTCCCACGGCGTTGTAGCTCAGGCTTTTGTAACTAAGAATTTATCAACCAAACGAAAACACGCGGATATAGTATAATCAAATCAGCTTCACGCTGTATCCCGCACACAGCAGGGTAGGCAGAGGCAAACTAGTGTTAAGACACTCCGTTCCCCACTTTCCGGCGAATTCTGGAAGCATTACGTATTAAGTGGCGTAACTCATCACGGCGCTGTGCCTCGACACCGGAGCAAAGAAATAAAAATATAAACTTAAATAAATATTTAATTTCCTCGACTGGGGCTCGAACCCACAACCAATTGAGTTTACGTCACACGCTTGTGCCTCTGCGCCACGACTGGCCAGCTATAATGATTGTTCATAAAAGTTATAAAACTTAAAGGTTGTGATTAAAGAGCTCGTTGTACGGTAAAATTCATCATGAAATTGGCCATTGTATCGGTTGAATTCACAACTATCTGTTCGCTCTTTAACCTCACCCGCTTCGTGATGTCGCTTCGACCCCGAGCGAATCTATTCTGAACATCATAACCGTTTCAATTTGAGGTGGCTGTTCTAGAACTTGATGTACGCTTCTTATAGTTATTGGTTGTTATCGCTTAACTCGTGGAGGTGTCGTTATTTGTTTAACGATGACTTTCTATAAACAAGAAGGTGTGCACGTTTTATTATTTGAAGTTAACACCACTATTTTAATGTTAGAAAAATAAAATATTTCAAGAATAGTACAGTATGAAATGACAAAGAAAGGAAAGAAAAAAATGATGAAGAAATCTTTTAATTAGTTTATCTAATACATATTAAAATGTTTAATCCATTTTAATGAGACTATGTTTGATAACCAAGTATACCATATGACTTATATGTATAACCAATATGACTTATATGTATATATGAAAAACAAATGCTAAAAAAATATATGACTCACATTATATCAAGAGGTTCACTCAACTTGAAATAAATGCCTAAAAAATACACATAAATACATCCAACCGAAATACCATACAAACAAGGAACACCAAAAAAGAAATCAATTTATTCTAAACATATTTACGTAATAAATACTGTTGACTCGTTATCATATAACGCACGATTGTTATAAATTTTCTTTCGAGATATCCCGGGATCTTCATATAAATTACATTAAATAAACTCAGAAGCATTCCACCATACACGGGAAGTATGGAAACCTTATCAATAAGGCAACGGGGAGTCTGATGGTATCGCGGACACAGAATATCTTCACAGTGGAGTTACGAATACTATAAAACATGACATTGTTAGGTTATCATGACTTAAAATAAATCAGATTTATCCAGATCGGGGTTTAATCTTAAATATTATATCTAATATAATTTGTTTCTTTGTTTTTCGTCTACTTTTTTTGCATGAAAGTAGAAATTATTTTGAAGCCAAAGGTTTAGATTATGACAGTGATTAAGGACCTGGTTGACTTGGCCACCATTCAACAAAGAACGGCAATACAGATTGTATTAATGTATGAATTTTGATCAAGATCTTCGTAAGACTCGTAATATCTACGTAAACTATGTATATTTATAGGACATTGACTTTAACTTCTGTATACTATAAGAAACTATAGAGAAACCTCACACAATCTTGAAAGTTCATCCGTTTTAATAACTTATTTTCTTTTATGATATTATAACATTTTCACAAATTGACCATATTAAAATAATAATACAAAAAGGTAAATTTACCAATATTTCAAGAAGAGGCTCGACGGGAGGAGTTTAAGAATACTAGTAAGTGAGTTTAACTGAATACTAGTAACTTGAAGCTTTTGTGTAACTATCTTTTAATTAACGTAAAGTATATATTAACTAATAAATTTTAGGTCAATAAATTGAGATCAGTAGTGGCGAAGGGGCACAGAGTGTGACTGTAAAATTGATTGGTTGTGGATTCGATCCCCACTCAAGAAGATGAAATATTTATTTGAATTTATTTTTTCATATAACATATATATTGACACAACCA
Organism: Heliconius hermathena; assembly: GCA_013403705.1. Classification (NCBI taxonomy): domain Eukaryota; kingdom Metazoa; phylum Arthropoda; class Insecta; order Lepidoptera; family Nymphalidae; genus Heliconius; species Heliconius hermathena. The sequence goes on from JAAIXJ010001732.1 coordinate 190,014, forward strand.
GTCGATTTTACAGTCAAACTTTGTGCCCCTGCGCCACGACTGGCCTAAAATTAATACTTAACATTCGTTGTTGTGTTCGTTTAAGTGTAAAATGGTGTAAATATAGAGCATTATTTTAATACTATTATCAATGTGAGACTTTCTAATCTAGAGTTAACAAGTCTAGACCGCCTGCAGGCTGGACGTAACAGTTTGCTCATACCATTAGACCTCCTGGTCAACTTGCAGATTAATCACACTTTATTAGTATTGCTCCCTAAACCTGGAATAATATTGACTGCAATATTCCAGGTATTGGGGGCGTAATAATGTTAATTTTTTACTTCTTATAATATTTACTAACGAAATATGTAATGTGAATTTTATATGTATTTGGAAAATTTAGAATCATACTTATTTAGAAAACGTTTAAAAATTTTAACGTAGCGGGACTCGAATCCGCGCCTCCCAGGAGGCGCGACCTGGTCGGTTTCCAGGAGGCACGGGTTCGAGTCTTGCTACGTTCAAATTTTTATACGTTTTCTAAATAAGTATTGTTCTTTCCTAAGTGTTGAATAACACTTTAAAAATGTTTAAAAAAAATTAGAATCATTTTGGTTTGATTTATGAATTATATTTTTATTAGTGAAGCCAGTCGTGGCGCAGAAGCACAAAGTGTGACTGTAAAATCGACTGGTTGTGGATTCGATCCCTACTCGAGGAAATGAAATATTTATTTATATTTATATTTTCATTTCTTCGCTCTGGTGTCGTCGCGAAAGCGCGGCAAATGCCTCGGGAAAGTGGGGAACGGCGTGTCTTAACCCTAGGTTCCCTCTGCCTACCCTGCTATGTGCGGGATACAGCGTGAAGCTGATTTTTATTAGTGTAAAAAGAGCTCAATATTAAGTTACACTATGAATGTAACCTATAATCTTGTATATAATTTGATATATTATAGGTGTGTGTTTAGTATAAATTTAATCACTAGTATAATATTTATATTATAATATAATATAAATTTTAAAGTCACTGTAGAAATATGCGATATTTTCATTAAGATCACAGAAAAATATGCAAGTAGATAAATAAAAAAAGTTTATACAACGTCGTACGTGAGGACTAATATGTTCCTATAGTCTAAGTAAGGTCTGAATATCTGGAACCATAAATGGAAACAAGTGCCTCCATTTAAAATCACTTCCGCTTATTACCACTGTGGATCACTATAATCTTAGATGAAAAATAAAAAAAAAACTTTTACCTTTTACTGTTTAATACACAATATAACATAAATATTAATATAAATAAAATCTCGTGTATTAACATCGTTAAATATTCTTCCATGAATTGAAATTTAATATTAAGAATAAAAATTTAGCTGTTCACTTAACATTTGTAGTGTTTTTTTGCAACGGGATTGCGTGTGGAGTGCAGACTGTGCAGTCGTTGGTCGCACGATAAATCCCGTCACGTGGTTAAAAGACGATCAAAATAATAATTTGAGATGCTCGAGGACAAGCATCGATCAGTCTTTAATTAGTTTTAAAAACTGAGGACATCTCGGGTGACCAATAGAACATTTCCTTTATTTGTAAGTTAAACTGTATAATGTTAGTGAAGATAAGATAATAATATGTACGGCAATTGAACACTTAAATACTTCTGATCCGTGATATCGTCGCTCCAATTATCCATCTTATGGGTTTATTTTGAATATATTATTAATAAGGCCGGAACGAATCAAATTTTGTCTTAGTAGGCGCTTAAAATAACGTGTTTGGTTACTTATAGTATTACAATTTGTTAGTACTTTCATATATACTTTTTAATTGTTATTTTTTATACCATTTAAAATATAATTATTTTTTATTTATTTAATAGCACTAGTAATACTGTATAGAATGATCTTTAAATATTCTTGTAGAACTTCTGCAAACTTTAACTTTCGCTAGTGTCTTAATAGGAACGGAATGTCTTAACTTTCGTTAAGACATTCCGTTCCTATTAAGACACTTCCGTTCCCCACTTTCTGTCGAATGGAGGCACTGCATGTAGAGTGGCAGAACTCAACGCCGCGCTTTGCCTCGACAACAGAACAAAGAATATTTCAAATTAAATACATTATTACGGAAATATTTTTTTTTGTAATCGCCTAATAGGTAAATGATTACTTGATAATTCACTTATACGCTACGGTCATTAAAAATTGTATTAAATATTTGCGGAAGCTAAGCGACATTAAATGATGTTTTATTTTAATCAGAGCAGCTACTTTTTCGTTTCTTTAAAGTAGTAACGTCCGCTCTTTAACTAGTTTGTAAACTTGAACGTTAGTTGACCCGATTAGAAAGTTATGATCTATGATCAAGATTAAGATATCTTACGACTTTTTCTACATGACAGAGGAGACAGATTTATTATGCTAGTATTAATAACAAGACAATTATTATGCCTAAATAATAATGATAATATATATATACATACATACATATACATATATATACATATATATACATATATATATATATATATATATATATATATATATATATATATACCGTGTTGAGTGGCGGATCTCAACGCAGCGCTTTGCCTTGACACCAGAGCGAAGAAAATGGAAATATTAAATATTTCATTTCCTCGAGTGGGAATCGAATCCATAACCTATGCCGTTTACAGTCATACTTTGTGCCCACGACTGGCCTCTAGATGTCCTGTAGTGAAATATGTGAATTAAATATATAAAGGCATAGTGTAAGTGGAAAGCTAGCCATACCCTCGGTAACGTACATTTGACCTCCACGTTTTTACATCAATATTTTAATATTCGAGAATTATTGTTTATTTTAAATATTCCAGGTCATAACCTAGCATGATCTATAAGCAGATGATATCTAGTCAAATTCCAAACCTCCTAGAATGCCTAACGGATATAACCTATGCGTGTGATGCCAGCCTCAGCGTCTGTTCTGTCAGTCAGTCTTTCAGATTGTAGGCTAGTAACTGCACTGCGTATTATATGTTTAACTGAAATCGTCTTGTAATTTATAAATATTATGATAACTTTGCTATGTATTTATGTCTGACAACTTTCTAAAATATATCAGCTTCACTCTGAGTCCCACACACAGCAGGGTAGGCAGAGGGAATCTAGTGTTAAGACACTCCGTTCCCCACTTTCTGCCGAATTCTAGAGGCACTGCATGTTGAGTGGCAGAACTCAACGCCGCGCTTTGCCTCGACACCATAGCGAAGAAATAGAAATATTAATTTAAGAAAATATTTCATCTCCTCGAGTGGGAATCGAACCCACAACCAGTCGGTTTAACAGTCGCATTTTTGTGCCCCTGCGCCACGACTGGCCTAAAATATAAAAATTGAATATATAACATATTATTTTTCAATATGCAATATGTGTGTCCAAATTACTATAAAAAATAAAACTTTAATTAGAGTATGTCTTACCGGCCATTTTAAGTGTCAGATCCGGTACCTCTTGCATTTAAGTAGGCAATTTCCTCGTATTTCAGGTTTACAAAATAACTTTCATTTTCCTTTCTTTTCTTTTCTAACAAGTTTTTTTTTATTGTTTAGTTCCCATTGACGACAATAATATATTTACTTTAGTAGAGCAACAACTGTCATATAGATGTCATTGATTCTAATGAGCTAGTTATAAGATCAAATTCCATTTGAGAATAATTTAAATGTTTATCTTGCTTGTATATGAACATTCGAGGTTCCTTTAATGTAAGTAAAATCATGCTTTGATTTTTTCTCATCGAATGAAAGTTAAAGCTGAAGGCAATCTAAAGTAAATTCTTACACCAGAGCTGTACCTTAAATATATGGAGAACTCGTTTTGAACCAGCATTCATAAGCTTTTTGAAATATTTTTGTTACATAAAACTGAAAATAAACCCAAAAGTACCTAGTACACTATAAACTTTACTTCAATTGTCGTAAACAGTAAGACCAGCCCATAATGCACCACCAAGAGTTAGCTATCTATCAATTCAACTTTTGAAAATGTTAGCGTATTTTTCATAATATTTAAATACGTTAGTTTTCAAACATACTGATTGATTTCACACTATATTAATTCTATTAATAATACATGATTAAAAAAGGTCCATCAGTCATTTTGATTAAATATTATACAATATAAAACCTGAGTTTCAAAATTAGTGCCACATTTGAAAATTTAGTTAAACATTTTAACACTAACAGTTCGTACAAATATTACATCTAAATAATATATCTAAGTTTTGAAAGCTGCTTGGTTCTAGATCGCTACAGATTGGACTGAATATATTTATCTAAATTTAGAAATACGTTTGAGAACATTTAGTTTAAATAATATTAACTTTGTTATTTAAATGTTTATTTATCTTGTCCTTGTAAGTATTATTGCAATGCTTTGCATGAAAAGATTACCACGTTTCAAATTACTATTATATTATATAAGTCTCTTTTTAGCTTCACGCTGTATCCCGCACATTGCAGGGTAGACAGGAACCTGGGATCTAGTGTTAAGACACTTGGTTCACATTAAGACACTTCCATTTCCCATTTTCCGCCGTACCTTGGAGGCATTTCGTGTTGACTGGCCGAACTCTTCTCATCGCTTTGTACGCTGAGCGAAGAAATGTAAATAATAAATATTTCATTTCCTCGAATGAGAATCGTACCCACAACCAGTCGCGTTTACAATCAACGCTTGTGCCCCTGCGCCACTGCGTCGGCTTATTATGTGTTATAGCAATTGGAATATAACGAAAATAAACTGCCCTGTTAAAAATATACTCGAAGATGTTCTTAGTGAATTTATGTGAATCGCTTTACCCAATAAAGTAGGCGATGTCTCGTAAATCGTAGGTACATAAGGACGGATGGCGGAGCCAGGCGACACCTAGAGTGGGCGAAACCACCGTTATCCAGCCGAAGCACACTAGCCAAAGGGTTATAAACCATTAAGCCTTAGTTTAGGAATCACGGTTTCATTAGCACCCGTACTTTTATATCAAAACGAGATACTCCGTTGCGTGAGTGTATTCTTATTTAATTGTATTGGAAATACCAACATTGTGATAAAGTTTACATTTCTATAGATTGTTTATATTGTTTTATTACTGAAGACGTTCAGTTCGTTATTCTTTATTGAGCGTAGAAATTTAATAATTAGACACGTTTTGTTAATTTATTTGTTTTACAAGAATTTTTTTTCTTGTTTTAGTTCATCCATTTAATGATTTAGTCCCATTTGTTTATTTTCTAGACAGAGATAATCTCATTTACAATTAATTGGAAAATAAACTTCATAGCTTCTTATTACTTACATCTGTCTTACAAAATTTCTTACAAATTAAAATGCAGACTCAAATTTTAAAATTCCCTTTTTTCCTAATAGATTTTTGTAAGTACCTTTTAATCGGATTACTGTTTTCAAAGTGACTTATTTAAAAAAATCCTATTAAAATTATAAAATTAAAGTAAATATCTTAAAACGATATAAAATAATAGTATGAGAAGCGTATTCTAAACGATACAAATAGGCTGCGATGCGGAGCAATTGCTGTTGACCCAGTAACAAGCTAAAGTGTATCGGGTGGCAACGTAGTTCAGTGAGGTCGAGGAGTCATGTGGAATTGATGCCTTGTAACTTTACAGAAATTGTTAAACATATTAATTTTAATTACTTGACAGTGAAACAAATCCATAGTTAAAGTATTAAATGAATATATCTATTATTTATGTAAAATTATACATATAAATAAATTATTTTTCAAAATATATATATATAGAAAAATGTATTACAAAATGACATTCCAAAAATAGCAACAAATATTCCTTCTAGAATATATAGTAGGCGTATGCAAGGAAAGCAAATCCATTCCACATAAAACCTTTCCAATAAATCCCCAAAAAGCTTGTTGCTCGAGCATTCCTCGTCCATTGTCCCTCTTAGATAGATATATCTTACATAAAGCTCGCCATTCTTGCGGGCTCCGACCCACGTGCAGATCGGACGCTATCGTCTATAATGTATACATTTCTCATCGATTTCGACGTTTATTCGACGTCATATAACTTTAAGAGAGAAATGAATAAGAATGGGTGCAGGAGCGTCGTTCCATCGATTCTCTTATTGCTGCGACCGGTTACCCAATGCAATACTTGACAAATCGCTCAATTGTCCCTTCGATACTAAGACGGTGGATAGCGACCAGTTGGTTGTTTGGTTGCGCAACCGAATAGCGAGTATATCGGAAAACGTTTATTTCTTTTTTTTGTATTTTATTAATGTAATTTTTACGTTTGTTTAGTACGCTGTAATAAAAATATAAGTAAAATTTCAAAAGGTTTTTGATTCTATTTTAATAATTTTCTTTTTTAAATACTAAACTTAAATAATTTCTTAATAACCTATTACCAATATTTTATTTATTACATTTAAAAATCAAAATACGGATTTCTTTATTTTTTTAAGTGTTATTGGCGACAAAAAAGCACTTACTTAAATATATTTCATTCACATTCAGAAAAATATGATATTTTTTTCGCATATTATTTATTATTTATTAGAGTCTCGTATTTAACAAAATATTTCATATTTTAACACAGCTGGATACAAGGAATAAAATATGAAAGCTTGTAACAATTTGAAGAGTTCTGTTATTAAATATATATTATATAGTATAGAACAGTATATACTTTACAAATGAAAAACAAGAAGCCATGATGATGACGTTATGTCGTTAATGTATTGAAATAAAATACACTTATTATGTACTTAAAATGTAAAAGTAAAAATATGATAATTTTAAAATTACTCGGTTTAAAATTATGACATGTCTTGTCGATGAGTGCTCGTTTTAAGTGGATTTGATATCGATCCTGAAGATATTATTAAACTTGCATTTTTTTTTCAGCTTCGCGCTGTATCCCGCTTGTCACAGGCCCCTCTGCTAGCCTAGTGTTAAGACACTCCGCTCCCCATTTTTGCGCATTCTGAAGGCATCGCGTTGAATGGTGGAACTTAACGCTGCGCTTTGCCTCGATACCAGAGCGAAGAAATGAAAATATTAAAAATATTTCATTTCCTCGAGTGGGGACCGAACCCACAACTAGCTGTGGTTACAGTCACACGCTCCTGCTCCACAACAGGCTCCTATTTGCAATTACACTGACATCTTTAAATGCAATAAAATTTGAAAAAGTTTTGTTACTATAATTGGGGAAGAACGATGCGTTAGCATTTCATATCTATACGTCACAGTTTAACCTTGCTTTAATTTCCATACAATAATTCATAATAACATTTCGAATTGCGTTCTATCTTTAGATCAAGAGATCTAAGGTTGTAAACGTTACCTAATTAAGCCTAGAAAATGATATCGTTAAACTTTGCACATACAAAAAAACTGAAATAATAATATTTTTTGTCATATTTCATCTGAAACAATAATTGTATTAAATTCTTAGTTAAAAATCAACGAGCACACATACAATTTAAGTTAAAATTTATGATATTTGTATGTTAGATTCGATTATTGCAACGGAATCGTGTGAAATGCAAAGAAATCTAGCAATCTCGGTCCGAATGGCCTGCACAGCGGTTATATACGGCGAAATATTTCCTAAGATACATCGCTTCGATTGGCTATGTGCTGATATGTTCTGAGCGCGAGTTCGAATCGTCTATCGAACCTATGATCGGCTCCGACGAGAGGTCACGCGCGTTAAACGTAAATCAACATATCTCGCGACGGGAGATCTAGGGAGCATGCGCCCGCCCAACAAAAACTGAATTTTATAGCCGTAACATTACACCTGGGAAAAAAGTCCATAAATTGGACAACGCCGTGTGAACGACCGGCTCCTGCGACGATTGTTGCTTCCAGATATGTAGTTACGGCTGTATACTTGTGTATGTGCAAGCGACGCGCCGGGATACTCTTGTGGTATGAGTCAGAAAATATTATAATTTTAAATGATATTGTGGTGTAATACTTTGTAATGGGTACCTAGCACCTAATTCTTGGCTACGCCGTGATTTTTCTTGTATATTAGTATATATAACAACGAAGTAACAAAGGGCCAGTCGTGGCGCAGGGGCACAAAGTGTGATTGTAGATGCGACAGGTTGTGGGCTCGATTCCCATTCGAGGAAATAAAATATTTGATATTTTTCAGGAATGTCACTTTGAGTTTAACACACAATGCCTCCTGAATCCAGTGGAAAGTGAGGAGCGGAGTATCTTAACACTACCTATAATATGTTGCTCCATGCGAGATACAGAGTGAAGCTGAAAAAAATGGAATAGGTTGCAGATTTAATATTAACTATCTATTAGTCATTTATAAAATAAAGATAGCTTTAATTTGAAAGCCGTCTATCCAGCCTTCTAGTAAATAAACTGTGGCAGGCTAAGATAACCAAAAATAAAATGTATAAGACAGCTAAATTAATGTCATTAAACGATTCAACTAGAGGTTAAAACATTTTCTTTTTAGGATTTACCTTACAAGAAAACAACGGAATACTTATAAGATCACCCTGTTATCCCTCTGTGAAGACTTTTTATCTATGTGGAGTTATCAAACTGAAAATATTGTCAAATATCCAGATCTACGGTCTCCATAGCACATCAAAACTCAAGCCTCTAAGTTAACGCAATCAAAATATACGAGTATTTATGCGTCGTTTTCTGCAATTTGTATGAAATTCTCTGCGTAATCAGAACCTATAGGGTACTTCCCGTGGACCTACAGTTATGAATTTGATTTGTTATGAAATTGCTTCAAGTGAGAACTTACAATATATTTATATTGTAAGTTCTCACTTGAAGCAAAAGCGATAATCCGCATAATAGAAATTTATATTTGTAATACATATTAAAACTATTACATGCTTTCAATAGTAGTTCATATTATATAAATGATTGCAAATTTAAGTTTGTCAACTTTTATAAGTTGTACTTCCTGTTGACTTACAATCCTGAAATTGGTACGATACCATCGGTGCGCGAGTCCTACCCGTACTTGACCGGTTTTTACCTTCTCTTCATCATGGTCATCTATATTTGTTTTATTATTTTAACTTTATTAGCTTAAGCTATGTATATTTTTATCTTGGACTTCAATGCAATTTCTGTATTTATTTTTTGAAACATTTAAAAAAAATATGGAAGTTTGGACTATTAGTGCACTGAAACATAATATATTTAAACACAAACGTTATTCACTGTATAACTGTAGTTTAAGCAGGCGAAGTCGCTAGCGGGTCCCTTGTATTTTCAATATAAATATTCCATTATGCTGAACCCACAACGGCCATGCACATTACTGAACAAAGTTTTCCGTTTGGTTCATTAGGGTATCATTAATAGTAGGATAGAGCGGTGTCGGTAAAGTCAGGCAACTGTCTTACGGACGAGTCGATCGAGTCGATCGAGTCGATGCTATCTCGCAATCGATTCTTATCGTGACAGTTTTACGCGCCGCGTCGCGGTCTCATTGGATGCAACGGGCGCATGCGACAGCGCGCAATGCGCTCGCGTCGCTTAAAAGCCAATTTAATTACGGGCTTTGTTGTATGCATAAATAATTATAATAATTTTGATTTAAAAATACTTATATTGAAGTTCGATGTTCGGTTTGTACGTGATTTGAGGTAAAAACATTATTTAAATGCAAAATATAAGGAAATGTTCGTGGGAATAATTATATTTACATTATTTTTTTTTTTTGTGATTTTGTATTTAGTGTTATATAAATGTAAATTAGTTTATATACAGTCATCATGTTGTCATGCTAGATGCGGCACATCACTTGTAAATATTAATAAATTCTGTTTAGTTAGATCGACAGTTCTCATATAATATTTTATTCAAAACGACTTAGCATCAGCTGTGCATTATGCACTTAACATGTAAATGTGTCAACATGTAAGACTTATAATTTTTTAACAATGCATTTTGTGAGCATATTGTAAAATATACGAGAAAGGAAGTATCCACCTACTCTTGAGTTTTTTTAAATAAGTAGTTCTCTTGATAAACAACCTATTTTAAGAAGATATCAGCTGTCACATTGAAATTTACACATCTGAAAACAAATCTTGAGACTAAAAGCTTTGAGAGATAAAGCTCGTATACAATATCGGCTGGGTTCGTTCTTCCGATAGCGTTAATGAATCCATGTTGTCGTCACAGTCGATGGAACTTTGATCGTATTATATAAAAATAATAATAATAATATATAATTATAAATAAATAAACATTCAGGCAATAAATAAATACACAGAAGATAAGTATGTATATCCTACTAATATTATAAATGAAAGTTTGAGAGGACGGATGTTTGTTCTACTTTCATATAAAAACTACTGAAATGATGTAAATGGATCAGCTTCGCGCTGTACCCAGCACACAGCAAAGTAAGCATCTAGTGTTAAGACACTTCGTTCCCCACTTATCGCCGAATTTTGTAGGCATTGCGTGTTGAGTGGCGGAACTCAACGCCGCGTCTTGCCTCGACACCAGAGCGAAGAAATTAATATATAAAGTTAAATAAATATTTCATTTCCTCGAGTGGGGATCGAACCCACAAGCAGTCGCGTTTCCATTCACACGTAGTACCCCTGCGCCACAACTGGCCTCTCCAATGATATATAAAAGTTAAAGATCCGGAACATATGATAAAATGCTATAATAATGCAGAATAAAAATTATTGAAAATTTAAGCATAATACAGCCCAGAATTAATATACAATCAGGGAAATATTTGTATTTAAATTGTTATTATTTCCTCGCCCCTATAAGACAAAGCGGGGTGTTAAGTTGCAAGTGAACAGGTTTCTTGTTTTGCTATTAGGTTCCTTTTCTGTCTCTAGCTACAGGTTTCAATCAAAACGGGTGGTGTATGGAAGTAACATGGCTAGAGTCACATATCAAAGTCCGCGCAAACGAAACTGCTGGCAGTCACTAGTCGTTCATAATATAATTTATTATGAACTAAACTTAGTCCAATAGTTGTGAACCTACTTTACTCGTATAAGACTGCAATATTAACGGCCTGCGTTACCATTGCATTTTTTTGCTTTATTTTACCTAATAGGAGGGTGTTTTGTTGTAGTAAATTATTGTTTCAAATCTTATATATTAATAATATGGTCCTAATTTAAGGTAACGTAATGAAATAACGAATAAAATTAAGTGTTGTACAGATCATTAGTAAATAACTCTACAATTTTTATTTTTTTTAAAGTGTTATTCCACACCTAGGAAAGAAAAATACTTTTTAGAAAACATATAAAAATTGCCGCTACGTTCAAAATCTTATATATTATATTTTCTAAAAAGTATAAAACTTTACAAATGCAATGCATTGGTTGGCTTTTATATAATTGATTTATATTTAAAAAATAAAAATGAAAGATTCCCTCGTACTTTTTAGATTTTCCATTATAAGCCGATCATCTATTTGCCAAATATTGTTCGAAGCATAGTCAATAACATTATTTATCATCATGTTCTACTGTTACTATCGTCAATAGGGACTGACTAGAATAAATATAAAAAAAAACCATTGATATTTAATTTGTTAACTTATTTTTTTTTAGTTATTCATATCAAATTTTGACATTTCGTTATATAATTATATAAGTTTCTCGTCGTTCTATCTAAATATGAACAATATGGACAGAAGCCAGCGTGGCGCAGTGGAACAGCGTCTAACTTTAAATACGACCGTTGTGTGTTCGTGTAATTCAAATAATGAGTTCCCCTGAGTGGGAACTCAGAGTAACTCATTATTTACATTTCCTCACTGTGGTTTCATCATTGAGTTTTACCCCCGAACGCAGTCTCTAAAATTGGGCAGGGAGTCGATGTGTGAATGGAGTATCTTAACTCTAGGTGCCCTCTGCCTTCCCTGTTGTGAGGGAAAAATTGAGAAGCTGCTTTATAGAAATTATATTAAAGACTAAGTACTTAGTCGAGGTAATGGAAATTTCCAAAACTTATTTTGTTCACTTCCATTATACACTTTTATAGCAATGTATAATATTAAACAGAGCTGGCATTTAAGATTTTATATGTTTCTTAAATTAAAATATAATATAACATTTAAATTCTCCATAACATTTTTAACATTTATTATACAGTTACAAAACATTCATAATAAATCAACATCCACATAAATGCCTTAACTTATGTCAAAATCTATTTCTATACGTTTTTAGCGCAAAACGAGAAGACGATTACATTAAATCCCATAAAATATGTGAAATAATGTGATACCTATGAAGCCGGATATATTTACAGTAATAAACTTTTATATACGTTCGTATATGCGTGCGAAAATTGGTATTATGATGTCGAGAGTCCGAAGCTGGGATAAATTGTTACCATACCTGTTTATTTAAAAAAAATGTTGCATTATTAAAAAATATTTAGGTATTATTTATTAGTTATATTGAATATTTCGTTTCATTTTACAATTGCTATGAATTTTAACCTGTAGAATGTAGATAGCTGAGAAATTTAATATAATAATATAAATATTCGATAATACAACATCATTTATAATGAATCAACATATTACTAATCTATAAATATATGCTAAAAGCCTGTATTCTATGTAGATTTAATTCCAGATAACAAAAAAAAAATCAGCGGACACGTTTGATTTTTTATTTATAAAATTAAATAGGCGCATATTTAAATGAGGAATTTTTTAAGCCTCGGATTGCGGAGCCCTAATTTCGTATTCTGACACGCACATAACTGGTTTCGCTTATAAGTAGATACCTAGCAGAAGGGGACCGGCCAATGAGTAAAAATTGATTTTAGATAAGAATAGTGGATAAAGTTGTTACTTTTAATGTTCTGAACGATCATAAAACCTTTACGGTTGTACTTCTTTAGTGCTGGTTTTGTAAACGCTGATTTTTTTTCCCTCTTTTTATAATGTTTACTTTTTTAATCGCGCTACAGGTATGCTTCATTAACATAATAAATGTAACAAACAAACGAACAAAACAGCTAGAACAGTTTTGTAGTTATAAAAAGTTTTTATTGTTATCTAATCTCTTAAAATGTGATCTGTTATTATCTTTACAAATGTTGAAATATTTTTTAAACTGTAAACAATCTATTGATATAGATGTGAATTTCACATTCGTTCGTATTTAAAATTAGACTGTATCGACACACACATACACACGTAGGTACATGAAACACTAATAGCTAGCTATAAGTAAATTGAGGCCAGTCGTGGCGCAGGGGCACAAAGTGTGACTGTAGAAATGACTGATTGCGGGTTCAATCGCCACTCGAGAAAATTAAATATTTACTTAAATTTATATTTCCATTTCTCTGTTTTAATTTATATTTCCATTTCTCTGGTTCCCTCTACCTACCCTGCTGTGTACGGGATACAGCGTGAAGCTGATTTGATTTTTCTTATAAGTAAATAATTACCCCCGAACAGTATACGTTCTACAGAACGTATACTGTTCGGGGGTAATACAGCTTGTCTTAATTTTCAAAAACCATATTATATATCTAATTGTGAGGGCCATTTGCGTTTTGTGTGCGCGCACAAAAGAATGTCGAACAAAAATAATAAAAGGTTTCCCTTAACAAATGATTGAACGATCCTTAATGAACTGGCTTAAGCCTTTAGGTAATATAATACGCAGAATTAAGTCTTGTTCAGAATATTGGAGTAAGGTAATAAAGTCTTTCAATTATATAGTTGATCGGCCTAGTTGTAAAACGTACTAGTGAGTGTAATCTCGGGAACTGTTTCTACGATATCAGCCTTAGTACGTGTGAAGCTGTTAAGATATGATTATTATTATTTTATATTCTAGAATCATATATTTTAAATGTTTTTATTGCTTGTACTTAAATGTAATACTAGATATTTTGTTTTATTATTTTTTTTAAGAGTAACAATTCAAGATTATTAATATATTAATTTATATTATGAACAAATTATATACGTGAGTGTGATTATACCTTTATATTTGGCGCTTAAAACAAGTGTGTGAATAATTTTTCCTGTGATGACTCATTATTTTTACTTTTTTGATTAAGTTTAGAGTAAAATTGGTATAAAATATGTAGGTAGTTTATTAGATATTTTAATTATAAAGTTATTATAATTTATTATTCATGGATATAAGGCAAAACGCGGCGTTGAGTTCCGCCACTCAATACGCAATGCCTCGAAAATAAAATTCGGCGGAAAGTGAGGAACGGTGTGTCTTAACACTAGGTTCCCATTGCCTCCTGTTATATGCAAGATACAGTGTAAAAGCTGAAAAAATAATAATAATAAAAATTATGGATATATGAGGTATATATTGTGCGACTGTAAAGGCAATGGTTGGTAGTGAGTTCTATTCCCACTCGATGAATAAAATATTTAATATTTTTATTTCCCCACTCTGGTAACAATACTCTCTCACATACTACATATAGCTTTGAGAATTTGGCAAAAGGTGGGAAACGGAAATGTCTTAACACTAGGGTCCCAGGTTCCCTCTATCTTTCTGCTTCGTGCGGTAACAGCGTAAAGATAAAAAAAATCATGGTGATATTACTATACATTTAATTTGTATATCTTGTTTTTTCGAATGTATACTTACTGCAAAAATGCCTAGTAATCACGTTCGTTAACCTGGTTTTCCTTTTAAAGCATTCGAATCCATTTTAATCATCGCGTCGTGCCGAACTAAGACAACGATCTCCCTCGTCGTGTTCTCTAAAATCGATATTATACTCTTTTGAAAAAAAAAGATAATAAACTGTAAAAATTACAAAAATGTACCGGCAACTTAATATAGCTGTATAAATATTTATACAGCCATATTAAGTTATATCCCGCCTATAGCACCGTTCCCCACTTTCCGCCGGATGAGGTATGGTGTGTTGAGTAGCGGAACTCAACGCCGCGCTTTGCCTTGTTAATAGAACGAGGAAATAAACATATTATTATTTTAACGATCCACAACCGTCACGTTGTGCCCCTGTGCCACGACGGCCTCTACTTATAGCTTACTGCCTATATTTATACTTAATATATGAAAAAATCCGTATCAATAATTAAATACTATCACTTTTATTTTTTGGTTTGGATCAACGACATTTCAAGAGACGTCCTTTGAATTTTATACGCAATTTCAAAATGCTGCGAGTCCGAAACGTGCGAATATTGCCTTAAAATACTATATAAAAATAAATTTTTAGATTAGTTTATGAATTTGTGGAATTGTATATACGATTCTGTTTATATTTGTATTATTTTATGTGTTTAAAATTTTATTACTTAATATTCAATGACAAAATTGTCTTCGGTACGTTTATTTTATTGTACGGAAGTACCTATAATAATATATTACTAAAACCCTAGCAGCGAATAACTAAAACAGCTTCACGCAGTATCCCGCACACAACAGGGTAGGCAGAGGGAACGGGAACCTAGTTAAGTTAGGGAACCTAGTGTTAAGACGCTTCGTTCCCCACTTTCTGCCGGATTCTGGAGGCATTGCGTGTTGAGTGGCAGAACTCAACGCCGCGCTTTGCTTCGACACCAGAGCGAAGAAATGGAAATATAAATTTAAGTAAATATTTCATCTCCTCGAGTAGGGATCGAACTCACAACCAGTCGATTTTACAGTCACACTTTGTGGCCCTGCGCCACGACTGGCCTACTAAAATATTTGTCTAAAATAGATATAATCAATTAAAATTGTTCAAATAATTTTATACATAATATATTGATCACATCAAACATTTATTTAATCTCCTAATGGCTTTGTATTGTCGCTTGATTTTTTTTGCGAAGCTTATCAACAACCAAACCAGATTCAACTAAAAATAATGAGATATCTTAAGGCTGAACTTTTTATATATTGAAATGTGGTTGTTAAAATATATAATACGCATTTATGTTCGAGTATAACAAATAAATCATATATATTTTGTGAGCCTTATTGGAAGTAATAATATTAGAAATTACATTTTATATATGAACGGCAAAGATTATTTCTTATGTCTATTTTTGATATATTATTAAATCAGCTTCACGCTGTATCCCGCACACAGCGCGGTAGGCAGGGGGAACCTAGTGTTAAAGCACTCCGTTCTCTATTTTCCGCCGAATTCAAGAGGTATTGCGTGTTGAGTGGTGGAACTCAACACTGCACTTTTCTTCGACATCAGAGTGAAGAAATGAAAATATAAATTTAAATAAATATTTCATTTAATCGAGTGGGAATCGAACTCACAACCAGTCGAGTTTACAGTTTCACACTTGAGCCCTGCCCCTGGGACTGGCCTCTATATATTATTATCATAGTTTAATGTAGATTTAAAGAAAAAAAAATTATTCTCATTAGTAAAAATAGTAATGTAAATTCCATTCAACAATTGGGCGCCAAATGTATTAGGTAATGGGCGGATCGTTCAATGTACTGGCGGTATTCGAGTTTAAACAAAGCGCCGTAACTAAGGTTTGAATGAGTAATAACCTAAAACTAGTTAGCATTTAGATAAAGCATTAATTTCAACGCTGTCACAATACCAGCCACTACGAAAAAGATATTTATTATTCAATTTACGCATAGATACATATCTTAAACTGGGGACGTGATAATACGCGGTACGTGGGAAATTGATTGTGATTAAATCCTAGCTTTGTTACTATTTGCCCGTATTTCTCGCTTGCGTGTTTCCAATTAACATTTTTGCTTTTGTTACATTAAATCGCTCCAAATTGACTTTTTTTTAGTTTCACGCTGTATTCCGCACAAGGCAGGGTAAGGAGAGAAAATCTGGGAATCAAGTGTTTAGACACTCTGTTGAGTATTCAAACAATTTCGTATCCCACTTTCCGCCGAATGCTTGAGCTATTGCCTGTCGAGAGAACCCACAACCGATGCTTTTGCAGTCGCACGCGCTCTGTCATCTGACCAGAACTAGGAAACGAGAAAAATCATTTCCACGATTGGGATCGAACCCACAACCGCCACATTTACCGCCATTCACTGTACCGCTGCGCCACAGCCTCGTGAATCTTTTATATTTCCAATTAAAACCTATAATATAGCTTTTAACATCTACGACTATTTCAGCACGTTAAGTACGTAGGTGTATCTGATGTAAATTATGATACCGCTAATGATAGAACTCTAACTCTAACGTAGACTCTATTGACGAGTCATCAACAAGGAATTATAACAAATGTACCTTTCATATTCTTATCTTGAAGTATCGATTATAGATAAATTCCAAGTCATCGCGGCGAAAACAATGGCAATAACAACAAAAGAATTACAACGTCCGCTGCCAAAATGGCATTATAGGTTACAGGTGGTTCTAGTTACTATCGATTTATCAGTGGGCGATAAAACCGTTGAGATAATGGGTTGATAGCAGTCCCGTTAGTGTCGCAACTCTCCGATTCCGGTCATCTCTAACGATGAAGGGATAATTAAGATCAGACGTCAGCATTATTTACGCCTGCAGCGTCCCGCCGACCCGATTGACTCGGTCACGACTTTTTCCTTGTCAGGCAACACTATTGTGCTCACGCGTGTCCAGTCGGGGTTAGAAGTGGAATTTCATATTTTTCATCTTTAATAGCAATGTCATGAAACGAATTGCATTCTGTTGCAGTGTAATGATTTTGTTTTTGTTTAGGTACTGAAATGTTATATATGTAACCCACGAGTAGTTTAATTATTATCAAAAAATAATATAAATGTTCACAAATATACTACATATATATTTTTTTGTTGATTTTATTACTTGAAAATATTTTTTAACATAACATAATAAGAAATAAGTGTATAAAATCATTTGGAGGCTAACATGCGGCGTTGAATTCCGTTATTCAACAGGCAATGTCACAAAAATTGGAATACAGGCAAAAGAGTGCCCCAACACTAATTTCCCTTGTTGTGGTAGATATCTTTGTAGTATTTTCAATTATCAAAATAAAATAACACAAAAACAAAAAAAAATATGTTCTCATTTAATTTGAGTTTGGTAATCGTTAACTTCTTTGTAGTCGCCGCAGCGCTTGCGCAGATTTCGATCCGCGGACGACGTTGAAAAATTCTGAACTCGTGATTTTCGTTCGTGTACTTCATTTATTTGCGGAGAGACTGTGAATATTGTTTACGGCGAGATATTAGAAGGTTTCCAGCTATCTGTTTCACTTAAACATTATATATATATATATATATACAAACTGCTATTACAATATTACAGTTCAAGCTTCTAACGGTTGAGTTTTGTTCACGGATTTATAATCTGTTGCCATATTTCAAAGACAGTCTGATCTCTGATCTCATTTAAATCAGACAGCTAAGCTGTTTAGTAATATTATTTTTGCAATTTTCTTTATTTTATTATATTCGTTTTCTTGATATTAAAATATCAAACTACGTGTGATATGAATTAGCTATTAATATTAAAAAGTGATAAACAAAAAAAAAAGATAAAAAAAAATATTTTATAACAGTTAAAGTACAACTAATTATATTTATATGTAAATATATTTCGAATATTTAGAAAATTCTCTATATTGTGTGAGTTGTTGTGTGAGTTGTTGTGTTTTTTTATAATAAAATTATACTATCGATCAATCGGTAATGCGAAGATAATGCCCTAAGGTCAGGAATTTAGGACAAATTGAGAGCGTCCTGCGTGTTGCCTCGAGGGAACAAATCTACATGAACACTAACAATAACCATTATTCGAAATCATATACCACTGAAAACACAGATTTTAAACGATAAAAATGAAATTTTATGAATATTTTATTAGTTTCCTTTGTATATATCTAAGACAAAGTTAAAAATGCAATTATAGTTTTTATTACTATGATATTAATATTTGAATCGATTTAGATATTAGAAGATACGATGCTATGGTACAAAAAATATTATTTTTAGCCAAATATATAATATGCAAACAGCAGGATAGGCAGAGAGAACCTAGTGCTAAGACACTCCGTTTCCCACTTTCCTATATGATGTGATATGTATAAATAAAAAAATAATGTAATATGTAAAAAAAAATATTTATCGAGTAGTTCCCTCTATTATACATAAAAATAAAATATAGTTGCCTATTATGTATCACATCCATAAAAAAATCAGTTGAGTATATTATATAAAAGACGGGTTTTAGGCACAACTAACAGTCTTGTGTTTATTATTCTGTGTGTGTGTGTGTGTGTGTGTGTGTGTGTATGTGTATGTGTGTGTGTGTGTGTGTGTGTGTGTGAGTGTGTATGTATATAATAATAATTTAAATATATCTAAATCTCGGAATATCGATACGCAGTGTAGGCGGAGCGCGCTCGCATACTAATGTAACATCTAATTGCTTACATGTAGGCATACGAAGCCAACTTGTTTCAAATATACATAAATAAATATAGTAAAATATTGTATTTTGTAAAACTTAAGTTTGAATATATATGAAATTTTTAATTTATAAATAAAAACTTTAAAATTAAATAGATATTTATTTACATAATAATATATTTTTACATTTTTTTTTGTGTGAACATTCTGTTTAGTTCTGCCACCCAACGCGCTATGGCAAGTACAAGAACGAAATAAAAAAACTATTAACAGTTAATAAAAGTAATTAGTTATTATTGCAAATAAAAAAGAGCAAGGAAGATTATTGAGAAAGATAAATTCTGAGTAAAACCTAAAAACAATATTTTTTATTATATTCAATATTCAAAAGCTAAAGGTAATTTCAACTGTTGCGTAATTATATATAATTAAAGCTTATGTTAGTATTAGCTGTTACTAATTTTCTAGGTATTTATTAAATGTAAGTTTAAATACTATGAAAACTAAAATTACTTTACGTTTTACGTTACATAATTAGTGAGGTTTTACTTTTACGATAGTTTCTTACCTATTATAAATATTATCCATTAAACACTTACTTATTTTTATTGTGTACGCTGATTACCTAATGTTATTTTATTTACCTGTCTGTGTGGTCTGAATATCTCGTTCATGGCAGTGTAGGTAGAGGGAGCCTGGGAACCTAGGGTAAAGACAGTCCGTTCCCATTAAAATACTTCCATTTACTTTACGATGGATTATGCAGTTATTTCGTGTTGAGTTGTGGTACTCACCGCCACGATTTACCTCGTTACCGGAGCGAGGAAATTAAAATATTAATTATTTCCTTTCTTCGAGTGGGAATCAAACTTACAACCGTCTCGCTTACAGACGCCTGCGCTTATAACGAAAAAAAACATGCTAAGTTGTGTATTCGGTCTCTACTTGGAGGAATTATTATTTCAAATTATCCTCATTTTTCAACTCTGGTAGATAATGCGAGAAACTGTAATAAAAATCTTTGTCGTTTATTTTAATCTTAAGGTAACAATGTATTCTTGTATGTTCAGTACTGTTCAGTTATTTGATCATGGCTTGTTTTTTTAATGTTGTTATAATGTTGTTTAATATTAATCAGCTTCACGATGTATCTCGAATGTCTAGCCTAGACAGAGAGAATCTAGTGTTAAGACACTCCGTTTCCCACCTTCCGGCGATTTTTTGGAGGCATTGTGTGTTGAGTGGCGGAATTCAACGCCGGACTTTGTGCCAGAGCGAAGAAATGAAAATATTAATAAAAAAAATCATTACATCGAGTGGGGGTCGAACTTAGAATTGAACGAACGTGTCATTTTTTATCTAAAATCTTTTTTTTCTAAAAATATCCTGAAAATTTTGCACTTCACGTTTTACGATCACTCTAAAAACAGTATTTTAAAATGTTGCTCAAAATTGTCGGCTTATATTACGTCCACTTGGCCGGACGCAAATTAGACATGTATTGTATCAAAGGAACAATCAATTTTGCATAATGATAAATTACTCCCAAAATCACCATAGTAACAAATATCCTTTGAAATTGGAGGTCCGAGGGAAATTGTATAAAAATGAGGAGAGGCAATCAAGGCGTGACGTTAAAATTTTTGAGGTAAATGACTAGAATGATTGATGTTCTTGAATCTACATTGCGGGACACCAAAACGACAAAACTGTGGGGTCACTTTTTTGGATACCGAGTGTTCTGTAGGAGCACGATCGGTAACAATAAAAAACTACAAAGAACTCACTGTAAACTCATTAATTTTTTTTTTGTTATTTTAGCCATAACATATATAATAACACTTTATATTTATACGCGTTTTATCATTTTTGAATTTTTTAAATATACAATTCTCACATATTTTTGACATGTTTTATAATATTTTTGAGAGAATGATTTTTGAAATATGGTTCCGAAGATCCGAAGGTCACCGGAAGTCACTGGATGCGGGAAACATAGGACCAATCGTAGTGAAAATAATTGGAGGCGGTCTATGTCCAGCAGTGGGTTTACTAAGGCTTATGATAATATATTTAAATTAGTATCTTGTTAACATTATAAAACGATTTATGTTAAAGTTATTATATTGTTAGAAGTCTTAACGATATTAATTAATAAGGAAGTGGTTACTAAAAAATAATATTAGTTTTAGCTAAAAATAGGCCTCTAAGCTTGGTTTTTAAATTATTTAGCTTAATAAACTGGCTATCAATCTTTGTAACGAACATTAATATTTGATTATATATTCCCAATACTAGCATTACACAAGTTTTGAATGCACAGATCATTATTTAATCGTGAGCTTAAACAAACGTTGGTATTTCGTATTAATCTAGTAGCGTACCACTATCAATTATCAAAACGTGATTGATCGACATTTCAAGAAAACCGACGTCTTGTCATTTCTCTTCCCTTAATCGATTACTTCAAACATGAACTCTAGGGGGTCCAATAGGAAAAGACGAGAAACGTTCAACTTTTTTAATTTTGATTTTTTCTGTTGTTTTCAAGCAAGTGTTTGTATACTTATATTATAATACACGTTTCATTAATTCAATTAGTACAACATCATATAAATATACTTATACTGTTCACAAATTAATACATGCGTTGAGAACATAGGATGTAATATCAACAGCGTACAACATTTACAATCGCTCTTAAATATTCTCCAGCTTTCTTATTTCTTGAACAATAAATTTATTAACACATTTCAATTTATTTCCTCGACTGACACGGTCGTACAATCAACGTTAATTGCTGCTTCTCTTACGTACAATATTATTGTAGGCGTGTACATAACATTTCTACGCAGTGGTATTGTGACGGCACCCTCGTGGAAATACAAAGAAAATATAAAGTCATCATAACAAATATGTAGCTTCTTCTTGGCGAGACCAGAAAACTTTTGACAATCGGCTTCTTCTTATCTGTGACGGCTTCGATCATTGTGCTTCGAATTCTCCGTGCTTAAATGTACAGATGACGAAACTACGGTGGTTTAAATCTTTCGCTTCTCTGACCCTTTGTTGACTTGTCGAGTTTTGTTCGAGCTGCTTTTTGTAAACGTTCACCGCCTTCATTTGTAAAGCTCGCCTCTAATTTTGTAAATCTTATCTAAATCATCTTATCTTCACCGAGGAGTATGCTGTATACCTTTTTCTCTTTGACGCATAAATCTGACGGTACTATATAGTATCTAAAGATAAACTATACACGTAAATGTGTTTAAAATATGTATTAATAACATATTGTTCAAATTACTTTTTATATTTTTGTACGTGTACAATAAAATCCGGATCGAATTTATGAATTAAAGCAATTTGAACCTAAAGCATAGGTATTTTGTCGCTCTGTCCGTCCGTAGAGAGAGACACGCAATTTTTGAGACAATCGCTCGAAGCCTGCATTTTTAGAATTATTAATTTAGGTTGTGTTCTTATAGTGTGTTAAAGTGGCCGATTTTGTGCTAGTATTATAAATAAAACATCAGACGTCTTGACTGAGACTGTTTTGTTGAAGTTGAGGCTTTCTAAAACGCATTATTGTTACAATTGTATTTTTTTCCTCTTACAGTTTGATTTGGTAAATTTTTTAAATATTTTTTTTTTGTTTACAGGTTGAAGTCGTAATTTTGGATAAGAACGACAGTCCGCCAGAATTCAAGAATATTCCTCCAGCATATTTTGCTTCTGAAGACTTAGCACCTGGTCAGCTTATCGCAACGATTTTAGCTGAAGATCCTGATACAATAGGCACAACTACATACAGTATACAAACAGAAGAGGCCACGCCTTTCTCTTTAGATTCTCTAAACGGTCAACTAACATTGAAAGAACCACTTGACCGCGAAAACATTTCAGAATACCAGGTAATAATAAGAGCTGACGATGGAATACAATATACAGATGTTAAAATTATCGTGCAGGTTAGTAATATTATTATGATTGTATATAACGTATATGTATATGCTAATAAAAAAACGCATTATCAAGTTTTTATGTATAAAAAACTTGATATAAAACTAAAGTTGCGGAAACTTCAATTTTAATGTATTGACGGTAATTCAATAAAACAGTTATTTTATAGAAATTTTGTATGTTTGTAATATTTTGAATTGATATAACTTTTATTTATCTACCGATTAAAATAAAATAAAGAATAAATATCAAGGAAGGTTTAAGATAAAATATTAACAAAACTATATATGAATAAGCTTAGCCAAACAGACAGAACTTTTAAAAATCATGTCATATATCAATTATGTCATATGTCACGTCCAATTGTAGACACAGGGATCTAACTGATCATGTTACATTTTTTTATAGTATAAAATATAGATATAAATGGTATGAACGTATCTAAAAACATAAAACAGAGTTAGTCACTATATTTAAATGATTAGCTTGAAAATATTAACAGATAACCATATTTCACAATATTTTCAGGTCACCGATACAAATGACAATCCACCGGTTTTCAAAGAAAGTGCATATTCTTTTGACGTCCCCGAAAACGCCGCCAGAGGTTCCATTATTGGGACCGTTGGGGCCGTTGATGCAGATTCTGGGTTAAATGCTCAACTAACATATACAGTGATATCGGATTGGGCCAACGATGTGTTCTCTCTTAATCCCCAAACTGGAATTTTCACATTAACAGCGAGACTCGATTACGAAGAGGTAAGATTTTATAATAAGATCAATATATATTTTCACAAGTGCTATTTACTACCTGAATTTTAATTTATTGATAGTATTATTAGTATTTTAAATGTTTAAATTAACGCGACGGTTTTGAGTTCGATTATCGCTCGAAGAAATGAATTTTTTAATATATTTATTTCCTCGGTTTGGTAAAAAGGCACAGCACAGAGTTGAGCTCCGCCACTCAATACACAATACTTTGAGATTTCAACGGAAAGTGAACAATAAAGTGTCTTAGCACTCTCCCTCTGTCTAACCTGCTATTTTCGGAACACCTCGTGAAGTTGGTGTGCAAACTGTGTGCAACTTTAAAATGTTTGTATTAATATACAACTTTGAATTTCAATTAGGCGATTAAATTTAAACTTACATAATTTATTTAATTATTAATTAATCCTGACATTAATAAAACTTAAATTTCCATTTAAATTAAAAAAAAACCTTATTTAATTATTAATTAATCCTGACATTAATAAAATTTAAATTTCAACATTAAATTTGTATTAGAATTTTAATATCACTTTTCTCGTTTACCTAAATACTCGTACAATCGTAAGCTACCAATTATTGCCAATATACTGCATATCTTTCTTGTATGGCATGTTTATTTAATTGAACACTTTACACATCGGCCGTTATCAGATCTCAAAATAGTAAAAATGTTAATTGAAACATTAAAATTCTTACAAACTACAAGGTAAAAAACTATAATGTTGATTACTATATTGGACTTATTTTTGTGCAGATATAACATGTAGGTATTTATTCTATAATCTTGTAAATAAGTAATATATGCCGTTGAGTTCCGCCACTCAACACGCAATGCCTCGAAAATTCGGTGGAAAGTGAGAAACGGAGTGTCTTAACACTAGGTTCCCTCTGCTTCCCTGCTGTATGCGGGATACAGTGTGGATCTAACTATGATTTTTATTATGATTAAGTAATATAAAGTTCAAAAGCAAATAATAATAATAATGACTGTAATATAAATAAATATAATCATAAATTTAATTGAATTTAACCTGTTTACCCTTTGTTCGAGAATCTTCGTGCTACTTTTCGCGAGAGAAACGTGCATCTAGCGTTATTACGGTGTGCCTAGAGGTTATGAATTTTCTACACAAATTTCAAGACAGGGCATTGACCAGTCCTTCTAGGTATAATATGAATCCGTTCCTTCGCTCTCGAGATTGCCCCTTGTTTATGATTGACGAAGAAAATTTATGATCAAAAACTTTGTTCTTTTATTAAATTTTCAAGTTCCTTATGCATTACAAAATATTTATATATATTAGTATTAAAATTATATATGCTATTATTATTATTATTCTTAATATACGAATTCGTATTTATTTAAATCTTTGCCGAAAAGATGTTAGATTAATACGACAAAATAAAGCTATGGTGTTTAAAATTGAAGCATTCATATTTTTCAAAATATATTATATTAGAATGATTAGAAAATTAAGTGGATTGCATGGTGGCTCAGTTATAGTCTGCTCGATGGTGCCCTGTATGCTTGTATTTGTGGTTGATACAATTATCTCAACATAGATCTAAAGGCAGGGCGATGACCGCTCAAGCAGTTACATTGCACGACGCCATGTTACACATCCAAAGCTGTTTGTGCTTAAATACATATAGGAAGTCACAAATATATGACGACGTCAAAAATCTAATAAGTTACCCGTAGGCTGGAATCTTCAAAAGATTTATTCTTGAGTCAAAAAGGACAAATATAACTGAAATGTTAAATATTATTTTGTGTTTAGTATGTTCGTTAGTCAAATTTATATACATTTTACATAAGAATATGTTATTTAAGCAGTGACAAATTGCTTTCGTTAAACGAATGTCAAATATTATAAAGCTTTGCAAATTATTAAGAACATCAAATTTCTCTCGTTAAAACATTTTGAGTCACTTATGTAAATGCCTTTTGGGCGTAAAAATAAGTAAAATTTATTTCAAGGTGTATAAAATATTGCATGCTGTGGGTAAGATGTGCAATTCAGAGACGAAGGGCGATGATGCCCTTGAGCGGGTTTTAATACGAGTCCAGTAAAATGAGCGTCCGTCGAATGGTTCTTATACAGCAATCGATGTGAAGGTCGGATCGTCTATTATTAAATGTAACAAATTGATAAAACATATATGTATCTTTTTTTTTCTTTATTTTATTAGTGACATGAATACCTATTATATATTTAGTCGATTACTAAAATAAAAGATTGTTGAAATTTAATTTAATCGTCATGTCATATGTGCTTCAACAAGCAATACATAGATATTTCTGATAATGGATAAAAGTGGAGATTCGTTTTAACATAACGGTTCTTCTTATAAAGCAATATTATTATCAGCTTCACGCTGTATCTCGCACACAGCAGAGTAAGCAGAGGGAACCTAGTGTTAAGACACTCCGTTCCCCACTTTCTGCCGAATAAAGCAATATTACAAGCAATATTTAATACTGTTTTTATATAACTTACCTAGGAAAATTGCTTACTCTATAATCGATTAATCTACGTTTAATCATTATGTTAAAATTTAATTTTCTAAAAAACAATATGAGTTGTCTCTATTAGTATAAGAACGACGATGAATGAAGCTCTTAAGCTGTAATGTTGTATACTTTATTTTTATAACTAAGCAGTTTACTTTTTACCAAAATAATTAATTATCTGTAAGCTATTGTTATATTCAGCTTGTAAAATAACATGTAGGTCGTTAGTTTTTTATAGTCATAAGTCAGCTGCTTCATACCCTAGCAAACAAATGTTCTATATATAGGTACCTACTTCGTTTGTATGCTGTTAGCACTTTTATAAGAAACATTTCTGTAGCAATAAGTAATAAAATTTCAGTTTTTTCAAATGCAAA
This sequence comes from Heliconius hermathena, assembly GCA_013403705.1. Taxonomy (NCBI): domain Eukaryota; kingdom Metazoa; phylum Arthropoda; class Insecta; order Lepidoptera; family Nymphalidae; genus Heliconius; species Heliconius hermathena. The sequence goes on from JAAIXJ010001732.1 coordinate 217,018, forward strand.
TTATTATTTTACTATTCATATATTGGATTATACAATAATAAACATAGAATTCACAAGTAAACAATATGATTTGTGGCATCCTGTTATTAGTAGTTCTGTACAACGCATTATTTAATCCCGCTATTCATGCAAACCTGTCTGTCCCGAACCACGGTCGTGGCGAACTTTGCTAAACGTCGCAGTTGAGAAAACGCTTTCATTTCAATGTTTTTATATGAATGCGAGTCGTCAAACTTGTTTATTTAAATGTTTTTAATTATAATTTTTGTTAAACTACAAAAACATTCCAAAGATATATATACATATATATAATAGCGCACGTCTCGAGTCCGGGAGTGCCTCGCCGTTCCTTCATCAAATCAACCGGCTCTGTTAATTAGTAAAAACAATTCGCTGTACATTCGTTTTCTCGACCGCCCGCCAATTCTGCGTACCCCGCTAGAGAGCTGCTAATTTCATCCCGGTACAGTTTTTTCGCGTCGCGCATCATATTCGGCATTTGCCCGCTCGATCCGCCATCGAAATTAAGGCCCAAACAATGTCTGACAAAGCGGCCGTCGGCAAAACATTCAAGAGCCGGATTCCGAGGCCACTGCTTGTTTTTTAAATCGCCATCTCGCGTCGCGATCTGCGAATGAGGGAGCTTGTCATAGTTGGGAAGCTTTGGTGACCTATTATATGGGAAATGTGAATGCCGATGTGATCCTTAATATGATGATGTCATGTTATTCTGCTCTCAGAACATTTATAAATTACCTGCATTCTGTTATTCCTATATACAAATTTGGATATTTATCCGGAGTCTTTAAAAATTTCCGAGAGTTGACCCAGAGAAACAAATAATTAATTTTAGACGTACAATACAATTTTAAATTTAGGCATGTTTGTTTCTTATAGTAGATTATAGTAGTAGTGATAGGTAATAACCATTTGAAATCTTAAACTTTGCTCCTTAATTATACATACATACTCGTATGTATTTTCGTACTTGTTTTGTAGATAATAAGGTAATTTCGGTATCCTATGTCTATATAATATATATAGGTCATAGTAGCACAATAGGAGTGCGTCTGACTTTAGTTGCGATGGTTGTGGCTGCGAACTCCATTCGGGGAAATTAATTACTGTAATTTCCCTGCTTTGGGCAAACCAAAAGCGCAACGTTCAGTTCCGCCGCTCAACATGCAATAACTCGAATGCTAACAAAAGACTGGAAATGATATGTCTCGAAACTAGGTTCTCTCTGTCTTACCTATTCAAATAAGATATCAATACAAAGTATGTAAATATCAATATATACATACTATGCATTGAACGACGAAATTAAAATAACGTTTATATTTACCTAAATACATATAAAATATCTTTAATTTTTTTCAGACACAGCATTACATCCTCGTAGCTCAAGCACAAGACAATGGTCACCCCTCATTATCTGGGACTGTGACTGTTTATATTAACATAATTGATCTTAATGACAATGCTCCCATATTTGACCCGATGAGTTTTTCCAATGAAATTTTAGAAGATGCTCCAGTTGGATCTTCTGTGATTACTGTTAGTGCTACCGATATAGATTCAGGTGAGTAAATTATACATCATATGTTGGAAAGTATCTGTACATTCGATGGTTCGATTCTACATAAGTATAAATTAATTAATATCTCTTGAAATTACCTTAGTTATTATATTATTGACAGTAATATAACAATAGTATCAATTGTAACGTAAAGAACTTACGTTAAATAATAATTATAAATTGTATTTTGTACTAAATATTTATTACACTTATTATTATTATTTTTTATTCAATTAATTATAGTAGTTGTTAAGTATTCATTCATTTTTAATAATTTTTAAGCCATTGTAAAGTAATAAGATGGGCAGGAATCATTTTTTTTTTATAATAAAAATACAATTTATATTTCCATTTCTTCGCTCTGGTGTCGAGGTAAAGCGCGTCTTTGAAGTTTACCACTCAACACGCAATGCCTCCAAAATTCGTCAGAAAGTGGGGAACGGAGTGTCTTAACATTAGGTTCCTTCTGCCTATCCTGCTGTGTGCGGGATACAGCGTGAAGTTGATTTATTTGATTTATTTTTAAATCAATCAATAAAAATACAATTGGTTTCCTAATCGAATAGAATGTATGTTATCTAACTCTTTTTGTATACATTTTCCAGGACCAAATGGTAAGCTGACGTATTACATCACATCTGGGGATGAAAGCCAAGATTTTACTATTACACCAAATGGTACAATTGTAACTGCAAGACAACTTGATAGAGAGACATTTCCTATATATAATTTAGTAATTGCTGCTAAAGATTCAGCAAAGTCACCTGAGCCACAACTTTCAGCGACTGTTCAGGTCCGTTACTCAACGTCCTTATTCTTTTCGATGTAATATTTTATATAAAAAAGAAATATGACTTATAGTTTCTTAAGCAATGATATACTAAATAATATGTATATTTTAATATATATTCGAGAAATAATAAATTTAACCCAGCTTTTAAATTTATTTACAGGTTACTATTCAATTAAAAGATGTAAATGATATGGCTCCTGAGTTTATTTCTCCAAATACAACTTCTATTTCGGAAAATATACCTCTTAATACTGTAGTTATGACAATTAAAGCTATAGATAAAGATGAAGGTCGTAACGGTTATGTGGAATACTTTATGGAATCAAGTACAGAAGTAAATGGATACTTTACATTAGGAAATGTGGACGGTATACTTCGAGCAACAGGAAAACTTGACAGGGAGCTAAAATCAAATTATACAATATCCGTTTCTGCTAAAGACAGAGGTGAACCGCCTAATATAACCAGATCAAAAATAAGTATTACTATTTTAGATGAGAATGATAATAGCCCTGTATTTGATCCAAAACAATATAGTGCCTCGGTTCCAGAAAATGCTAGTATCGGTGCGAGTGTCTTAGAGGTAATAAAAAGTTTATTTACATTTATTTATTATTTTTTGTAATAATCAGCAAAAACCTTAAGTGTTGTGAAATGTTAATTATGTTAGTAAAATATAAATTATATTTACAGGTTTCTGCAACAGATATTGATGAAGATGCCAATGGTAGAGTAAGATACTCTATAGCCTCGGGAGATGACAATAGAGATTTTAGTATAAGTGAAGACTCTGGTATAGTGAGGGTTGCTAAAAATCTCAATTTTGAAAGAAAATCACGTTATATATTATCAATAAGAGCGGAAGACTGTTCCAAAGATGATGTCAAATTTGATACCGCTGAATTATCAATTTCTATTGAAGATATAAATGACAACCCTCCAACATTTTTAGATTCCCCATATTTAGCATACGTCATGGAAAATGTTATACCACCAAATGGTGGATTTATATTAAAAGTACATGCTTATGATGCCGATTCACCACCGTTCAATAATCAAGTTCGATATTTTATAAAAGAAGGAGATGCTGATTTATTTAAAATCAATGCATCATCTGGAGAAATATCTCTTTTAAGAACACTCGATCGTGAAACTCAAGATGAATACATACTTTCGTTGGTCGCTATGGATACAGGTATGTAAACTACATATAAAAAAGTCACTTGGTAAATATATAAATAATAGTAAAATCTTTTTGTTTAAATTACCAAAAAAATATGGTTTGACAATGAATTATCCATTTTTTATCGAGTATTTTTATTTATATACACGCTGAAATAACAGTTAAAAAAAAATATTTATAAAAACAAAAACCCCGACTGCATAAAACTAAAAAGATAATAAACAAGCCCAATAGTTTATTAGCATTAACAGTCGGGACCTCTTTAAATTATGAGGGGTTTCTGGTTAAGATTTTATTGATTGAAGAATTACTTATAGGTCCCGACTGTTATTCCTAATAAACTATTGGGCTTGTTTATTATCTTTTTAGTTTTATGCAGTCGGGGTTTTTGTTTTTACAAATATTTTTTTATTTTTCACTTTTTTGTTAAAATTCATTATGGTAATGATAATTATGATATACCTTTTTGAAATCCTCGTATTGAGCTCTTGAATTTGTTACCCATATTGGAGTATTCGAAACGAAAAATTTTTCTTTCACTAAGTATAATGGCGTCCCACAGCTGCCATGATTGTTTTGTTTAACGTCACCTATGTAAGATCACTTGGGCAGCTAATACAAATCTAACAATAGCTCAATTAAGTAAATCCGTTCAGTGGTTCTGGAGATATGAGGTAATAAAGAATATTACATACATACAAGATACGCACGAAAAACATAACCCTTCCTTAGCAGTCAAACATATGATCAATAAAATAAAACATATGATCAATTTTTATTTCTTCTTGTTATTTTAAGAACCGAACAAATGTTAACATGTTTTTTTTTATTCTAGGATCGCCACCCCTTACGGGATCTGGAACTGTAAAAATTGTTGTCCAAGATGTAAATGACAATAATCCTGACTTTCAAAGGCAGAGTTATCGAGCAAATGTAAAAGAGAATTTACCTTCAGATACAATGATTCTTCAACCAAAAGCTATAGACAAGGATGTTGGAAATAATGCAAAAATTAGGTATAGCCTTCTTGGTGATAAATCTGAAAGATTTAAAATAGACCCTTTAACTGGTGGAATCTCAACAAATACTTCATTAGACAGAGAAGAATGGGATACTTACTACTTAATTATCATGGCTCAAGATTCTTCAACTACCGAGCCAAGAACTGCTACAGCAAATCTTACCATAATCGTTGAAGATGAAAATGATAACACCCCTTCGTTTCCTCAAGCAGTGTATGAAGTTTATATTTCAGAACGTACAAATGCAGGCGATTTCATATTTGGTGTTAAAGCAAGCGATAATGATATTGGCCAAAATAAGAAAATATTTTATGATTTAGAAGGGGACTCCCAAAATATTTTCAATATAAACAGAGATACTGGTGTTATTAAAGCAAAAGAAAATTTGTTGAAGTATAAAGACAAAAATAGATCTACATTTAATTTAATAATTTTAGCCACTGACAATGGTACACCTTCGAGGCACAGTTCGGCTGAACTAATTCTTATTCCTAAATCAGGCAAAAATTTTCCAAAATTTACTATAAATAACAAATTAACTTTTACATTTTCTGAAGATACTCAAGAAGGTATTCTGGTTACAAGACTTTCCGCAACTTCTCCAAAAAAAGGTCCAACAGGATTACTTCAGTACTCCATTGCTGGAGGAAATGTTGGTGATGCTTTAAGAGTAGAACCAATAGGTGGAGAAATTTTTATAACTGGGAAAGGACTTGATTATGAGACTATGCCTCTTTATGAGGTATGGTTTGAGGTAAAAGATTCTGATAATCCTCCTCTTAAGTCTTTTATAGAAATTGAAATCAAAGTAACTGATTCAAATGATAATGCCCCTGTAATAGAAAAACTACTTTATAACGCCACGGTACCTGAGGAAGAGTCACCACCACAGGTAGTTACTAAAATTGTAGCACATGATGACGATTCCAACGAAAACGGAAGAATATCATTTAAATTAATAAATGACTACGAGGAAACTTTTGTAATAGACTCAGAGAGCGGAGAAATATATACAAATATGGCATTAGACCGGGAGTCAATACCGTTTTATGAAATATTAGTTGAAGCAGTTGATCATGGAATTCCTCAACTAACTGGTACGTCAACAGTTCTTGTCTCTGTTTCCGATAAGAATGATAATCCACCAAGATTTACTCGTCTGTTTAGTGTTAACGTCACTGAAAATGCAGAAATTGGCTCTTTTGTTATAAGAGTCACCAGCTCCGACTTAGATATTGGTCCAAATGCTAATGCCACCTATAGCTTTGTTGACAATCCTGGTGAAAAGTTTGTCATAGATGCTATAAGTGGTAATATTACAGTTGCCCGATCTTTAGATAGAGAACTTCAAGATGAATATATATTAAAAGTGGCCGCAATCGACGGTGCTTGGCGTTCCGAAACACCTTTAACTATAACTATACAAGACCAAAATGATAATGCCCCAGAATTTGAATATTCCTACTATAGCTTTAACTTTCCAGAACTACAAATAAAGAATAGCTTCGTTGGTCAAGTTATAGCTACAGATAAAGATAAACAAGGACCAAACTCCATAATTTCTTACTCGTTATTACAAACATCTGATCTCTTTACTATAGATCCGGCAACTGGAGAAATATTAAGTAAATTTGTGATGACTTACAAAAGAACGTCGATTAATTCCTCTCCCGAGAATACATATTCAGTTATAGTTGTTGCAACTGACAATGGCAAGCCACCTATGTCATCAGAATGCTTAGTCACTATCAATGTTGTAGATGCAAACAACAATAAACCCAAATTTCAGAGTCATGAGAAGTTGATCCCAGTACCACATGACGCAACGCTTGGAGAAAAAATTATTAAATTAGACGCTGAAGATAATTTAGATTTTGGAATCAACGCTGAAATAAATTATTTTGTGTATGATGGCAATGGAACATCCTACTTTTCTATAGATAAGTTGAATGGTTGGATTAGTGTGAGCAAACAATTCTATTATACTGGTCAATATTATGACTTAAAAGTAAAGGCCATAGATCGTGGAGTACCACCTCAGTGGGATGAAACTCAAATAATATTTGTTGTAACTGGTGAAAATATATATAGTCCGAAATTTACAGCACTAAGCTATCAAGTAATTGTCCCAGAAAATGAACCGGTTGGCTCTTCTATACTTACGTTGAATGCCAATGATGCAGATGCAGGCCCAAATGGAATCGTACGATATACAATAACATCTGGAAACGAAGGAAAAGAATTTACAGTAGATCCAGTGAGTGGCACTATAAGCATTTTAAGACCACTAGATTATGATGAAATTCAAGAGTATCGATTAAATATAACCGCTAGGGACCTCGGATTTAAACCAAAAGAGGTTACAGCTACTATAACAATAATTTTGACAGATATTAATGATAACGCCCCGCAATTTAATCAAAGCAAATATATTGCTTACTTGCAAGAAAATGCACCAATTAATAGTTTTATATATAAGGTTCAAGCAATTGATGTCGATTCTTCTAAGAATGCCGTAATTAAATATCATATTAATAACGACATGTCATCGTTGTTTAAAATAGATGAAAATACAGGTGAAATATTTTCTAAGGAAATATTTGATTACGAAGAAAAGGCCGTGTATATATTAGAAATCATGGCGGAGAATCCAAACTCTATAATGCGTAGTACAACCGAAATAATTATTTATATAACAGGGGTAAATGAATACTATCCAAAATTTATACAACCTGTATTTCATTTTGATGTATCCGAATCTGCTGAGGTTGGTTCAAAAGTTGGTGTCATTCAAGCTACTGACCAAGATAGGGGCGATGACGGCGTAATATATTATCTTTTTGTTGGATCTAGTAATGATAAAGGTTTTAGTATTAACTCACAAACTGGTGTAATACGAGTCGCTAGATATTTAGACAGAGAAACACAAAATAGAGTAGTGTTAACGGTGCTTGCGAAAAATTCCGGTGGTATACATGGAAATGACACGGATGAAGCTCAAGTTATTATATCAATACAAGATGGTAATGATCCACCTGAATTTTTACGACATTATTATGAAGCTAGTGTTTCAGAGGGGGCCGGTATCAGTCATAAAGTTATACAAGTAGCAGCTATTGATAAAGATGTTCGTCCACAAAATAATCAGTTTAGTTTTTCAATTATTGGTGGAAATCCTAATCAAGATTTTAAAATTGATCCTCAGAATGGTGAAATCGAAGTTGCTCGACATTTAGATCGTGAAACATTGTCAGTATATTCATTAATAATTGGTGCTATCGACACAGGAATTCCTCCACAAACTGGTACTGCAACTGTTACAATAACAGTAACTGACGTAAATGATAACGGTCCAATGTTTGATATAATTCACTTCGATGGTTCCGTATACGAAAATGAACCTCCTAACACAAGTATTACTACCCTATCAGCTACAGATCCAGATTTGCCACCAAACGGTGCTCCTTTTTCATATAGTATTGTTGGTGGCAAGCATCAAAGCTATGTTAAAGTTCATAAACACACAGGCATTTTATTAACCACTAAAAAAATTGATAGAGAAATCACACCATATTTAGATGTTACTATACAAATTGAAGACAGTGGTACACCTGTTATGCGCTCGAATTACTCAATTCAGATAAATGTATTAGATAGAAATGACAACCCACCAACCCCTAGATCTGTTCACGTTCTCGTTCATACTTTTAATAAAAAAATACCGTCTGGAAAAATTGCTGATGTTAAACCTAATGACCCAGACATAGTGGGAGACTACAAGTGCCAAATTGTAAAAGACTCAACGTCAGATAGCACTTTATCCATATTTAATATAAGAAAAGGATGTGATCTCTATACAAGCGCTGTAAGACCTGGTCAAGGATTTTCATTTTCAGTATCTGGAAATGACGGTATACACAAAGAAGTAATTTCATCCGTTAGCATTGAGTACTTTTCTTTCGATAATAGTACTGTCGAACAATCTATAACTATGAAAATAGTAAATATGACATCGTCAGATTTTTTGACACATTTTTACAGAGTTTTGCTTGAAATTCTTAAAGTAGATTTAAAAAATAGAGAAAATATTTATTTATATAGCATTAATGAAATAGATGGAGGAATAGATTTAACTATTGCTGTAAAAGAAAATAATGTAATCTGGAAAAGAGAAAATACTGAATCATATTTAAAATCAAAAAAATCTGAAGTTCAGAAAGTTTTAAAATCACAAATTATTGTTCCATTTTACCCTTGTTCTGTGCATCAATGTCAGAATGAAGGTATATGTAGTGATGCAATTAAAGTGTTTGAAGGTATAAAAAATACTGAAAGTTCAACCTTGATACTTTCTTCACCTCTTGTACGTCATGAATATGTATGTCATTGCACTGATAGATTTATGGGCGAAAATTGTGAGAAACGACAAGATCCCTGCTCTCCGAATCCTTGCGTATTTGGAGGACAATGTCGTAAGCAGAGTCACGACTTTGTATGTAGTTGTCCACCAAGACGTGAAGGTAAAACATGTGAATTGGAACGAGATGATGTTTGTAGTAGCAATCCATGTAAAAATGGTGGTTCCTGTAAAGAAAGCTCCGATAGAAATGCATTCTTTTGTTTATGTCGACCTGGATATCGAGGTAATCACTGTGAAGCACTTGTAGATTCTTGTAGGCCAAATCCTTGTATGCATGGTGGAATATGTATAAGCCTTAAGCCCGGATATCGATGCAGTTGTACAAATGGACGTTATGGGACACATTGCGAAAGCTCTACATTTGGTTTCAATGAGCTTTCTTATATGCAATTTCCAGCATTAGATGCATCTACAAATGATATAACAATTATATTTGCAACTACAAAATCGGACGCTCTGTTACTTTATAACTATGGTACCCAAACTGGTGGCAGATCTGATTTTATTGCAATTGAATTAATTGGAGGAAAACCAGTTTTCTCATTTGGTGGCGCTAGAACTTCTATTACTTCAGTAGCTTTAATAAATAATGCCAAAAATCTTGCTGATGGTAATTGGCACAAGCTAACAGCTACAAGAAACGGCCGAGTAATATCACTCAGTATGGCGTCTTGTACTAACCATGGAGATGTTTGTAGTGAATGCGAACCAGGTGACGACGTATGCTACGGAGACGATACGGGACAAGCAGGGTATGTATAGTTAGTGTAATATATACTATTGATCTTCTTTTCCTTTTCATTCTATCGAGTAATTTGAATGAATTTATACATGTTATGTGTGTACATTTTTCTTTATAAATTTTATGGTGGCTTAGATGATGGAATGTATAGCTATAATATAGATATAAAGAAATTGTAATAATATACGCAACTATATATAATCAAAAGATTTAGTTATAAACTAAATTTTTCCAAAAGTTAAAACACGATTTGAACATGATTTTTGTAAGTTATAAAAATCGTGTTCATTTTTATGTAATATTAATATGTATTGCAAATCATTCTCAATCATTATTTTATATGAATATATTTTACATCTTTATTCAAATAATCCTAAAAAAACAGCATTACAAATAAAAAAATATGACGTACCTAATTTGTTTTTTTCAGAACTTTAAACTTCAACAACGAGCCACTGTTAATTGGTGGGCTTCACAAATCTGATCCTGTATTAGAACGTCCAGGGCAAATCCATTCTGATGATTTCGTTGGATGTATGCATAGCATTACAATAAACGGTCGAGTCTTAAATTTAACTAATCCTCTGAACGCTCATGGGGTCGTACCTAATTGTGAACGAAAAGAAAATGGACCTTGTTATAAAGAAGACATCTGTGGCCTTGGCGAATGCTTTGATTCTTGGAAAACTCATTATTGTAAATGTCACAACGGCTTAACTTCGCCTGACTGTCAAATTTCTCTTCAGAGTATTTCAGTTGGTGAAAATGGATATATAACTTACATAATATCAGAAAAACATCGAAGAATGCAATTACTAGATTCATTTTATGTTGGAAGCACATTATGGGAAAGAAAATCAACTAAAGGAAAGTTAAATGCTAAAGTATCTAATCCAACAAAACTTTTATCTTTTTCCTTCAGAACGCTTAAAAAGGATGGAGTTCTTTTTTATGCTGCCACTGATAAATATTATACTTTAGTCGAACTATTAAACGGTAAAATTAGCTATACCTCGAAGCAAAACACTATTGTCAACATGAGTCAAATAGAACAGGAAGATATTGCAGATGGAAATTGGCATAATATAACATTATTAGGACATGGCCGAAGTATTCGATTAATTGTTGATGGGAAAAATGTTGGCGAAGAATTAGATGCAGCAGGAGTTCATGATTTCTTGGATCCTTATTTGACCACTATTTCCTTAGGAGGCATAAAAACTGAATTAATATCAAATTATAATAAGTTTGAAGGATGCCTAGCCAATTTTAGTATAAACAACGAGGTTCAACCGTTTATAGGAAATGGCAGTATATTTAAAGACGTAATTAAATCAGGCAAAATTTTTACTGGATGTCACAGTGCACTTGGTGCTGGATCAACGAAAAGTTCTAGCCCACTATCTATAGGTATTACGGCTGTTGCTACATTCTTTGTAATTGTAATTTGTGCAATTGTAGTATCATATATAGTTTATAGAGTTCGTAAAAAGAATAAAGACCAACTTAACACTCCCGTTGGAAAAACAAACGTAGTGCAGACTAAACAAAATGGTGGCGCTGCTATGCTTAATGCACCAAATTTGATAGCTGGAACAAATGACAGTATAATGAGTAGAAATGTACATAACAACGAGACAAGTCTTAATAGCTATATTTCTGAAAACGTTGGGCACATTGTAGGTCCTGAGTTATTATCAAAAAAATATAAAGATCGGGAAATAATGAACTTAGACGCACCAAGGCCTCAAAGACCAGATATAATAGAACGAGAAGTCGTTGGTAAAAGTCCAGCTCTTAGAGAAGACCATCATTCTCAAGCCCCACCTTCTATAAATACGTCACACCATCCACATGATCATCCTAATAGTATAGATATGAATTCTGAAATACCTGAACACTATGACCTTGAAAATGCAAGCTCTATAGCTCCTTCTGATATTGATATTGTTTACCATTATAAAGGATTTCGAGAAGCCAGTGGAATTAGAAAATATAAGGCTACTCCACCTCCCATGGCAGGATATCATCATAAGCATCAAACTCCACAACATAGGCATTCCCCTCATCATCCAAGCGGTTATCCACCTAGAGTAATTACACAATCGTCACAGCAACCTCCACAGTCAAGACAACATCAAACAACACCTTTAGCAAGATTGTCACCCAGCAGTGAATTAAGTCAGCAACCAAGAATTCTTACCCTTCATGATATATCTGGGAAACCACTTCAAAGTGCCTTATTAGCAACAACTTCAAGTTCAGGAGGTGTCGGTAAGGACGCGTTACATAGTAATAGTGAACGCAGTTTAAATAGTCCCGTAATGTCACAGCTTAGTGGCCAAAGTTCTTCTGCGGGAAGAAAAACTCCTAGCGCTACACCTCAGGTTTCAAAAGTAGTTTCTGTAGGGTCTGGAGCAGTGGGCTTAACTGCAGAAGAAATCGAAAGAATGAATGCAAGACAACGAACATCAAGCTTAGTTTCTACCCTTGATGCAGTATCTAGCTCAAGTGAAGCACCACGTGTTGGTGTCATTGGTCATCACATGTCCCATAGACATCATTCTCCCCCTGTTGATAACAGAAGCTCAACTGGTTCAGATGATGAAAGCGGTAATGACAGCTTTACATGCTCTGAAATAGAATACGACAACAATAGCATCAGCGCTGATAAACCAGAAGAAGTGAGAAGACAAAATATAAATAATGGAAATAATAATAAGAAACCAATCTTACCCCCACCATATGAAAGTTTCGATTCATCCTTTCGTGGTTCTTTAAGTACTTTGGTCGCCTCGGACGATGATTTAGCTCCCCATGTGGGGTCAGTGCTATACAGACAAGCAAATGGATCACCAGCTCCAGCTACTTTAAGTTGGGGTGACTATTTAAACTGGGGTCCTAATTTTGAAAGTATGATTGGTGTTTATAAAGACATTGCGGAGCTACCCGACTCTGCAGTAAATGGTCGCATGTCTTCCTCTTTAAGACTACCAAACGGAACGCCGAAACCGTCCGAAGAGTACGTTTAGACATTGTAAATATATTCTAGGATATACTAATTTTGTACAAAATTGTTGGGATCTTGTATCAAGATTCTATATTAGTTTTCTCTTTCTTGCCATATCTTGTTGAAAAATAAGAGATAAAAGTTAAGTAATTATGTATTTAAAAAAGATATTATCATGAACCTCATTGTAAATAAATGTAGTAATATTATGTAGATATTGCCTTAGAAATTACTGTAGATCTGATATCCTATTAGTTTGTTTAACGCATTGTGACATTTACTGAAATGTCAAGAATAAAAAGGATATACGATATAAAAAAAATACAGTTTGTAATTAATTTGTTTTTATATATATACTTTTGGACTTCTATCAAAATATTACAAGATATTTTAAAAAAACATTTACTGTATTGCAATTTTGTATTAGCCATATTATTAATAAAAAAAACTACGTGCCAAATGCGTCTTTTTACAAACAAAACGACTGATTTTATATTTGTATGAATAATAAACGAATTAAATTATTTTGTTATTTTATTTAAAATACCAGATCATACTTATACTTTTGAAAAACTAGTTTCACTCGATAAATAAATTATATTTATTTATTGGTTTATCACATAAGTACAGTACAGCTTTGTAACATTAGCACATTCATAATTTAAAAAAAAAATGAAACTATACATATGTTTGTTATGATAAACACCGCAAGCAAATATTTTTGTGTGAGAAAATGATTAACAATAATGACAGTAAAATTTGTCCTTGCAACTAAAAGTGCACAAAAGTAAATTCATATGGAGATTAGATAGATATTAATAATTATATTGTTAGAACATAAAAAATAAAATGAAACTTCAATTTTGTTTATATTTGCCGTTTTTAATATATTAATCATGTATTTTTTATAAAGTAGAAATATATACAGTAGAAATATAACTGTGAATATTTTAGTTAATTTCGTATTTGTACTAATTTCATTATCAAATAGGGCTTTAAAAAGGCCTATTAAAAAGAACATATCCGAGTCAAATGGTACATTACAGCGATAAGAAGACTAAACCTTGTTCTGTAACATTATTTACATATTTTGGAACAGAAAAAGCAATGGAGCGTTCGTTAAATATACATTTTGCTTTAAGTATGTTATATTATAAATATGAACGTTTGTGATGTGAACGTTTGTTCCACTTTCACGCAAAAACTACTAATTGAATTTTGATGAAATTTTACAATGATATAATCTATACATCAGAACAACACTTAGGGTATAAATGATGTATAAATGTCGAGTAAATAGTACAGGGTAGTATTATTTACTAGACATTTTTTCAATAGACACATTTGCGACATAATTCAATGGTAACTGCTGTACCATTGAATTATATCATTTAACATAATAAGGAAATGTACTAATAAGTAGTTTTCGAGAATTTCCAAGATTAGTCAAACGAATAAAAAAATATATATTTATTAAGATACAAAATATATAAAGTACCTGAGTATTTTTTTTTACTTTACCCCGCATCCATATGCAGCATGCATACGTAGACAGAGTAACCCTAGTGCTAGGACACTCCGTATAGATTGTTAATATTTTTTATAACGAAATTTTTAATGATATATTTACAATTTCTGTAAGTATCATATATTAAGGCCAGTCGTGGTGTAGGGGCACAAATGTGTGACTGTAAACGTGGGTTCGATTCCCACTCGAGGGAATGAAATATTTAATACTTTAATTTGTTCGTACTGGTATTTAGACAAAGCACGGCATAGAGTTTCACCACTCAACATGCAATGTCTTCAAAATTTGGCAGAAAGTAGGAAGCGGAGTGTCTTAGCACTAGGCTTCCTACGCCTACCCTGCTACATGCGGGATACGGCATGAAGTTGAAAAAAAAAACATAAAATGCGAAAAAAAGCATAATAAAAACTACAACAAAATAATACTAGTAACCAAACAGAAACACAAAAAGAAAACAGCTAAATGTGTTTCTGTTCAATTTTAAGTGCGCGTTAATGAAATGCACGCAGTGTGCTGTACAACCCTATTTGAGTTATTACAAAATTTTGTCAGTTGTCAATAGTAGTGTAGAATTTTTAAAAAGTAACAGATCAAAAATCTTTATATTATTCGTCAAAAGACAACCTACTGTCTTAATGTATACGTTACAATTATGTTATAGGCTTACCTTAGACATAGAGTCTCAATGATAAATTATATAGGACGGCATTATTGATAATCATATTGAAGCTAGTGATATTTTTCTAGAATTCTAGAATTTATATTTTTAATATTTCTAAATTTACAGTGAGTGAAAAAATATATTTTTTTAATATAAAAAAGATCATGTTATTACAAATTTTATTCTTCATATGCATCTGTAAGTATTTTTCAAGAATTGAATAGTCGTTTTTTAGAGTTATTAATAAGCTGTCAACAAAATCTCCCGAGATTTTGTATGGCCATATCTATTATGGATACTCAGAATCATATTTATATACTATTCGTTGCCCGCAACATTGCTTGCGTGTACTTAAATTGGAAAATTGTTTCACTTTCTGTATGATTTTTCGAAATGATCTTTTAACATATCCTACATTCTCTTGCCTATATGTACATGCCAAGTTTCAATTTTCCAGTAAGGAGAAGAGTCCAATAGTTTCGTCTTTTAGACGGAGAAGTTTTTGTCGTGTGCATAGATACTAATCGCAATTAATACAAAAATTAAATTAAATATAGTTTAATCGTATGATATCGTGATTAATATTGCCATATGATACAATAATAAATCCATTACGAACAAATGAAGTAAGGCGTATTCTATTCTTTTCTCATACGTAATGCAATAACGGTTTTTTTTATTTACAACAAAAAAGAAACAATTACCTAATTTGGTTATATTGTTTAACCCGAATGCTAATCAGTTATTTTACTATTTATAAGAAAAATTTTCATGTAATTTATTTGTTTATTTTCAGTTGATTGTAAATAATAATAATTTGTTAATAGCAGTTGCATTGTATAATACTTATTAAGTTTAGACTTATTATTCGTTCTAGTTATCCGTATCATATGTATTTCTCATGAGAAACTTAAAACAATTCCTTTTTATATACAAAAAATAATATGTATATCATATAACCGTATGATACACACGTACGTATTAACTTCTTCTAGAGGCCAGTCGTGACGCAGAAACACAAAATGTGACTTTAAAATCGACTGGTTGTGGGTTCGATCCCTACTTGAGGAAATATTTATTTACATTTATATTTTCACTTCTTTGGTCTGGTATCGAGGTCCCACCATACTTAATAAATGAAACTATTTATTTTCACCAAATTTCCATTGATATTTATTTGGAAATGACATAAAAATTATTATAACCAAATTATTTCAAAGTCAATTGCTTAAAAAGTATAGACAAAAAAGAATGTATTATAGGGTGTATGTATTAGGGTGGAAGTGTCAGCGCTCCTTTTACGGGAACAGCATATAGGGTAAAATATTTTAAACCCATACCTATAGGAATTAATCAAGATACCTCAACAGTTTAGACTTAGGATTTTTTTTTCTTTTTACGATGTTTATCCATACCTGTATTTCGTATGACGCAGTTTCGCATAGATTCCAATAACGTAAACACATACTACTACAAAAATTCTACTAAAGGTTAAGCAACTTTGAACTTAGCCGCCAATAACTACGACAAGATTTCGGAAAGAGGCGTATGCGGCGGTTTCCCTTTGATAGGTTTATATCGATGGGTCCTATGTATATGGGCCAAACTAACAATTTGGCAATTTTCACTTTTTTATGCCAAACGCATTCTATCGATATAATTTATCAGGTCAGCTATTAAAAAATANCTGTAAAGTTGTGATTTCGCGCTTTGGCCCTTATACTTAGGAGCCATCGATATGTGCGTGCGTCGTTCTTGACAAATGGAGTTTTATATTACAACTATAATTTAATTTTTTATGTTTTTTGAAAAAATCTTTTTTTTATTTTTGAGAAAAAATAATAATAATTGTATCAGACTTTTATAGAGTAGTTAAAACTGTGGTTTCATTTAAAGTGGTGCTGACACACACCTGTATAACACAGAAAAAAAATATGACAAACTTATATTTATAATTCATTTCATACAAAGTGCACGAAGATACCCCCTCGCAGTATTGTCTTCTTTTATAAGTTATTGGGTAGGCAGAGGGAACCTAGTATTAAGACACTCCGTTCCCCACTTTCCGCCGAATTCTGGAGGCGTTGCGGGTGGAGTGGCGGAGCCGCGCTTTGCCTCGACACCAGAGCGAAGAAATGAAAATATAATTTTAAATAAATATTTCATCTTCTGGAGTGGGAATTGAACCTACAACCAGTCGAGTTTATAGTCACATTTTGGGCCCCTGCGTCACGACTGGCCTCATAAATTCTTGACCTAAATCATCAAATTGATATGGAATCCTCGATGTGCGTCTCGCACTTCACTCCGAATGATAGTTTCTTATCCACTGGTATAATTTTTCTATTTATGACTCACTTTCATAACATTTGAATATTTTTTTAATAAATATGATTATTATGTCTTCTTATATCTTATCACTTATTGTCGTACATTATCGTCAAGGTGTTTTTTAATGTTGCTTAAACTGGTTCATTTTAAAAATATCACTTTTTTACCTGTCAGTAGTATCCAAATAATATAATATAAAAAAGTATACGTACACGTTTAGATATTATAGAAGTAAATTTTATTAAGCTTTTACAAGAAGTTTTTAATTATTGTCACCTGCCGCTTTGTGAGTGGTTATCGATTTTCCATGAATTATTTATTTTTTATTACAAGTAAAAATTTCTTTTCACAAAGACTGTAAAGCCAACTGGTTGTGGGTTCGATCCCCTCTCGAGGAGATAAAATATTTACTTAAATTTATATTTCCATTTCTTCGCTCTGGTGTAGAAGTAAAGCGCGGTGTTGAGTTCTGCCATTCAACACGAAATGCCTCCAGAAATCGGCAGAAAGTGGGGAACGGAGTGTCTTAACACTAGGTTCCCTCTGCGTGTGCGGGATACAGCGTGAAGCTGATTTTTTTTATTAAAAATTTCTACACGTCCCTGTTTTTTGAAACATTATTTTATATAAACTTCCATCTCCACATTTTACTTCAGGGATAGATTTTGCAAAAAATCCCTTCTTAGTACAAAGAACCTATTTGGAACATTTTAGGTTTCTATGTTTGTGCCAATTCATATTTAGTTAGACAGTCAGTCAGTCAATCACAGTTTTATATATTATTTATCAATTATCACCTAATTTTCAGATCAAATGTCGCTTGGGATGTTGATGGATGGTTGTGTTACACCACCTTTAGAATGTCCGAATCTTAATATTTCATTTTGGTTATACACAAGGTAAGAAAATATTTAAGAAAATATTGTTGGAAGCATTAAATATAAATATTTTTATATAAATTTAATACAAACGTCGATTTATATATTGTCATATTAGAGAGAATATAAATAAACCGCACGAGTTGAAAACATCAGATGTCAACAGTATTATCTCAGCACCTTGGGTTAGAAATGTTTCTGTTAAAATATTACTGCATGGATACACTGGCCATAGAGATTTTTCTCCTAATGTTGAAATAAGACCAGGTATTTAATATAAACGATCCCTTTTTGAGCTATTTGTTTTTTATATTTTTTGTAAGCTTCAGAAAGTATTACTTGCGCTATTATAACTCTAGAGCTTTTTCTTTTGACTATAAAGACGAATCTTACCTCAATACATTCTTTTGCACTTCCTTGCGCCCGTTACTTACATATATTAACATTTACAATTTATTTTAGCATATTTAGAATGTTGTAATTATAACATTATAAGCGTAGATTATAATAAAGTGGCATTAGAGCCATGTTACGTTCAAGCAACCCGTAACACTGAGCTGGTGGGCATGTGCACTGCGCAGTTAATAGATCACCTAGTACAGGAGCATGGGTGGCAGCTGTCATACTTTCATGTCATAGGATTCAGTCTCGGCGCACACGCATCTGGTTACATTCAAAACTATTTAAAAGTAGGTAAACTGGAAAGAATTACAGGTAAATGATGTTGAGGTACTGATTAATTTGAGGTACAGATTGAATGAAGTAGTATAATATTTTTCAAAATATGGAGAGTTTTTTATTAAATTTGAATAAATTAATTCAGCCTTAGACCCTGCCTTACCAATGTTCGCAACGAAGGATAAAAACAATAAAGTGGATGCGGATGATGCTCTTTTTGTGGATGTGTTACATACTAATGTTTTAGAAAAAGGGAAATTAGAAGGATGTGGGCATGTTGACTTCTATGCAAATGGAGGAATGCACCAACCTGGATGTAGGCCGACTCACAATCAAAGTATGTGATAAATTGATTCATTAACATGAAACAAGTTAATTTTTCTTTCGTTACCTTAAATTTTATACCTTTTTTTCGTATCGGGTTCGAGAACGAGACAGTCCGGTTTTTACTTTCCGGCCAAATTCGAGACATTACGTGCCTTACTAAAATCGTAGAAATTAAAATAATTTAAATAAAGAAATATTTCTTATCTTATATTGTTAGAATTGTACACAACGTTTGTGAGGATGTTGAGTGTTTGTTACACTTTCACGCAAAAACTACTAAACAGATTTACTCGTAGATGAATCATCACAGTTATATAGTTCATACATTAGAATAACACATAGGCTACAATGTATGAAAAGACTTTATATAATTTGTCTATAATATATTAAAAATGTCAATATATTTATGCAGGCGAAGTCGCAGGTGGATCTACAATAAATTCGCCCAAGTTCATCAAGGGGTCATTGCTTATTTACAGTTACAGACCATCTTAATTCTAGAAGAAAGTTTTTTTTTCTTACAGCAACATCTGGATGTAACCATGCTCGGGCTCCGTTATACTTCGCCGAATCAATTATTACAAATAAAGGCTTCTACGCGACAAAATGTTACTCTTGGTTCACATATATTATTGGTTGGTGCGAGTTCATACATTCTGACGAAGAAATAATATTCGGCGAGCATGTTTCCAGGAGGTAAAATGTTATGTTTTCTTTTACTTTAAGAAAAACCACAAATCCTAAATTTGCTATTTTAAAATATAAGGCGTAGGTCGAAAGCATTTTGTTTTTATATATTAACTCATTATAAAAAAAACCAATCGTAAAGTTGTAATTTTTGGATTTTGTTTACAATCATTAAAATATGCTTTTAAACTATGCTTTGTGGGTACATCACCTTAAGATTTATTTTTTCTGTAAAAAGACAAATGTTTTAAATATATGTTTGATTTTCAGTGCTTCAGGTATTTATTTCTTTAATACAAATAGTAAATCACCCTACGCTCGGGGATCGAGATACGCAAGATTCAAAATGGCTCAGGACAATTAAATAAATCATATTATTAAACAAAAACGTGATATTATTAAAAAAACACGAATTACCTATAAAAAACAGGCTTATAAGTTGTCTTTATTATTATTTTGCCTTTTTTTCCGCAAGTTTAATGTCAATGTATCTGTGTTATATATATTTTATAAAGATTTTTTAAAAATACTTATGTTATAGTAATAGCACCAGTAATTAAAACCTTAGCATATTTCCATTACAGATATAAAAAAAAAAGTTTAAAACAATAATTACGAGCAAATGTAAATAAATATTTTTTAAGTAGCACTATAGGTATATCATATATTTTTGATATCCTTAAAAAAAATAAACACCAAGTAATCATCGATTGTGACAGAATATATTAGGTCCTTACATACGAAATTGGCGTTTGATATGGGGGGAACAAAAAGTCGAATATTTTGTAATATAATATATTTACTTAAAGAAAATGAGAACCATTGTTATCTATGTACTTTCGCCACCTCATAGGTTCATTCATTCCATCATTCCTTCCCTAAAAACCATTCGGAAGGGAATCAATAAAATATTTGAAGACGAAGAAGGTTTGAATAGAATTTAATTTTTTTCCCGTACAAGAATCTATTCTATTCTTCATATTTCTAAAAATGTCATCTTTCTATATAAATTGTCAACACAAATAAAAATAAAATATAAAGAAACTGGGTCATATCTTGAAAAAAAATATTCATTTGTAAAAAATTACTTAACTATTGTTTTTTCTATATGGATCACATTTTGAAAGATGATGTTCTACTTTGAAAAAATATACGTTGGATCGGTTACGTCGACGTGTTGTAAATAGCAGAGTGACATTATTCTATGTAGTGAGAATTTGAATTGAATACATTCCGAAAAGAAACTTGCGTTTTCTATATAATGTATGTAAATCATATAAAAGAATGTATATGTATAGTAGACTCGTATGAGTTCTTATCTTATTTTGATTTTTAAAAATGAAGAAAGGTAAAAGTAATGTTTGGTAATTAATTACGTTAATTTAAATTAAAGTGTTCATAGATAACATAAGGCTATTGTAATAAGCTATTGTTTTAAGAAAAAAAATACTGTAATGTAACTAAAATAACTAACGGCCCGTAAAACTTGGCCCGGTGG
This sequence comes from Heliconius hermathena, assembly GCA_013403705.1. Taxonomy (NCBI): domain Eukaryota; kingdom Metazoa; phylum Arthropoda; class Insecta; order Lepidoptera; family Nymphalidae; genus Heliconius; species Heliconius hermathena. The sequence continues at coordinate 238,355 of JAAIXJ010001732.1, forward strand.
GACAGTGTCTGTCTGTAAACGCGATTGTTGGATTCGGTTCCTGCTCATGACAATGTTTATATTTAAATTATTTTAATTTCCCCGCTCCGATTCTCAATCCGCTTTGTCCAATAGACAAAGGCGGCCCAAGGCGGCGTACTCTCTCCTCTCCTCTTTTCTATTTTTATAAATGAAATTACCAAAATCCTATCTTATCAATACCATCTCTACGCTGACGATTTGCAGCTATATAGACACGCCACTCTTGAAGACCTGAATACTGCAATTCTTAAAATAAACTCTGATCTCGCTCATATCAGTGAGTGGGCGACTTTGTTTGGCCTTCTTATTAACCCCTCCAAATCTCAAGCTCTATTAATTGGAAGTAGACAATTACGTGCCAAAGTAGATTTTAATTCCTTGCCTTGCATAAAATTAAACGAGACAATAATACCGTTATCCGATTCTGCAAGAAATTTGGGTCTTACAATTGATAAACATTTATCGTGGTCTGCGAACATTAACGTAATCAGTAAACGCATACATTATTCTCTGCACTCTCTTAAACGCCTTCAAAATTTTTTACCCATTCGCACTAAAACCACTCTTGCTCAAACTCTACTTCTGCCACTGCTAGATTACGCTGATGTTTGTTATCCGGATGCCAATGAGGAGATTCTCGACAAACTTGACCGACTTCAAAATATGTGTATTCGTTTTATCTTCGGCTTACACAAATTTGACCACGTGTCTGATTTTCGACGGCAACTGAATTGGCTTCCTGTGCGTTTACGCCGTAACCTGCACATTCTCACTCTTCTTTTTAACATTCTAAAGCTTTCTTCTCCTCCTTACTTGAGGGAGCGTTTTCAATTGGCAATTCCAAGTGAAAGACCTGTACGCTCCTGTGTCACCCTAAGAAAGATTGAGTTCCCAATATTTAATACCTCCTTCTATGAAAAATCTTTCACAGTTCAGGCGGCGCGCTTATGGAACTCGCTTCCTAACTCTATAATGGCTGGCAATCCATCTCTTAATACTTTTAAAAGCAGATTAAAACAACATTTTCTTAACCTCGATTAGAATTTTTATATTTCGTCCATTTCTTTATTATTTTAATATTCTTTTTCAATGTCTCTATATTATTGTATATATTTATGTTTTTGTATGTTTATATAGTGTTTATATGTTTATGTAAGTATAATTATATTGACTAATATTAAGTATATTTGTATGTAGGTTTATTATTATTATTACCGTAATATCTAAATACCGCACCCGAATCATTTCTTTTAACATCTCCTACATTCAAGGGTTTCTGGTAGAGATCTCTATTAGAGATAAGTTATCCTTTGTACACATTATTTCTGTTTGTATATGATTTCTGTACTTTCTTTCTTGTGTGGTACATAAATAAATGAAAAAAAAAGAAAAAAAAAAGTTCATCATCGAGTTCCATCGAGTTCCGCGTAGGGAAGGAAGTATCTTAACAGTAGGTTCCCTCTGCCGACCATTCGTAATGTACGTTGTCTCTTGATATGCGAAAAAAAATATTTTAGATATTTCGCCTTTGAAATATATAGTCCAGATATAAAGTCATAGTTCTAAAATGCCTGATTTCATAATTCACCGTAATTTAACTTTCTTTATAAAGTTTAATGAAAAAACAATAATATTATTCTTATTTTTTCTTGTAAATTGATTGAAATATAATAAATACGCTTATCTACTAATGAGTAGGCATACTTATTATAAAATATTAAAATTACTAATTCAAAATGTTATTAAATAATATTATATGAACTTTTATTTTAATTTATATGTTACAAATTAAAGTAAGTACTTAAAACGCATGTGCAGATTGATGAATTAATTTACACAGATAAATAGTTGCATTGAATACGTCATCGCGCAAGAGAAGCGACTGTGATTGTAAGGTTCGCGGCGGTCGCGGGTTCGATTGCCATTTAAGGGAATGAAATATATAATATTTTCGTTACCTCGCTGTGGTAACGGGGCAAAGCGCGACCTTGAGTTTCGTCACTCAACACACAATGCCTCAAGAATTCGGCGGAAACTGGGGAAATAAAGTGTCTTAAATTCGTCTTAACACTAGGTTCCCAGTTTCCTGCTGCCTACCCTGCAATTTGCGGGACAGCAGGTGAAAACTAAGACAATATTCTAATGTTTTAGCTTCTTTTTCGATCAGGTGGACAAAAAAATGTAAATAGTTTTTATAAGTTATATAGCAGTATGAAATCATTCTTCATTCTGTGTCATGCAATCAAGAAAAACTGTTGTACATGTTTTAAAAAATTAAAAAATTAAATTAGCTTCACGCTGTATCCCGCACACAGCAGGGTAGGCAGAGGGAACCTAGTGTTAAGACACTCCGTTCCCCACTTTCTGCCGAATTCTGGAGGCATTGCGTGTTGAGTGGCAGAACTCAACGCCGCGCTTAACCTCGACACCAGAGCGAAGAAATGGAAATATAAATTTAAGTAAATATTTCATCTCCTCGAGTGGGGATCGAACCCACAACCAGTCGGTTTTGCAGTCACACCTCGTGCCGCTGCGCCACGACCGGCCTCATACATGTTTTATAATATAAGAAAAATACATCACGTCCTTTAGTTTTTTTTTGTAAGCGGTAGTTGCCGAGCGAAGCAAGCGAAGCGAGCAGCATCAGCAACAAGCAGGGGCTTGTTTTTCAATAACAACATTACTTAAGAAAAATATAAAAAATAAAAACAAAATTATATAAATTAAATTATATTTTCTAAGTAAGATCCAATTTAGCTCGCGGCCTTGAGGGTTAAAATATGTTAAACGGACTACCTAGTAGAACTCATTCATTTATTAGATACTGTCAGTAATTGCAGTACTTTATTCAAAAAATGTGAAATTCTCTGAATAGCTATAAACTACACTAACTTATAAAAATATTATAATATATTATGTTTTAACCAAAAAGTTTAATATAGCAATAAAAAATCGACAGCAAAATCGTTGTCTTGTACTTAAATAGTAACGCTATTATAAATTTATAATCAATCGAAATGATGTAATAGAATTTTATTGTGGGAAAAAAAGTTCTTTTTTAAGAATATCACTACGAATGTGATCTTCCTCAACACACTCCTAGTCTGAGAACACAGAATCGAGTCAAACTCTTGTAAAATCAACATTAATTGAAACAATCCTTTCTCTTGTCGGTCAATTTTTACAAAAATATAATTAAAATACGTGGAACTATAACTATAACTAATTCCACCACTTTGCCTCGCAAATGCCTCGAAAAATTCGGTGGAAAATGGAGAACGGAGTGTCTTAACACGATGCCCTCTCTGCCTACCCTAATGGTGCGAAATTTACATGCTGCAAAGATGGGACACTCATTCCTTTTCAACATTATGCCCTTACAATGGAGTCCATTGCCGCGTTTGCATGATTCATGGGTTACTGGTAACGTATAGACCAGGTAGGCCAGTCGTGGCGCAAGGGGAAATGTGCGACTGTAAAATCGACTGGTTGTGGGTTCGATCCCCACTCGAGGAAATAAAATATTTATTATATTTACTTTTATATTTTCATTTCTTCGCTCTGGTGTCGGCACAAAGCACGGCGTTGAGTTCCGCCACTCAACACGCAATGCCTTCAGAACTCGGCAGAAGTGGGGAGCGAAGTGTCTTAGCATTAGGTTCCCTCTGCCTATCTGCTATCTGCGGGATTCAGCGTGAAGCTGATTTAATTTTTTGATTTGTGACGTATAGAACAACTCAACGGTTCCAACCAGCAGATCGGCAATATTACACATATAACAACTAAACTATAAGCAAAATAAAATGTGACAGGTCCAATCGGACCCAACTCCCTTGTCACCGGGTTAAATAAAAAAGCAAAACAAGTAAGGAGGTTTTTTTAACGTTTTTATTGAATATTTTCCGCATTTCATATGGAAACACGTTAACCTTCATTACTTATATGTAATAATAACAAAAAGTACTAAGCGGATATAAAGAAAAAACTCTTATAAACGAACTGCACAAATACAAAAGACTATATATATATTTATATACATAAAAGATATATACATATACATATATATATATATATATATATATATATATATATATATATATATAAAATACTAAATATATATTGATTATGTACAATGTTAGTCTCACATTTAGCATTAAAAAAATGTAAACCTATAAATTAAAGATATATTTAATAAAAAAAATTGTGCCAAATAAGTATTACGACATCAAGTTTAATTAAGAATTGTTACCTGGTTTTTACATTGTACGAGTCGAGGAACACGACTCCATTATTAGGTAACCAGCCGGAGACGGTACACCACATTTCTTAGCGGATACAGACGAGGGACAGTCGCTTGCACTCTACAGCTTAGTCAATATCCTTACAGCCATCCTCGTTCTGTATTGCAAAACCGCGACTTTGACATATTTATTAATAACATGTATTTATAGTGTGCTGCAAACGTTGCAACGATCTCGACATATTATGTCTAATTTTTATGTTTTGTATATTATATAAAAAAGGTCATAAGTTAAATACCGTACACATTTACTAAACATTGAGGTTTTAGTTATAATATTTAGGAAACATTTTTGTACAGTCATATTATGTCAAATGTTATAAATAATTTCAAGTAGATTTTTACTTATAAATAAAATTATCTATATAATTTGAGATCATGATAGCACAATAGAGCATCGGTCTCAAACGTGATAGTTGTGAGTTCAGCGTCACTCGGGCTATAAATTATTTGCATTATCCCGCTCTATATGACAACAAGCGGTGTTGAGTTTCACAATTCAACACGCAATAACACAAATTCGGACGGAAAGCGGAGAATTAAGTTGAGCTCGGATCACATCACCAAATGTCACTTTGTATGGTGAACACAACGAAAAAGAAAAAAATGTTACATAATAGGACGTACATGTTAAAAAGAGATCCAGTTAAAAGAGAATGAAGTGTTTTTACACTATGTTCACTCTGCGGGAATATAAAAAAAATAATAATATACAATAACACTAGATATTGTTTTTCTATATCATATCAACGTGGAATGATATAATTGTCAATAGAATATTATTTATCACAAAAAATATAGTAAAGTAAACAGGAAAAAAGCATTTACATTTAGTAACTTCAGTATCAATTTCGCGACATGTCTTGTGCATTAGCTTTCCGAATATTCAACGTTCGAAGAAAATTATTGAGGAAATAAGGATATACTCTTACGTATTATTTACATGAAATGCGATTTGACACCTTCTACTTTCAATATTATGATAACGTAAGTATAGTGTTAATTTCATAGTGTAATAAATAAGCTAACTATTAAATGTATGATAAATAAAATATAGGCTTTTGGTGTAACTAAATTTTTAACTTAATCTGAACGCTTACTATTTTTTTTACTTTACGCTAGAATCTACTGTTCAGACACTCCGTTCCCATTATACTAATTTTTTTATTTCCTAGAGTGGGAATCGAATCCACAACATCTCGCGTTTGCATTCGCATGCTCGTACCCCTGCACCACAACTGGCCTCATATATTGGCTTAAATATTTAATTTCATATTTATATTTTGATTACATTTCAATAGACGACTTTTTTCAAACTGCTCCATAAAATATATTTTTTTATTAATTGGAAACTAAAGTTTGAATAGATCTTGAAATATATGGAGATAGCAAAGTGCATTTATAACTTATATTTTCGAACTGGAGACGCTGCTTTTTGGGAAACGGAACTCAACGCCACGTTTTCTCTTACCAAAACGATTAAATTCAAATTTATAAATTTAATACAATTATTACATCATAGAAGAGAACATCATTCCCATCGTTTACAGACAGACGCAGTTCTATTACGCCAACATAGTTTATAATTATTTAATAATAATAAAATCTCTACACCTTAAATTTATGATGGTACATTATAATTTTAATAACATACAGATAATTTAAAAGCAAATTTATATTTTTGTTTTCGCAAGAGGAACCATACGGCAAGGTTTGTACACTCACTTTCGCTGTCAGTAACGAAACTAAGAACGTACGTGTCAGACGTATTAGGGTTCCTTGAAATATAAACCTCACGTGCATACTTGAATATATATTTTTTTAATAATATAATAATTTTAGCTCACTATGTTACTCTAGTGATTTTATGTGATATTTTTTTATTATTTATTATCTATATATAATATAATAATAATGGTGGCACACAAACAGTGGTTGTTAATAATTGGAATTTCTGCATTGCAAGTGTCTGGTAAGCAACTTCACTAATTACCATAATTAATAATGTTGTAAAATTTTACTATTAAATATTCTTAAGTTCGTTTTGTTATTTTAGATTCCTATATTTGAAAGGAAATGCATTTTATATTTCATATTTAAAATATGTACACTGACCTGGTTTCGTATAAATTAATCTTAAAATTTATAAAAACTTAATTATTTGTCTTTGTTATAAAGTTTTAAATATATTATACTTATAAGCAAAAAAAAACTATTTAATAAATAATTTTCCATTACGATTGACAGATAAGTATTATAAATAAAATTTTAAAAAGGTATACATACATATAACTTAAAATATGTTATTTTTACGTTATCAGTGAAGTGATATATTGAATTAAATGAAGCGTGTTATAGCGCGTAGAGACGCATTGCACACAATGCGCCTACTTCCGAGTGGGTTACGTTACAAAAGTGAGTCGGCCAACGTTCGTTGCATAATCTTTGCTCTCACATACAAGTAAATATATTATTATTTACTATTTTAATTTTTTTTTCATATTGTTAAGGAGATTAATTTAAAATGTTTTCATAAATATTATTAATTATTTTTATAATAAAAATATTTTTTTATTTTACTAAATAACATACTTTTTAAAGTTAAATATATATATATATATATATATATATNTATTTTTAATCGAATCGTAAGTACAGTTGGCAATACAGTAGTTGCGAGTAAGGACGCGTAACCTCTACATACTAGTCCTGAAGGTCATCGGATGGAGTAATGATTGAATATTGTTTAAAATTTAACAAAAAATAATCATTAAACATAATCATTTTTGATGATTATTTGTGACGTGTTAGTTTGGTACAATAAGATATTGTGTTTTTACACTAATATATATTTAAATATATTTTTTACATAGTTTTACGATTGATATGATATTGTTTGATATTTTGTGATATTGCTATTATAAATAAAAATAAAACTATGAAGTTTCCTTGAAAATTGTTGAGCAATAGATTGATCTTGAGACATGTATTACCAATATCTTAAGCAATCTATAAAATAACATAAATGATGTCTATATATGTATATTACGAGAGCTATAATTTAAATGAACCATAATAATTTATAAAAAAAAAGAAAACTCTAGCTGGTGTCTATTGTGCTGTAATAAAAAAAAAATAAGATTGTAATTACCAATTTTGTTTTTGTATTGGGAAAACAGTTTTTTAGTGCTGGTAGGAGCATTGTTAATGATAGGAGAGGCCGTCGTAGCACATCAGTTCAACATCTGAATGTAAACACAACGGTTGTTTGTTTGATTCCGATTCGATATTAGGAATAAAGCTTACTTTATGGCTCAAGTAATAAAAAAAGCGCGGCGTGCCTGCGGGCAGCATTGCATTCCGCCACTTCATGCAAAATGTTCCGAAAATAGGGCAGAAATTGGAAGAACGGAGTGTTTTAACTCTAGGTAGCGACACTTTTCTTTCTCTGGTATATGCGAGATATAGCGTGAATTTAAAAAGAGAATATGATCTAATATTGAAAGGTAAATCAGTAATATTTTGCACGTTAAGTACGTTATTAAGAAGTCCACAAACTTAAACAATACAGAAAATGTTAAATGGATAATTACATCGAGTACTACCTTTTCTAGATGATAAGTCTCTATAAAATATTTATTAAGAACTGTATTTAGTATTTTCGAGCAAATGTGTAACGGAATAAGAATTTATTTCTTCACTTTAGTTTATATTTTTATTATTAACAGATTACAACTAATATGAGTTATAATAATAGCTCAATGTCAATGACATAATATATGTTTCTCATTTCTTCTTTGTGCTCGTTGATGTCTTTTGTTCTCGTCTACTTAAACAATAAAAAAATATAAAACAATGGAAGTAATCATTATTAAGACCAGATAGGCTATTTAAACGATTAGCATTAAACATAAACAAACATCTTTCAGTTTTCTTTCAATTGAAAAAAATATTTTAAATATGGATACACTTCATTTCAAAAAATTAAAGAAAACCAACTTCACGTTGTATGCCGTATATAGCAGGGTAAACACAGGGAACCTAGTGTTAAGACACTCCGTTTCCCATTTTCCGCTGAATCTTTCAAGGCCAAGGCCACGCAAGCGTGTTGAGTGGCAAAACTCAACACCGAGCTTTTTACCTTCGTGCCAGAGAGAAAAATGAAAATATTAAAAAATTATGATTAATTCCCTCGACTGGGGCTTGAATTTACAACCGTCACGTTACAACGTCATCTTGTGACACTTACGCCACGACGGTATTTATTTAAAATGTGTTTATATTCGATTATTTAAAAAGCAAATCAGTTTAAAAGTGAAAGCGTCGTGACCTGTCTCACTTTGATTATAATCATTGCGCTATCCAGCAATACTTGACTCCTTGTACGGTACACAATAGATTTCCAGAAAGATCACACTATGTTGGACACTTGTGGGAAACCCGATTGCATAAACTTCTCATATCACAGTTCTCTTCATTGTGACATTTTTTGTTTTTATTTACGCCTACAAGTATGAAATGTTTACTTTTAAAATTTAGAACCACTGACGACTAATATTGTGTAATAACAGACGGTAGCTATGTAAAATAATTCAGCTTCACGCTGTATCCCGCACACAGCAGGGTAGACAGGGGGAACCTAGTGTTAAGACACTCCGTTCCCCACTTTCCGCCAATTTCTGGGGGCATTGCGTGTTGAGTGGCGGAACTCAATACCGCGCTTTCCCCTAGACACCAGAGCGAAGAAATGAAAATATAAATGTAAATAAATATTACATCTCCTAGAGTGGGGATCGAACCCACAACCAGTCGATTTACAGGCATACTTTGTGCCCCTGCGCCATGACTGGCCTCATTAAGTAATTAATTATATATTATGCAAATGTATCTTAACGATATACTCAATTTTCATAACCTAAATATTTCATTAAAATAGCTTTGGATTTATTGTTGTTTTAGTCGTGAATAATTACTTAGAAGGTTTTAAGTTTATTTAGAAAATTTGCATGATTTTATAGAGATTACAGATACAATTCCGGCGGCGAATAAAGACAATAAAAATGATATGTGAACTTGTTAGGGTGTATGAGCATGCACTAAATTAAGGGAAACTAACTAAAATTATAGTACTTTTAATTTCTGAATATATCTTGTATACTTTGACATTTAGAATAAGTTGATTTACTTAAAAATTATAAGCTTATTCGTCAAACCGGTATAACATTTTGAAACCATTTTCATCTAATGAATACAAGAAGTTTTTTAAGAAATAAATACCTACAATCAATTTATTTTTATCAATTTGAATTCTTGCAATCGATGATAAACTTATCTAATCTAATACATATATACCGATTGAGATTTGAGGATGGTGCAGGGACAAGGGTGTGACTGTAACGCGACGGTTGTGGGTTCGATCCCCAATTGAGGGAATGCATTATTATTTCTTATTAATACTAGGTTGAGTAGAGTTGAGTGTCTTAATACTAGGTTGCGGGATACGTAAAACAACCGATTTTAACCTATATAATAGTAATGTATTTATAATATGTTAATTAATATAAACGTTTTAGAATATATGTACTTCTGTGTAGACTTTATGTTTACCTAAAGACCTTGCAGATCAATGTTAAGAAACACGGAGGTTTCGTAACTTGCTACTTCAATAGTAAGTTACAATTTATATATGGTAAAACGTGTCTTGTTATAAAAGTGTGTTATAATATATTTTTTTCTATATGTAAGTTGTATTTTCGTTTTGCATAATAATAGTGAATGAGTTTGCATGCTTCAAACTATAAAAATGATTTGACCTTCGTGCTAGTAAAAATAATTTTACGAAGGTTGTTATGTGAATAATTGTTGAAATAAACTGAACACTGGATAGATAGAAGACATTGGGGAGCAGTGGAACAGCGCGGCACTTGAATGTAAACGCGATAGGCAAAGCTTTTAATTTCAATATCTCAATATTTAAGGCAATGTTTCGAGATTGGGTGTAAGAGTAGGTTCCCTCCGCCTTCCCTGCTATATAATAAAACGTAAAGTAAAAAAAAAACAAAACAATAAGTAAAAGTTATTTAAAATTTTAAAAATAATAAAATATCCTTCAGCTGAATTCTACAAATACAGTCTACAATTTATTATGCAGGTATTTCAAGTAAATGCTCAAGATTTGTAACAAAGAAACACGTTTACCAAAACAGCCACCTACTTGCTCATGTTTCCGTCGACCGTTGAACATGTGCTAATAATTTTGTAATCACACATTCTTACGCATATTGCATAATCTTATGCATACGACAATAGTATTATTTTAATCTTTTATGTTTCATCTTTTGACAAACTGTTTCAGTGCTCCGATCTCAAGAACAGAACTCAGTGAAAGATGAACGAGAAAAAAAACCTCAGTCTGTGCGAGATCTTTTTAAAACAGGATCGTGTATCCCACCGCCGTTTCGATGTCCACATCCGAATATGCAATATTTTTTATGCACAAGGTTTGTCTATTTAATTTTTTTAATAAATATATAAAAAAATGAGTAATAAGCATATAAGTTAATTATTATGTATGTTCACATTTGTTCTTTTAAACCTACATGCTCATATGCGTATAGCGCAAAGCTATTTATTATATATTGCTCAATTTCTTTTTATTTACTTCATCAATTTATATTTTTATCTCACTTATATTAGTTCTTATATGTAGTCTACATATCTTAACAATCTCGTAATAATAACAATTATATGTAAAAATAAAACAGTTAATAATTGAGTCAAGGTCGAATACAATTTTTTTGTCCTCAGATCGACACAAGAGAAAGGAGAGTTGATAAATACACTTGATAATAACTCGCTTACATTCTCCCGGTTCAATCCTAAGCATCCCACTAAAATAGTGGTCCATGGATTTGGGGGAGGAAGGAACCTATCTCCAAGTACTGACATGAGGGAAGCCTACTTTAAAAGGGGAAACTATAATATTATCATCGTGGATTATGGAACACTTGTGAAGGAACCTTGCCTTAGTCAGGTTATTACTAATGAATTAACCGGTTTCATTTGGCAATTTTAGATAGACATGTTTTAAAAGTTCATAGATCTACAAAAAAATGTTATTTAATTTTGATGTTGATATATGTATAAGAATGTGGTTAAAGTAGGTACTCTATCTCAAGGCAGTAAATTTGTTTATTTAGTAATAACAAATGATAGTAAATATATGTATATTGCAAGCAAAATGAAAAGGGACGTTGTAAAAAAATATAGGTTTTAAAAATTGTTTATATAATATAATAATTAAATTTATTGATTTTTACAATATACATGAAATTTTACTGTCGTTTATTAAATATATATATTAAGACATTAGGCAGTCAGTTGTAGTCGTGGTAAATTTTTGCGGTAGATGCTAAATTAGTAGTGCTAATAAGTGAGGGTTAGGTGTCGTAATACGCCGAACCTTCGTATACTATTAAGTCAGTGGGTAATTTTGGCCAAATTATATTAAATTATTATTGTAAAATTATCAAAAATTATATTAAATTATTATAAAATTTTGGTTTAGTTAACAAAAAAGCAATCTTTAAACGTCAAGGAAAATTTAATATTATATGTCTGTATGAAACAAAGACAGTTGTCATGTAATATAATATTTACATGACAACTGTCTTTGTTTAATACAAACGAAGACAGTTGTAATTTCTTTTTTTTATAGCTTCATGCTGTACCATGCCAAGGTTGGCAGAGAGAACCTAGTGTTAAGACTCTCCGTTCCCATTAATACACTTTTATTCCCCACTTTCTACCAAATTTCTGGAGGCACTGCGTGCTGGAACTAAACGCCGCACTTTGCCTCGACACCAGAGCGAAGAAATAAAAATATTCTATAATATATAATAACTAAATCATTTTGTTTAATCATCTTTTTTTGACGTCAAATTTACTTCTAGATAGAATGGGCTCCTCGCTTTGCAAGCATGTGCATAACGCAACTAGTGGAATACATCCAGTACCACCCAATAAAACCAGTCCCACCAGAGAAAATACACACTATTGGATACAGCGTCGGCGCTCATATTCTTGGATTAGTGGCTAATCATTTAGCTGAAGGGAAACTAGGAAGAATAACAGGTATTATATCTAATAAAATTTTATCATTTTATGCATGATTTTAACAGCCTTTATTAGTAAATAGATGCAATCGTGGTAGGTTGGAAAGACCACTTGATATCATGTTATGCATTTCTCACATTATTATATAGATATTAATAAAATTATATTAAAAATATGAAAATAATATCATTTTCTTTTCCGAAATTATCATTATTATAAATAATTTCTAAGTAGACCTCTTCAATGAAATTGAATAGGCATAGTTCAATGTTCATAACATGCTATATTATTTGTTTTTTTTCTTATTATAAATGCATGAATAATAGTTTAGATCATGGACAATTTGGTGGTAAAAGTAAATTAAAATAACTAAATGATAAAAAAAAATTGTAAAAACTGTTTATTTGATTACACATCTATTCTTTGAGGCCAGTCGTGGCGCAGGGGCACAAAGTGTGTAAAAGCAACTGGTTGTGGGTTCGATCCCCACTCGAGGAGATGAAATATTTTTTTACTTTATATTTAATTATAATTATTACTTAAATTTATATTTCCATTTCTTCGCTCTGGTGTCGAGGACAAGCGCGGCGTTGAGTTCTGCCACTTAACACGCAATGCCTCCAGAATTCGGCAGAAAGTCGGCAGGAACGGAGTTCGGCAGGAACGGAGTGTCCTAACACTAGGTTCCCTCTGCCTACCCTGCAGTGTGCGGGATACAGCGTGAAGCTGATTTATTTTATTTATTTATATTTATTATTTTGAAATTGTAGTAAAGTTGAAATTTTATTAAAGTATAAGTGTGTACGTGCGTACCAGTGTGAACGTGAAGTGATTTTTCGTTTACTACGAGATGTTATTATATGATATAAATAATTTATAATTTTGATACGTATACACAATAGGCTACGTTTATTTAAAAATTTAATTTTATTTTAATAATTCACCAAATTTTAGAAATGATTTATTCAATAAAAATATTTGGTAACATCGTAAATTTTATTTATTAGGTTTCATTAATTGAAATATTAACTGATTATTTATATATTTATTTCAAGGATTCTTTCTAATCATATTTACATACACACTATATGCGTATGGGCTTATCTAAGTTTTATAAATCGACCTTACTTAATAATCTTGATCTACCGACTAATCAATTAAAATTGTATGTTGCAAAATCATAAATAGTTATTTTGTATATAATTAATAATAATAATTAAATTAAACTTTAATTTATAGCTTTAAGTGGAAAGAGGGACTTAGGGAGTCAATTTTGCGTTCATTTTTAAAGACATTGCGGTGATACGTTCGGCAGAACCTTAGGAACAAATTATTTTTTAGGTTCGCCTTTACTGCTGCATATCAGGATAGGCTAAACAAATTTGGTCACATTTTCGTAAATATATGAAAAGGAAATAATACTAATTTTTGATTTTTAATTCAGGTCTTGATCCAACAATATTTTTCTATATGGGTAACAACAGATCTCGTGATTTGGATTATACTGATGCACATTTTGTTGATATTGTTCACACTGGAGCCGGTATACTCGGACAATGGGGACCCAATGGGCACGCGGACTTCTACGTCAATGGTGGTTCAAGCCAGCCTGGATGTGCACATGACACCATTTTCCGTACGTTCTTGGTTCTATAGCTTCTTGGTTTTTTTTCTTACTCAAGTTTTGATATAAGCGCCATCTATGATTCTACAATTTCAATTGCTTGAGTGAGGCTACTCGAAATAATAGTGTCAAAATACACTAGATGTCTCTCGTTTTCTAATATACTTTGTATGTCAAAGGTGGCGCTGATATCTTGATAGGCGTAAATATTTGAATATTTTTTTACAGATTTTTTAAACAAATTCTTATATTTCTATATATATAATTTTAATATATATTTTGATATAATATAATAATAATTAAATTAAAAATATTTTTTACATTTCAGAGACTCTATCCTGTGACCACACGAAAGTCACACCATACTTTATAGAGTCCATTAACAGTAAAGTTGGTTTCTGGGCTGGTCCGTGTCCAAATTTATTCTCTTACTTAATCGGGTGGTGCGAACCAAAAGACACTGAATACGTCCTTATGGGTGAACATGTAACACACAAGTAAGTAACTTAACTAAAATTAAGTTTAAATACTTCAATATAATAAATAAAAATCAGCTTCACGTTGTATCCAGCCCACAGCAGGGTAGCTAGAGAGAACTTAATGTTAAGACACTCCGTTCCCCACTTTCCGGCCTCAACGGAACTTTTAGCGGAATTCAACGCCGCGCTTTGCCTCCACACCAAAGCGAAATAATGAAAATATAAATGTTAATAAATATTTAATTTCCTCGAGTGGGGGTCGACTGGCCTCTTCAATATAATACATTCTACATAATGCGACGATGGTGCGTTCCAATGTCCAAAACACTAACTATATAGAGTAGCTCTATTATAAAGCCAGGTACAAAAATAATTCGTAAATGTTAACGATTTGCGATGCGCCCTGCACGCTGAGGAATAAGCAGAATAAACAGAGTGTCATGACTCTCCATGTCCTGTTTTTACTCTACTTTTAAGAATTGCAGATTGAATGGAAGAACTCTCAATGAGGCCAGTCGTGGCGCAGGGGTACAAAGTGTGACTGTAAAAGTGGTTGCCGGTTAAAAATTAAATATTTATTTAATAAATGTTTCCATTTCTGGCGAAAAGACAAAGCGCGGTGTTGAACTCTACCGCTTAACACACAATGCCTTCAAATTCAGCGGTAAGTGGGGAAGGAAGTAACTTAACAGTAGGTTCCCTCTACTTACCTTGCTGTGTGCGGGATACAGCTTGAAGCTGATTTATTTTAAAAGAACTCAACGCTACACCAGAGTAAAGAAATGAAAATCATTCCTACACTCCATCGTACCCCCAATTTCCACGTTTGCATTAAGACTGCAAAGAGAAATGCGAAGACGAATTGTTTTAGTTTAATAGTTAAATGTATATAATATTTTTATTTCCAGAGCACGAGGTGTATACTATGTGACGACCAATGCAAATCCTCCATACGCCAGGGGCTTTCCGGGAAAATCTCGAAGATTAAGATCTATTACATCGTATAGTTGATAAAAAATTGAGATTTAATTAAATGCGAAATTTATACTTTTGTGAACTATTTTTAAACTTAATGGTTAGTTCCTACCTCATATTTTAAGTTACCTGGTAGATGGTATGTAAAAATATATTTTAAATATTTTAGAAATTCGAATAGTTGTGATTAAATGAAAAAAAAAACTAAGCACTATATTTGACTATATATTTATATATATTGTAATATTTTTATTCTTTTTAAAAGAAAAAATTATATGATTAGTAATAAGGTGCTTAAAAAGGCATTATTATGCTATAAATTTTAATTTAAGTAGGTAAATTACTTGGTTTATGGAATATTACATTAGTTACCATTAGCTTTACGTAATAATATAAGTAAAACAAAACTGAGATGTAATTTTATTAGATTATAATAGATGTCTAAGGATATTTTAAATTTGTATATTTGGTAATTTTACTCTCAAATTGCCATTTTTAATATTTGTAATTTATTTTTTTATTTAATAGACGTCTGTACATTGTTTTCGTGGTTGGGTGTAAGTGAATAAAGAAATATTTTTTTATTTGTTTTTATTTTACTTTATTTAATTCACGAATTAATTTCATAAATACATAAAGTTCATAAAGTTACATAAACACAAACATAAAGTTCAGTAAACAATGAATGTAGATATTACACGTAATAAGATGAGGATTGTTAACATAATTTCATATATTTTTAAAATACATTTCATGGTTACAATATTTTAAAAAATTATAAAAAAAAACAATACGGTACAACATAATATCTCATCTTCTTACCTGCAGCCTGTACATACTGAATGGTATTTATGTAGGTATTATGAAATTACACATCAAGTCCTATCACACATCAACAGCAACAATTAAATAAACATAATTTTTATTCTCTCAATATACATACTAAAGGGAAGATATTGTATTCATTTATTATTTTATTTATATTGCATTGAAAGTATAATAACAATTTATTAAAATTAAATATAATATTGGTGATATCTACAATAATTAATCATTTTTTAAAATATCAATTAGTACATAATCCGATTATATGTTTTTTATAAATTTAATAAAACATTCTACGTAATAAGTTTTTAAAAAACGAAAACAGACATTGAATCCTCTAGCAAAATATATTATTTTTATTTAAATATGATAATACTATTTGAAATCGTAGAAATCGACTAAAAAATTAATAAATATAATTTTAATTACTGGGAATCGTTTTCATTAATAGGAATTTGCTTGGACTAAGATGTATTTTAAATACTTTTTCACATAAAAATTGTTTCACAGTTCAATTAAGCAATTATCTATATATTTATATTTTTTACATATTTATATACATTTTAAATAGTTGTATTTTAAAGATGCACAAACAATAAGTATGAACAAAAATGGAATTATTTATTATACAAAAATACTATAATATAACTTATTTTGTATTACCGTTTGGTACTTTATCTTAATAAAATGATCATAGGCCCGTTTGAAACTGAACATTGCTTGAAATCCCGCAATGTTTAAAAAACCAATTTTATTTAACCTATTATAATATAGAGTTTTACTTACGAATATTATCAAATTTTATTTCTACTATTAAATGCAGAACTCTATATAAATAGAATGGTTATATGCATTAATTGCATTAAATATGATAAAATAAATAAATATGACTATACTAAAACGATTCGATAAAAACGAAAAATCATATCACTTGAGTTCACTTAAAAAAATATACTTTAAAATTATTAACGACCCAATATATTTTTTTAACAATTTAAATGTAAAAAAATAAAAAAGACAAATTGTAAAGATAATGATAATAATTTATGATTTTAAATGATAATAAAAAACGAAGCAACAGTATATGTACAGCGTTGCAGTTTAGGACTTTTCAAACCAAATCCTTATATATGAGTCTAATCCATAATTGACCAGTCAGTGCTTTCTTGAAAGAATACTTACCTTATTCATAATTATTATACGAAATATGTTAGCTTAATACTAAAAAATAAATATCTAATATTTGATATTACTACTATAGGTAGATATTATATGTCACACTATTCGCAAATATTAAAAAAAAAAATTCTTGTTAAATTTTTTTTTTAGAAAAAAGATTTTTTTTAAAAAACTAACGAATTATAAAATCATATAATAAAATGATATGACTAGATTTTATCATATAAAATGTAATAATAAGATTAGATAAAGAAGAATAATTGTAAAAAAATACAAAATAACCCTTTTTAATTATGTAAATAAAAAAAAATATTTGATTTTATAAAACTACTAGTAGAATTTGAAACAGAGAATTTTATACTATTACTTAATATACATTCTACGTATTCACACACTACATTTTTTTATTGTCATTTATTGTCGGCCTTAACTAACGATTAATATTTTGTATTATAACGTAATTGTACAGAAAGTATTCGTTTTTAATTAAAATTAAAACGGTGTACTGCATACTTTAGTAACAAAAAAATATAGTATATAATTTAAATTTACTATAAAATTTATTTCTAATTTTTATACACTACGGTCGCTTCGTAAAAGCTTTATTGTCGGCACAGCCTTATAGAGTGAGATCACCCCGTATTAATCCTAACTATTATTGTCTTATCTATACTTTGTATGTCTATTATATAAATATTACTTAATTTAGGAGGACACTGCAAATGTATATATAATATAAATTATTGAAATAAAATGTAAATAAATTAGTTAATTAAAAAAAGTAGACATACGAATATTTCTTAAGATTTTTTTTTTAAATTATACACGAAATGAAAAATATATTTTATTTATTCTAAATCTAAAGTATTTTGTGTTTAACACATTTTGTCTTATAGGTATAATTTTTTTGCTAATTTTAAATTTTGTACTTTTTTGCATTTTTTTTTGTTTTTATTAAAAATCGTATATGGATTTTAATAATATGGGTTATAAGAATATTTTTAAATACATGAGCCATAGTGCATTTGCAACAAGTGTGTGGGGATCTTTACCCTTTCCGCCATACTTTTGGACATCGTGAAAATTATCGATTTAAAAAAAAAATTGCAACAGGAATACGGTGATTTATTTTTCCAAAAAAAATATCTTCCTTTCAGAATGGGCCTTGACTGATAATAAAAAAACAGTTATGCCATATAATGTTATGTAAATTTAAGTTAAGTTTACTTATTGAAAACAATATTTTCATTCTTCAAATAATATATATTCATATATAAAAAATATTGTGGATTTAGACTTAAATAAAAAATAAAGGACCAAATCTTTTTATATTCCTTAGGGATATTCACTATGCTTTTCCCAACAATATCTGTCTAATAGTTATTGTTGTATTAAATTAAACATAGCTTTCTACTGCAAATGTGCTCTTAAATTTTAACCTAAGAAATACATTTGTATGTTATGAAAATGAGAACTAATCAAATTATACTTATTTAGAAAACTTATAAAAATTTCAACGTAGAGGGAAATCATTTTTAATATTTTTTTATACGTTTTCTAAATAAATATTTTTCTTTCCTAAGTGTGGAATAACACTTTAAAAATGTTAAAAATAATCAAATGATGTTTTTTTTTCAATGATATATAGTAAATCTCTTATATATTCAAGTAATATTTCTTTATGAAATTTAATTCAATTATCTTTACAACACAGAATTGACGGCGTAGAGATTCGTTAAAATAACATTTTACTCATTACATTATTATTAAATCTAACAATCTAACGACTTTAGTAATGTAAACGAAATTATTTAATATTATTATACAAATGATTATGAAAACGACTGCGATAGTACGACAAAATAACAATTGAATTGATAACCTCCACCTTTTACAGGGGTCGGTTAAAAATAAGTGGCAAATTTCGATTTGGAATACAACCCTAATAATATATACCTTAGAACCAGTATAAATAAAATAACGTAACCATAGTATAATCATGATAATTCTCACCTATGTCCAAATAACTTCGTAATTCAAGCAAAGCTTTAATTTTTTTTATAAGACAGGATATTATGATTAAATTACATATTAAGTACTACTATTATTTACATTTTGTTTGCAATTATTAAAAATGTTTTAATTAAAGCTCAATGAAATGTATTTTCTATCTCTATTTTTTTTTTGGTGATCATTTCGTTGTTTCAATACAATGAACTCTATGTGACTCTTATAACTTGAAATTGAGCATTTTTACTTAAATTTTCTATAAAATATATGTAATCTAATTGTGTTGATAATAAAAAGTGAATTAAGATTGGAAAATAATTGGTCTTATTTTATTGTCAACCACAGATTAAAATATTCCCAATATAATTATGTATGTTTTATTGTCAACTCTATTGTCAACCCTAAAGAATAACATTTTTTTTAAGAACAATTATTGCTTAAAACGAGTAATAATACGATTAATAAAATTGAAAAAAAAAGGAAAAAAGTAATTTAAAAAAGGTAATAAATAAATATAACTTAAACGTCAATATATTTATTAGTATGTTTTTTATAAGCGCACAACAAATAGTTTTGGACATGTCTTCAAGAAATCTTTTCTTTATTAAAAAAAGATGTCACCTTTATTTTTTTTGCAAAGGATTCAATATCTTTTGAGTAGTATGACAGCAAAAATAAAAATTTTCATACAACAACATTTTACCGAATTTAGATTGAATGCATAATTAATCTTTATCTAAATTACATAAATGAATACACTACTTCCCTTTGTGTTTTTAAACAATTCCTACGCCTATCATATACATACGTTTTATTATTATATTTTTATTTAAATTTGACATACAATTCTAGGTTATTTAAATAATATCGTAAATATATGTATTATAAACATTTACAACAACAAGAGACAGTAACAAGTTTTAATGACAGTGTTATGAGAATACTGTTTTGAGAGCCATTTCAACATATACAAGCATGGCAACATTGTCAAATTGAAAAATTTTTTTAGACGATATAGTTACGACTTCAATTATAATTATTTAAAAAAAACGGCTACATGTGCATATGAAAAAATGATCTTTAAATAATATTCATCAAAAACAATACCTATTTAATTGATATGCCAATGTAAGTTATATACATCTGTACAATATACTGAGCAAATGAAACAACGAGAAAATATTATCAGTAAAAAGCATAATAAAAACCATCGCTTGTGTAAATAGCTAACGTCTTAATAAAATTTGTACGAGAAAACAATTTAGTAGGAATACGTATGTAGAGCTATGTATTTGACGTTACGAGCTAATTCTAGAACAATTATATATTTTCTAACTATAAAATGACTTCACCGAAAAGCAAATATATTTATTAAACAGAAAAATAAATGAAATATTAATAAAATAATTTTATCACAACAGTCTAAATACGTAGATATCAAGAAATCAAAATTTATTACAATTAGTACCTAGTAAATATTTATTAAAATTATTAAAATAAATAAAAAGTCACATTTTCTGTTTATTAAAAAAAAGTAACCTAAATATGCACTTTATTCAACGTAATAATCAATAATTGAAACATTCAAACTTTTACAATATAAATAATTAAAGAAACTCTTATCGGTGAAATCCTGATAAGGCTGTTCGATTTTGAAATTGCAGCCTGATATATTGCACTTAATATTTATGAGTTATAAAACCGATAATATAAGAAAGACACCTGATCTTTAGTAAGTGCCATCGTCGGTGAGGTCCTCGTAAGGCTGGGCAGGAGGCTGTATGGGCTCAGCCTGATACAAAGCTCCGGATACGAAAGGATTATTCGGAACATGCTGTTGAACTGGTGGGGGACGCGGTGGTGCAATACTTCCGTAGCCTGGTGGTTCAGTGCCTTTTAGAGGCTCATTTGGCTTCTCCGACTAAAATAAAACAAAAATGAAAAGAATACTTTACTTACCTGTATTTGTTTGATATATAATATATAAAAAATATTTTAGATATTTTAAAGTTTGGACGTAGTTTGATAAGAATTAGGCTGAGTGGTCAGAGTGCTTGGACGGTCTCCAGGAGGCGCGAGTTCAAGTCCCGGTAAGTTAATTTTTTATGTTATTTAAAATATCTTTAAATATAATAAGCTGTTTACTTACAAACGTTGTTTCTTGGTCTAAAGGCTTCATAGGAGCTTCATAAGGTGGAGTAGGCTCTGCCCAAGGTTGTAATTCACCAGAAGCGAATATACCGTAGATAGTGATGCCGATAAAATGTACCGTGGCACCCATAAGGAACACAGCACGCCATTCCGTTATAGCTTTTTCTAATTTATCCTGATAAAAGGAGAATATTTTATTGTTGTACAGTAGCTTAAATAATTTTGTACTTTAATTATTATTAGAAATCAAAGGTAAAAAAAATCTAATTCGAATAATTTTTTTATAAAAAAATATATTTTCTCGTACTCGTATATTTCGAGTCCTATACTCCTTTGAAAACAAAAATAATGTCTCACTCTCCTTCAATTTTTGCTACAGCGTACGCGCACAGCTAGTGGATACATTTTTATTTTAACAAATCAGATGTATAAATAAACATTCCCCAAGCGGCATTTGAACTCATAACATAAGTGACTTCGTCCGGAATAGCGAATAACGTTCTAATATGAAATAATATTTTAGACTTTACATAAATATAATATAATATTATATTTAAAGAGCCGTTCATATCACAATGCAATCTATTTATGGGGTATAAGTATATAATACATCTTCATCCACAACAACAGCTCCAGCGTAGCATGAAGAAGCGATAATAAAGTGCTCGGCGCGTAATGTAACTGCGTGACGCATCATCGCGCACCCCGACTCCGCTCATTTCAAATTCACACCACGGCACTGACTGAGCTCGATTTCCTTTTTAAAATTAACCACGACCCACTGTCCTTTTTGTTTCGCCCAAGAATACCTAGGGCTTCGCGAGGGAGCGTCACTTCAAAGTTGATAAGAACGCACGAATACGTTTCAAAGAATTCAAACGATATTGAATATAATAAGCCATCCATTGTTCCACCCTCGTAAATGGCTAGTTTTTTAATGAGTTTTTGTATGGCTTTCCTTAATTTTCAGTATAAATAGTAATAGTACATATATTGAATTCTTTTCTACATTTACAAACCACACATCTTTCTTAATAATTGAAATATATGTCAATAAAGTAAAAAATAAAAAAATTATTACGGCTACTCATAAATTTGTGAATACCGGATATTTAAAATATCTATTTACCTTTTCTTGGGTCATGTGATCAATGACGATTGGTACGATGAAACCAGCAATAGTGCCAATACCGTTGGATAATCCCATCAGAATAGAAGCATATCGAGGCGCAATGTCCAAATGGTTCACGTTATATCCAGAAATGGCAAAACCACTGCATGCCACTCCTAATGTCATTTCTATAGTGGCCAAGTACTAAAATAAAAGAAAAATAGTATTGCTTAAACTGACTGACTTTCGCGTGATCTGAATTATAAATGTAAACAAGATATACATTTTTTTTAGGACAGACCAAAATTTATTGTGGAAAAATTCAATCGTATTGTGTTAACTATATTCAAAAATATAATTAATATGCAAGTCGCATATAATTTCAGATTGCTTAAAATTTATTGAAATTACACAAAGAATCCCAAATTATCTGAAGACTTGAATTGAAGACTTTTGATACGCACCTTGTTATCTGCATATGCAATGAGCACGAAGAAGAACGCCTCTAAGCCAAAACCACCACAATTAAAGAGTTTCCGCACATTCGTTGTAGTCATTATGTTATTTTTTCTTAAATAATCAGCCATCATTCCCCCAATTGGTACCAGAGATGTCATGATCAAATGTGGTATGGCTCCAACAAATCCAGACTATCAAAATAATTAAATTATTTTCCCAGAGTATAAGAATTACTAAATGAAATAAATATATCTAATGTTAAAAAATTATATTATGCTAAGGTTTTTTTATATAATATTATAATTGGAAATAAAAGATTCTGTTGTAGGTACAAATAAGTGTAACTTACCTCCGTAATTTGCATATTGAATCGAGACTTAAAGTACGAAGATTGAAAGATGACAAGCAGGCAGAAATTCCACGTCCTACAGAAGTTCGCTACAATGATTGCATATACCTTAAAGAAGATTGGAAAGTGATGACTATTGTAGGAAAATATAAAATTTGTAAAAAAATAATAATTAAGAAAAAAAAATTAAGTGTATATACACCACTCTTTGAAGGCAGGTAACTTCACGCTTTATCCCGCACATGGAATCTAGTATTGAGACACTCTGTTCCTTGCTTTCAAAACTCTGCATTAGTGACAGAACTCAATGCCGAACAGAATTTATAATAATAGATTAGTACCGGTGGCGAAGTAGCGAATTCTTTCCACGGTGTATTCCAGAAACCAGGCATAGCGGCTTGCATATTAGTTCCTAAGGACTGCTCTATATACGTCAATTCTTTTCCAGAGATTTGAGGGTGCTTGCTCGGTCTTTCAAATACCAACCACAGCCAAAGGAAATACCTTTTAGAAATCAAATTAAAGTTAGTAGTTAAAACACTTTAAAAACTGAGAATTGTTAAAATATAAGTTTGAGAATTAATGAAATTATATTATATAATTCTATACTAACCATAAAATTCCAGATATCCCATAAAAATAGAAGGGTGACTGCCACGAGATGTAATCAGTGAGGATACCTGATAGAGGCATGCCTATAACGATGCCTGCGTATGTGCCACAGAAAGCCAGTGTTGCCAATCGAGAACGTTCAAGAGGAGGTGCCCACATACGCCAGATTCCGTGGCATGATGGATAAGTCACACCCTAGTGAACATAATTAATTGATATTTAATTTTAAAAAAAAACGACGTTATGAAATGTAAAAATTAATTTGCCTCGAACTCGAGTTGAACCTGTCAAGGTTGTATATTTAAAGGTAAATGAAAGAAAAAGTAAACTGATATACTACTATTAGATTATTTTATTTTTCGTCCACCATTGCGAAACATTTAAAAAAAAATAGTAATATTAATCATATCTGAACAAAAATCAATTTCTCTAACAAGATTACTTTATAGAGATCTTTTATCGTGATCTCTTTGCCGAATAAAATATTCTTTATACAATCGTATCTGTATTTCAATGATTCGACGTAAGATTTAATAGGATACCATGCCATTGACGACTCGTCTAAGCCGGGTATAGGCGAATAAATACGTAGCTATGGTTACAGGGGGCTCAATAATCCTAAAGAGGCTTTGTACTTCAGAAAACGATTTGGTCGATCCACATTACATGTCAGTAATACGTATAATGTATAATATCGTAAAGATATGGTAACACGTATAAAATAAAAAAAGCTTTACGTTTCTTCTTGCTTTATAAGGTAAATGGGTAGTTAAATCTTTCTAGACATTGAATACAAAACAACGCCGCGCGGGGTCTACTAGAGTGGAGAAATAAAAATAATTTAATAATTAAATCCGCTTCCGGCTGTATTTCGCACACAGCAGGGTAGGCATAGAGAACCTATATATTGTCTAGTTCCCCACTTTCCGTCAAATTCTGGAGGCTTGTGTGTTGAGTGCCAGAATTCAACGTCGCGCTTTTGCCTTAACACCAGAGCAAAAAAATAAAAATATTACATATTTTATTATATTTCCTCGAGTGAGAATTAAAACATGTCACGTCTACAGTCACACGCTTGTGCTACTGCGCCACGATTGGACTTTTAAAAATATATAATAAAATATAATAGTAATTTATAAAATTCTGCTAACCAAACAGATTACACATAGCATATCTAAAGAAGAAAGATAGGGGAAGCGATCCAAACGTGACGACGAACGTTCACTACGGGGTTCAAAATTTGTGCATCAATAATAAGCTTGATCATGTCTCGTCACGAACTGAATGCCAAATGTTCAAAATTTAAGTGACATGATGCTCGCTCGTTAAACAGTTATTTTAACCCTCCGATCTGTGATATTTGTCTTCCGATAAGCTATAGGTGTACCTTTACTTCTGTACTATACTATACTATATATTACAAAGTTGAAGAGTTTCTGCTGAAGAAATCTCAAGAACGCCTTGATTAAAATTGATATTCTTTTTGTAATGGATATTCTATCTATTGATGATGGCTATATATGGACCCATATTGTACCACGTTAATCTTGTCGATGTAGCGCAATATGCCTGAGGTTAGAGTTACCTTTTGTACATTCAATGTGGCCTGTGTCATACACAATGAGCAGTTATTGTTATTTGACCATAGAGAAGAAGCCGCAAGTAAAGGCTAGTTAACTATAAGAAGTATGATTTGTGTGTTTATTTTCGTTTAAAAAAATAAATATTAAATATTTGTATTCATAGTAGGTCAGCCGATATACAATTGTATCTTTTTAATTTTATTGATAAACACATTTCATTTTATCAATCACGAATATTTTCTTATTCTCTATATTCTTACCTCAACGAATCCTTGGGCAACTTTTAACATAACCACCGACACAGGACCGACTGACATAGCTCCAGGAATAGCCATGTTAAATATAGCTGAGGCAAAAATCGCTGCACCAAAAATCTTATTTGCAGGGTACATCGATGCAAAAAAGCCACCCGGAACCTGTGTAATTAGGTAACCAGCAAAGTACGATGAATCTATAGACGATTCCACCTCTACAGTCCAATTGAACGGTGAATCTTCAACAACGCCCGAAGCCGTCTGTAAAATAATAAAAAAAAATAATATAAAAAGAAAACACAAATAATAAAAATCTTTAATTTTATTTTATAAACAAACTTACTTCATGTTTTTCAGTCATTTTAAGCTTCGCCATACTCATATTACATCGCATGCCAAACATAATACTGAACCCGAAGCAGGCCAATAGCGCTACGGTGTAACGGGCGCTTAAACATGGACATTCCGCACGGATATATTTATCTAGTACAGAAAAGAAAACGTTTGTTAGATTTTAAATCAAATTATTAAAATTACATCTTACCAATTCATGTAAGTGCTTAATCCTATACCCTATTAATATTAGAAATGTGGAAGTTTGTGAGCATATTAATGCATGATGCATATTAGTTCCACTTCCACGTAAAAAGTACTAAACGGATTTAGATGAAACTTTATAGATATAACGTATACATCATCAGGATAAAACATAGGCTACAATTTGTATTGTTGTATAAATATTTTATATAATTAGGCTATAATATAATAACTAGTTTAAGCGGTCGAAGCCGCGCGTAGATTACTAGTTATTAATATCTTAAGCAATTTTTAATCTACCTATGTGTCTCGGTGGGGGACGGTCTGGTGATGGCGGCGTTTCAAGATCTTCTCCATCGTACATTTGATCATATCCCTTTTGTTCCACGTGAAAATTTTCATACTGAGTGTTTCTGTTGAATAAATAAATAAAATTAATTAACTAAATAATTCAATTAATAAAATATTTATGAGGCTAGTTGTGGCGCAGTGGCACAAAGTGTGACTGTAAAACCGACTGGTTGTGGATTCGATCCCCACTCGAGGAGATGAAATATTTACTTAAATTTATATTTCCATTTCTTCGCTCTGGTGTCGAGGACAAGCGCGGCGTTGAGTTCTCCCACTCAACAAGCAATGCCTCCATAATTCAGCAGAAAGTGGGGAACGGAGTGTCTTAACACTAGGTCCCCTCTGCCTACACTGAATTGTGCGGGATACAGCGTGATGTTAAAAAAAAAGAAAAAAAATGTAATTCACAGTTATTATTTATTTCAAAAAAAAAGAAATTGCAATCATCCTGCTTTTCTGGAATTGTATTGAAAATATTAAAAAATCCTAAAACTTACTTATTAATAAAACATATAAAAATTTGAACGTAGCGGATTTTTGTTTTCATTTTTTACATTTTCTTAATAAGTGTTTAAGTTTCCTAAGTAATAAGTGATAAATGGAATAACACTTTAAAATGTTAACATTTAAAAAAACCCTAAAACTTATTCCATAGAAGAAACTAACCATAAACAATTCTAATACAATATAAGTATACTATACTATACTATGTTAATTTTAAAATGAGTTCTGTCGTTTTATAACACGTTTATTTTTCAAATAATTAAAACGATCAAAAGCACGCCGGTGCTTGGCAGGAGCAAATGGAATTAGAATGTGCCGATAGCAAATAGGGAATACATGCAGGTGCGCACCTGCGTCTGAACTCGAGAGCTCGTTGCAGGGATAATTGTATAGACACCTTGATAGCTTTATTACAATTTTAATACGCCGTTCTGGAGTCCATTAGGTAGCCGTTTATGCATGGAAGTCGTTTCGTATTTGCGATTATTAGAGTAATTTTCTCAGCTCTAGCTCACGTACGTTGTTGTGAAAATATTGATAGTGTAGGCAAAAAGTTTTGAGGCCAGAGACCAGTCGTGGCCCAGTGGGTGGGTTTTTTCTTCGCTGTGGTGTAGAGATAAAGCGCGACATTGAGTTCCGCCACTCACCACGCAATGCCTTTAAAATGTTTTTAGAATTCGGCGGAAAATGGGAAACGGAGAGTCTTAACACTAGGTTCCCTCTGCCTACCTTTCTGTGTGAGGGATACAGCGTGACGCTAAAAAAGCTTTATAAGCAAGTGGTTAATTTATAATTTAATCAATTTAAATTGAACGTCAAGTAAATTAAACAGATTAATGTAAAATATTTTATCAGTTTATGTATTATATCTATACGATAAGAGTCTAAGCTGTATACACAGTACCAAAATTTTAAGTTTAATACTCAGAATGGAGATCCATTAGAGCCATTATTGAATTAGTCAGCCTCCCCTTCTTGTATTTTTCATTGTTTACTAGTATTGAATATGAATTTGGGTAAAATAAAATATTATAGAGATATTTTGTATACATTTTGCAAAATTTCTCCTACTTAGTTTTTGTATGGTAATCATTTTAATTTTAATGAACCTATTACTTATGTTATCTAAGGCTTTTAATAATATTGGTAAAAATAATATTATGAAATAAATTTGTACAGTCTTTTCTTTGTTGTCTATATATTTGTAACTATATTGAAAAAAAGGGATAATAAAAGACTATACCGTTCAGTCAACAGAAATTTCTCATTTATGTATGATACGCATAGAATAATCTTTAGTTTTCGCACATTTTCTTTCCTTTCTTTTTTAGCTTCACGCTGTATCCTTCGCGCTCTTCACAGAGCAGGGTAAACTAGTATTAAGACACTCCGTTCTCCACTTTCCGCCGATATCTAGAGGCGCTGTGTGTTTTTTGCCGCGATTTGCCTCATTACCAGAGCGAAGAAATGAAAATATTAAAAATTTCATTTCCTCGAATGGGAATCGAACCCACAACCAATTACGTATAAATTACATTTCCAATGGCACGGTTGTGCCATTACGCTATGACAGGTTTCTTTCTATTCTTATTCATATGAGACAAAAAAGACTATATAACTTTATTTTTCAGTTCTCTCTTATATTTGTGCCACAATGTATTTATTAGAAATTATTTATTATTATATATAAAATATATATTCAAATAAATTAAAATTTAAATCGACTTTTTAATAATATTTTCGGATACATATTTTCATAAACATCCGGGTAAGACTAAAAGTTAACAATTTTTTTATTTGTAAATTTGATGGCCATTATCAAACAACAATTATATTTGACATTCACAACATCAAAGTTCCTGATGTGTAACTTCATTTTTCCGCTGACAAAAGTAATAAATGTGGCTATCTGTTCGCGTCCCCTCCGGCGGGCGTTAATGAATCGTCGCATAAAAGGCATAACCAAGTGGAAACGACGCGTACCCTCGCACCGTGCGACTCTAGGTCCTCGTTGGTACATACAAAACCAAACATACATACAGATAACTTAAAAAATATTCGATTTCTTAGTAAATTAAAACATATTTATATTAAAAAAAAGTATAATATATTAATTAAAAATAAATAAATAAATCAGCTTCACGCTGTATCCCACACTCAGCAGGGTAGGCAGAGGGAACCTAGTGTTAAGACACTCCGTTCCGATATATTAATAAAATCTATAAAATAATTGATCACTTAAAATGACATCGTCATGTTTTAATAAAACACAATATATACGTAATACGTAGGGCAACAACATAAAACAGAGATTATCTGTTATCGTGTGCTCCCCTTTGATCGCGTTCTGGTATTGTGCCGCTAATGCACCCTACGCCTATAATTATGTGACGTCACTAAATGGTATAATTACAGTTTCGTCCTGGTACATTATAATGTGTAGTATAATTTTAAAGCTTTATGCTGTTTAACTGTATGTACTCAATCATTGTTTTTTTTACTGTGAAACACCGATATAATTTTTTTTTCATCACGAGGCTGTCGAAGCATAGTGGCACAAGCGTATGACTGTAAAATAATTGTGGGTTCAATTCGCACTCGGTGAATAGAATATTTAATATTTTCATTTCTTCTTTGGTGACGATGCAGAGAGCGTCGTTGAGTTTCGCCAATCAATGCAATACCTGAAATCAGCGAAAATTAGGGCACGGAAGTATTTTAATGGAAAACGAAGTGTCTTAACACTAAATTCTCAGGTTCCTTGTCCATACCCTCCAATGTGCAGGATACAGTGTGAAGCTAAAATAATAATATAATATAATCTGTACTTTTTGACTATTTCACACATTTCACACTAACTTTTAACTAGCCCGAATTTATAATTAAAAGGAAAGTTCTTTTGTCAAAAGCTTATCCGGAACGCACAAAAGTGCTATTAGATGACAGTAACAATCTTGTAGTTAATTTCCAAATTAGAGCTGACCGAGTTCCACTTTGGCAACTTCTCTAATAAACTTTGTCGCCTCTAACGGCATGATCCTACTCTCTCTCACTCTACTAAGAGTAACTTACACTAACGTTCTATTGTGCTATGTCATTATTAAAGTCATTACTAAATGATTTTGTAATATTTTCTTTTGCATTTATATTTGTATGTATATGGCTCTGACTGTGATCAACACATTGGTTTTATATAGTTTTAATAAAAAATAATGTTTAATGAAATAATCTATTTTCTCTTTATCTTATTTATTTACCTAGTTAATTTTGAAGGGGTAAAATTTTGAATAACTTAATATAATAATAGTGTTCAGCTTTCTCCAATTTTCGAAGACAGACCTGGTTCAGACGTGAAGAGCGCGACGCTACAAGGGGCGCGTTGCGTATCACAATATGCACTTGAGGATTCACTATGAATATCTCCCAGTCAGGGGAGAATTTCGAATTTATTTATTTAATTCTTAATTAACTTTATATATATTTTTATATTATTTAATATGTAATTATTTAATTTCTCATTTGTTTGTTGCCAGAAAATATTTAATTTATTTCTTTTATACAAAAGATTTTTTTTCATACTCCAAACGATTCCACAACCATCGCGTTCATAGTCACATTCTGTGCCACTGCCCCACGACGGCCTCAACATACTAAAAATAAAATATTAAAATTTATTATTAAAAATATCGTTTGATTAATATAGTTGGACATTTTTAATGAATTTTAAGAGTTATTCTACACTTATGAAAGGAAGATGCTTATTTAGAAAACCCACGCCACTTTGGAAACCGTCCATAGTGGCGCAGGTTCAAATCCCGCTACAATCAAATTTTTATACGTTTTCTAAATAAGTATAGTTGAACATTACGTCCCTGGTGAGCACGTGGGTGGAGGGTAGCTATTACACCCCGGGAGCCACCCTCTCTAATTGATTTACAATTGTCGGTTAAATTTGTTTCCCGACCACCCACTGATCGGCGATCGTGAATGCATAACTTTGCTATATGTAACGACGGAAAGTCAATGGTGTTTTTCAAATTGTTTATTATTAGGGGCATGTTCCTAGTAAGCTAATTTTTAAAAAAAATACATATATTATAAGTTATTGATGAATTACTTACTGTAATATATATATAGTGTATTTACATAACTACTAGCGGACCCGGACGCGGCTTCACCCGCTTAAACTATACGAATGCTTATTAGATATATTTATGAAATAGTTTTTGAAAATATGTAACTAATTTAGATGAAAAAAATTATAAGTAAACGTAACCAATAAAATATGAATAAAAAAAACTAAACAAAACCAGCTACATTATTAATATTATCAAAGTACCTAAAATAAATATTTAAAAGAATTCAAATTAAATGTGTTGTGCTATGTTTTTCAAAGTGCATGTGGTTAATTACATAATACTCAAATACAATAAAAAATATTTTTTTTTGTCTCTGTGTGTCTTTCTATTTCGCCGAGCTAATGTCCAGAATAATTGAATTGATTATTATTGAATTTTCAGTGATCGATTTTACTGATTTACCCGGGAATAATCTTTTTCCACGTTTTCCTTGCACACGCACTACTATATGAAATAACTAAAGTCCTTTCTACATTAAATATTATAAGTTTTGCGAGTAATATCAAATAAAATCCCATACAACTAAAACTACAATTTATTAAGTGTATAACAACGGTTTAGATAACCAACCAAGATGAAATAACCAATAATACTTTCCTTAATACTTAAATAATATAATGCCGTTGCCGCGCAGGGCCGCAACTTACACCACACCAAGAAATTAATGAAAATAGCGAAGAACCAAAGACTTTTCTTTGGTTGTAAACAGTAAATAATTACATAAAAATTAAAAGTAGTTCGAAAATGTATGAAAATTTATAAAACCGTCAAAGTCATCTGCCCGTTCGCGTCGGTCATATTATGCCGCTCGTAGGCTAGGCTCGTCATTTCGAATCAGTGACATCTCCTTAATTATTTATTAGAATGTTATACAGTAAACTATAATTTCAATCTAGATAAAATGCTAAAAGTGATTATTATATTCATTTTCATAAGGATCAATATCAAATTATAGAAAATACATACAACCAACCCGATAAATATAAAGTAAATCAATTAAAATGGTTACTTTTGCTCAACCTTCAGAGATAAACATGGTATATGTNTATCTCTTTATGAGTATTTTATCACAATTGAATTAGCGGTTTGGGCCTGATTGCGTAAAAGACAGACAGACAGACAGAGTTACTTTCGAATTTATAATATAGGTATGGATATAATTATTTATAGACTTAAATATTGTTCGTTAATTTAAATTAAATAAATAAAATATTTTAATCTTTAATAATACATCAACAACTTTAGATGTATGGACGTAGGCAAATACTTTAAACTTTAAATAAGACAGAGCAGTACTATAAAATTAACCCTTGTGAAAAACGGCAACCGGACAATTGAATAGTGAGTGGAAGCGTTCTTATCACCGCTCTAAATGCTAATGAAGTAAAAATCTTTCTCTCGTGAAGCAAGACTTTTATAAAACTTTCTAAAAAAAGTTACAAAAGAATGTCGCTGTATCCTAAGAATCTTGGAAAAGCATGTCAGTCAACTTCAAGACCTTCACCACCTTGAGTGAATAAAACATGTAATAAATTTAGAAGCGTATTAGGCTGAATTTGAAAGACGATAGGAGATTGAAGGATTTAGGTACTATCACAAATTTATTTAGCTTGTTGATATTGATAAAAAAAGAAGAAATATCAATTACTTTACCTTTCACTTCGAACTTTTATATGAGTGATTGGTTTAAATAAATGAATTTAAATTAATTCATTTAAACTAGTTACTTATGGAATATTTGATTTAGAATTGAATTATTGATCTTTTTTTTTTACTTTAACACTTGCTTTTATAGGGCTTTCTTTTATAGTCTAGGCATCGGTGGCAAATAAATGAACGTATATTCTCACATTTCAGCCGCGGACATAATAGAGTTATGACAAAAATGGCGTTGCTCCCTAAGAAATATCACTTGGTGAACCCGAGACGCTTGTTAGCGTCTTCGTCTTTATTTATGGGCAGATTTATTTTATGACCGGGGCTGGATACTCGCTGAATCGAATCAACTGGAAATCTGTTACAAAAACAATATTCTGATCGATTTGGGACTAACGCGATGGACGGTAGTTTCTTTTTATTTTTTATGAGGCGTACTGTGATTAATTCTACGTACAGTTGTAAATGAATTAGATTTCACATTTATTTCGATTGATATCAATTCGATTTAATTGTGTTTATTGGACATGACCATTACATCGTAAATATAACTAATTTTTTTTTTTTGCAGAATATATTTGTCTTAAATTTGCCGTCTTGGCACTAGTCTAAAAAGACTATAGAAATTTAGCTTAGCGATACGAACATTCCCTGAAGTGTAATATAAATCTACAGACACGTAGTAACTGCGCCATTATGGCGTCGATTTAAATTGATTATACCATACACATATCGTGTACGTTTTAGTCGTTATGCATAAAAGTATAGGCAGGGTAGTTAATGAGACTAAAGTGCTAAGGCACTTCATTCTTCGCCCTATGCAAAAAATTGACATAGATAAATACGGAGTGTTGAGTGAAATTTAACACTGTGATTTGCTTTTGACCAGAACGAAATAATAAAAAACCGGTCAAGTGCGAGTTGGACTCGCGCACTGAGGGTTCCGTACAAATCTATAGATATATAAATAAAAGTGCACTCATCACGACAATCGAGTTATAATTATGATTCATCAGGTAAGGAGCAGTAACCAGTAATAATTTTATTAAAAATATTTTTATTATATGATGTAACTAAATTTTATTTATCGCAATTTTTCTTTATCTGTGCTATGAGACATTTATCAAATTTCAATATTCTGAGTTCACTGCAAGTATTCTGTAGATTTTGATTGCCTAGTTCCGAAAATTTGCAGAGATTTGCGACATGAATTGCTGTATGTTTTGATTGAGTTAGCTTAGAGATTTGATTTTTTCGCAGCTCTAAGGTACAATAGACTTGAGTATTTGGTATAAATTTAAGCTTGATACTTCTACGCGTTTCTGAGAAAAAGAGTCTTGACAGACGGACGGACAACAAAGTGATTCTATAAGGATTTTATTTTTTCCTTTCAAGGTACGGAATCCTAAAAATAACTAATTTTGCTCAAGTTGGGATCTAACTTATTAGCATTGTATTTGAAATGAAAATCAAGTTTTATTCCTGTATGCTTATTACGCCCTTCTATCTCAACTTGTTCAAAATTACGTCTCAATATTTTAGATATACATGTAACAAATGACAAAAGAATTAAAAAAAAGTAATATCTTATAATATTAATGATATGTAATTGCCAGGCCACGGCCATGTCATAAAGGCCTGTCGTGGCACAGGGGCACAAGCGTGCGACTGTAAACGCGGCAGGATGTGGGTTCGATTCCCACTTAAGGAAAAAATATTTAATATTTTCATTTTTTTTTCTCGATCCGAAAAAAAAAATTACAGAAATATAACAAAAGTATAAGCTAAAAGGACACTAATAAACTTTCTGAATTTATCTTTTGTCAAGGAACAGAGTGCTAAAAGATGTTTATGTGGGTGATGTAAAAGGTCAATCACACCAATTTGTAGTGTAAAAGTGCGAGGTTACGCCTTCATCCGTCTCATTAGCGAAAGGTCTTGCCTCACATTCATAGTTACTTTACTAAATTGAAGTATATTTATATTCGTTACATGTATAGAACTGTTTATTACTATCTAATGCAATATATAGGTTAAAAATGAAAATATATATTTAAATATATATTATATGTATA
This sequence comes from Heliconius hermathena, assembly GCA_013403705.1. Lineage (NCBI taxonomy): Eukaryota > Metazoa > Arthropoda > Insecta > Lepidoptera > Nymphalidae > Heliconius > Heliconius hermathena. The sequence goes on from JAAIXJ010001732.1 coordinate 273,664, forward strand.
TTTTTATTGATGTATCATATTACTTTTTGTACAATTTATTATATTTCATAATCAGTTTTTTCTGTAATTAATGAAAAACTACAAGATTTCAATCGATCTTACTTCATTTTTTCCTTTTTTTGTTGCTGAGTTACATTACCCACAACTAATTAAAATACTAGGGCAGAACAAGTACATATCATATATTTTTTACACACACAATATATTAAAAAGAGAACAACAAAAATAATACGAATAAACAGAACGTGCTTTGACTGGGGTCACTTAGATTTTTCATTCCATTTTTTCGTTCGAATTTTCCAAATAGAAACACAAAAATGGAAAGCAAACAACACCGCGTGTATTTGCTGTGATATTTGGTCCACAGATTCTTATTCTCTTTGTCGGGGCCTAATCTGTCGGGAGGAACGGCGCGCACGTACCAGTACGGGCATTATTGTTTCTTGGATGTCAACGATCAATGTAGATGTAGATATGGCTTCTCGTATTAAAGTTACTTTTACTATTTATTTTTTTAAATAGTTTTAATTATAACTTCGCAATGTATTTTATAATGTTATTTGAAATAATGAGTGATGCTGTCGTGGCGCAGTGGCAGTGTGTGACTGTAAACGCGATGATTGTAGGTTCGATTTCCGCTTGAGGAATAGAATTATTTAATAGTCTCATTTTCTCGCTCTGGTTACAAGATAAAGAACGGCGTTGAATTCTGCCACTCAACACGCAATGTCTCGAACATTGTTTAGCGGAAAATGGGGTAGTTTACTACATAAAATGATAAAAGTTTATTACATTAAATATATTTTGAAATTGATGCCAATCTGGGTAAATGTTTTACAAATCACTTGTTTTAATATTTATTTTTCTTGTCGCTTTCTCCGCTTTAACCTGGACATTTCGTTTGGCTTGGCATACAAAAATATTTAATTTTTTTATAATCAATACGCCAAAAAAGATGACAACCCACCATTAAAGAGACAAAGAGACAATGCCTCAAAAGATATAATACATAGTTATATATATCTTTAATCGCTATTGAAGAAAAACAAAAAGGAAAAGATAAATGTTAATTTATTCAATAAACCGACAAAGGGAAACAATCTCATTCCCTCTAACCGACTCGAACTGTAAATGTTATCAGCACGTTATTGTAGGCTGTAAATAAATTGGAGTGAACTCGAAGGCGGAAAATCTCTACAAATCTCCGCTTAATCCCGGAGAAGCGTTTTGAGATCCAGGTTAGTTGTAAATATCAATTACGCAAATACCCCGGCTTAGGGTGAAGAACCTTACACGCAAAACGAATTATATACTCCATCGCCGGGAGTAATGATCAGTAGCGTAGCTCTTCTGTAGCCCACTCCTTTAGATGTAGCATATCTATATTGGACGCTAAAATATTAGCTTACGTCATTATGGACTATGTAATCGTGTCACGCTTCACAAAAATGTCCAAAATAATATTTTGTCACGTGTTCTAGTAATATATTATGAAGAATATCTACTGATCGAGTTTTTTCTTATGGAAAGGACAAAGCAAACGAGCGCACTGGTCACCTGGTGGTAGGTGAACTCTGCCGTCTACGACTCCGTTTCACGCCAGAGGAGCTACGGGCGCGAATTTTGTAAGTTTTACGTTTACATTTGGTTTGCAAAACGTGTAATAAATTAATTAATTTTTAAAAGTTCGTTTCGTTAAAATAACATTAATTGAAATCTTATAAAATGGCGGATCATTTATAAATACTATTCACCAAATAAAGTCTCAAGAGAAAATATTAATTATCGGGATTATTACATTAATCCTCTAAATAATGACTTAAATAATAAATATACAATGACTAGTTATTAATAATTAAGTTTTATATGGAAATATGTATTATAATAAAAAAAACTAAATAAAAAACTTTCTGATATTAATTGGTATTTACAGAACCAAATGAATTTGTAATATGAAAATGATCAACTCGAACAACGAAATAATGAAAGGCGCAGATACAGGCAATTGGACTACAGTCCCATGGGTATTTTTTATACCATACCTATAGGCAGGAATGGAAAGACAATTTTAATATTCGTGTCGCAAAATCTCGCTTAGTATCGATTTTTAACAATCTTCGACGTTTGCTGTTATTACACGATGATTATTTATTAACCATTGAATATAATTAGGTTAAAATGAATAAAAATAAAAATCAGCTTCACGCTGTATCCCACACACGGCAGGGTAGGCAAAGGGAACTTAGCATTAAGACACACCGTTCCCCACTTTCCGCCGAATTATGGAGGCATTGAGTGTTGAGTGGCGGAACTCAACGTCGCTCTTTGCCTCGACACCAGAGCGAAGAAATGAAAATATAAATTTTAATAAACATTTCATCTCTTCGAGTGGGAATCGAACCCACAATCAGTCGATTTTACAGTCGCAGTTTGTACCTACCCCTGCGCCACGACTGGAAAATTAATAACTAAAGTTAATGTTTAGCTTTATGAAAACAATAACTTAGCTTACTAAACTTACTAAATCATTTTATCTCTATTACTTATAAATTGTATTTTTACCATATATGTTTAAGATTTTTTATTGACGTTTTTAGATTTTTAATAATGTATAATACATATTTCATATGTATATTAAATATCTAGTTTTCAATATGCCAGTATGCAATCAGTATACTCGTATTAGTTTTAAATACTTTGCTTGTGCTTATGTTTTAAAAAAATGGTCAAGTTCAAGTTGGACTCACCCACAGAGGGTTTTGTATCAATTTTATGATTGTAGGTAAACGGGAAGTAAAACTTAAAAACCTACAAGACCTAGTAGACCTACAACTCTTAAATTGGTACGGAAGCTTCGGTGGGCGAGTTCCATATTTAACCATAGTTATATTTCAGATATGTTTCCTTTACTGGTAAGGATTCTGTTTTTTTTAAGTACGGAACAATAGAAATCTGCTTATAATTATATTTAGCTTTGAAGAACAAATCTATTTCTGTTATGTAATGTTGTTATTGTGATTCTGTATGTAACGCGACGGTTGTGGGTTCGATCGAGGGACTGAATTATTACTTAATAATATTTTCAGTTCCTCCACTCAACACACAATGTCTCGAAAAATTCTGCGGAAAGTGGGAAACGGAGTATCTTAACACTATGTCCCTCTGTCTACCCTGCTGTGTGCGGTATACAGCGTGAAGCTGATTTGATATACTTTTATTATCTACAATAATCATAAAATAATAAAAAAATAAATGTGACTAAGATAAACATACAAATTACATACATGTTGTAATAGGACTACTATTAAATCGAATTCAACCTAAATCTCATTCATGCTTACATCATAATTACAGAACTACAATAATTTATGATTAAAAAAAATCTTTTAGAAAATATTCACCGTATAAAATAAAATATAAATATGTATAATATATAATATAACAATACGTAAAGTATCGTAAATATATATTATAGATACATACATAAATGTATAGGTAAGATAACTTCAAAACTGTTCTCCTTGCCAGTTCAATCATAAAAACAAATTGGCAGGGTGGCATCGTAATAGCATCCCTAGAGACGTTCATATACGGTATAAATGATTGTGAACCCATAAAACTAACTAAGGCTTGATATATCGTAACAAGGGTCTAACTACTTGACAATTGAAGACAGCTGAAAAGGTAATTTTTGTTCTTAATAAAATTCTGCCGAAATATTGTACGTCTATGTTTATTATATTTATGTTATCATTGTGAACTAAAAATATTGTTTTCATTAATAAGTATATGGATATTGTATATAATATTTCTTAGTAGTTTAGGATTTAGTACCTCCAATCAATCTGAAGTTTGATATTAGTTATCTGAACATATATTTTTAGCATTGTTTCTTTAATTATCTAGATTTTTTCAACAGTTATTGCTCCCGATCTCGCTATTAAAATCCTCCCTTATAAAATATATTCCGTTAAGCCACATTAATAAAAAAAATATCTTAATATATTCAAATTAACACTAATTTAATATAGCATTACTTACAGTAGTCGACGCCAAAACATTTTCACAGCCCTACGCGTGGAATCAACAGGTTATAGTAAAATCACACCCTTCACGTTTTCTTAACAATTTACCGCCTTATCCCCTTAGAGTAAAGTCTATTTCAATTACTAAAATAATGCAAAACAACCTGAGGATTTAATCTAATATATTTGATATATTATTATTAATTTTCATAGTTTTTTTTGTTATTTTTACCACGATATCTGTTAATTATAATATTTATTATAAAGTCGATTTATGAAATGAGCTTGGGTAAGAGTGTAACGAGACCACGACCACTGATTTCTTGAGAAGATAACTTGTGAATGAAAACACAGCTTATGCTTAAGCAATTTATCGTATTTGATCGTGAACGATGAAACGGTAGTGACGTCACGGGAGCTGATATCAAACTAGCCAGAAATGCGTGCCACGCTCCCTCTGTCCTCTCCCGCCGTGACATTCAACAACCTTTTGGATATTGACTTCTGTAATTATTTTGATAAATTATCAATTTTGTATAATAAAATTAAAGTTTATTATTATTTTAGCGTATTAGTACAATATATGTATGTCTGTCTGTGTGTATGTCTAGTGTATCTATTTGTTTAATAATAAAATACAGTGGAAGTAAAATATTATACTTAATTGAGGTAAATAAGATTAATAATATAATGTTTATTTTTGTCAAGATTATGTCTTTTTTGCTAGTTTAGCAATTTTTTCTTTGCTGCTCTTTTTATTTGTACGTAGGAATAAGTTTTTAATTGAAAAATATATGTACTTATTTTCATAATGAATATAACTATTTTTGAAATAAAATTTAATATTAAGCGTTCATATTTGACACAAAAATAAAAGTAACAGATATTTAATATTTAAGATATTTTAATTTTGCATTAAATACATTTCCTTATAAAAATAAGATATTTGGCTTAAATCTTAAAGGCAATCATAACATAACGACAACGTACAAAAACAATAATATAATAAAAAAAAATCTATATATATCAATAAAATAAATTCGCAAGAAATTGCAGAATGGCGTTAAAAGTCTTGCGAATGCTCCAGATTCACAGACAATGCCCCAATTTATATCCAACTCACTTACTGGAGTCAGGCGAGATGAGATAGTGAGGGAAAGGGATAACATCTATCTCTTACTATAATTTCTCTACATTGCTTTCTTATTTATTAGACCATGTTACAATTACGAGATTTAAAAGAACCTTCTTGACCTAAAATGTATTAAAATAAAAGGTAAAAAATTAAAAGTATACTATTGTAATAAGTTACATTTTTTTTTCAGCTTCACGCTGTATCCCGCACACTGCAGGGTAGGCAGATGGAACCTAGTGTTAAGACACTCCGTTCCCCACTTTCCGCCAATTTCTGGAGGCATTGGCTGTTGAGTGGCGGAACTTAACGCCGCGTTTTCCCCGCGACACCAGAGCAAAGAAATGAAAATATAAATGTAAATAAATATTTCATCTCCTTGAGTGGGGATCGAACCCAAAATCAGTCGATTTACAAGCACACTTTGTGCCTCTGCGCCACGACAGGCCTCATAAGTTACATAATTTCTAAAATTACAAAGTGCGGCGTTGAGCTCCGCCATTCAACAGGCAGTATCCTAATAGGTACTAGGTCTCTCGGCTTAACCGATTAAGGATAGTATAAAACGTGAAACTAAAAAAAGACTTACGATAACCTTGTTTGGAATTAACTCAGCTAGGAAAACCACCCATTAAGGCAATTCTGGGGCAGCGGGGCAGCATGTGATTGCAAAGATGATTTTTTGGGTTCAACTTCCATTAGGGGAATTATTCATAGTTCCAGCCTGACGTTACAAAGCGCGGCATGAATATTTTGAATTTAGGCGGAAAACGGAGAATGTGGTAACAGAGTGACTTGACAGAGGGTTCCTGCTTTATGCAAGATGAAGCATGAAGCCAATACTATGAAAACAAATATATCCTTACGTGGGATTTGAAATCATAATCGCAGTGCTGTGTCAAGCACGGACAAAATGCTCCCCTGCTGCACTATTGTTGTTCATGTGTACGTACATAAAACTTGTCCATAATTTCACCTTCAAGTGAGATAAAGATCTCACATGAAGGAGAGTAGGCAGAGAGAGCCGAATGTTAAGACACTCCGCTCACCACTTTCCGCCGAATTCTGGAGATATTGCATGTTGAGTGGCGGAACTCAACGACGCGCTTTGCCTCGACACAAGAGCGTAGAAGTAAAAGTATTAAATATTTCATTTCCTCGGGAATCGAACCCACAATCTGGCCACAGTCACACGCTTGTGCCCTTGCGCCACGACTGACCTCAATATATATTTAATATATTTTTATGTAAAGTTATTTAATTAATTGTTTTTGCTATTAATATTATTATACAACTACTTATAAGTATCGAAATGCGTGTTATATAGCTAAAGAAATGAAAAGTCAAAATACAAAGCAAAGCCAATTACATTAAAACATTCGTATCGGGACAAAGGGCAGAGAACAATAGAGCCTGCAAGGAACCCGCGATATGTCTTTCAATGCTTTTAACTTTCCAGTGATGGCGGCGAGGGAAAAATGGTGACGGCCCGCGACAAATGCTTGGCGATAGAGCTGTATCGATGTTATTTAGGAGTTGTCGATGAAGAAATAGTAGAACATATTACTTTTGTTATACAAATTCAGTAATATTAGTAGTACATACTAATGTTATTAAGTAGACGTTCTGATTTGAACAAATAAATTTACTGATTTGATTTTACTGTTACTATTTTTTTTAAGAATTAATTACATTTCGAATAAAGATTAAAAAACATTTAATGTTAAAATACAAATAATAAAAAATAAATAAATTATTATAAAATATTATAAAATATTATTTAATATAATTCTACCAAAACAATGTTTACTATTTAAAAGACGATTGAAGATGTTATTTTTAAAATGGCAATTTTTAATAGATGTTATATTTACTCTTCACTGTTATAACATTTTCTTTATCTTCACGATTAAAATGGAATCTAATACTTTACAATTAGAATAACATTATGTAATTTTATCGACATAAACCACGGACCTCACTAGCAAAGTAAGACGTAACCAATGGGGTATCACGGGTTGGTTGCACCGCAAACTCATTTTATAAATCGTTCGTTCGTTCGCCCGGAACCACGCGTTAAGTCACCCTATTCGAGTAATATTATTATTATTCCCGTAAAAAACATATAAAATATATATATATATATCTTATGAAAAAAACTATAATTATAGCTTTAACACACTCATATAATTTGTAACTAAAAAGACAAATAAAGTATAAAATTCAAAGTTCTAATTTTTTTCTCTATTCAACAGATACTTAGAAACACATCGTATTATTTCTTTTATAAACGACGGTCGAACCACTCGGTTAATAGACAGTATCAAGCCGAAGATCTTAAGTAAATCAAATAGCCCCATGAATGGGGAATGAACCCCGGGCTTTTCACGGAGTTTTCTACAGATGACTATCACAATGGCCGGGGATCAAGGCAACTTATCTCCGAGGAGGCCAAAATGTTCCTTAACGCTTATTTAAGTTGCTTCAATTTCCTGTTATAAATACCGATAACTTTATTACATCAGCTAAGTCGGAAATAAACGTTGAAAACGTATTTTTTTTAGAATATATAATATGATGAATTAGATATTACACTGTTTATGCATATAAGATTATAAAGATTTTATTGATTCATATAAACATATAGGTAATATTTTATGAATTTGAGGCTAATCGTGGCGCAAGGGCACACGCGTTTAGTTGTAGTCGATGAGGTTTGATTTCCACACGAGGAAATAAATGAGTTCCGCCATTCAACATGCAATGCCTCAAAAATTCTGGGACTCTCTTGACACTAAGTCCCCAGGTTCCCTCTGCTTAGACTGCTACGAGATGCAGCGTGAAGCTAAGAAAGAAGTAACAATTCATATAAACGTTTTAACGGACTATTTTAAACTTTAAACTCCCGTTTAAATAACTCGTCGACGCGCTCTAGTCGCTTTTGCAAAGGATGTTTTCATCCCGCCACGAGAAAAATTTATATAAAAATTGTAAAATATCATTTCGTTATGTTACCAAGATGCCATCAAAATTTTAAGAGCACCATTGTTGATTATTTTTTGCAAATTCATAGCAATAAAAAAAACACAAGCACTCTAGAATGAATTTATCGAATCAAATTTACATTTTTATGGTTCCTTAGCAAACAATAAAAAACCGCAAACATAGAGGACCTTTAACAGGCCAAAATCTGTAAAAGCGAAGTGAAACCGTACGAAACCCCTTTTTGTTAGGCGAAACATTCACCGTTACTCGGCTTTGAAAAACAACAATGCCCCGCCATACGTATGTATGAGGATACGCAATATCCTTTAAAAGTACTAGCAGCTCAGACCTAAGAAACTTTTAGAAGTGGAATGATGTGTCGATTGTTTTGTTTTAATATTTATAAAAGAATTTAATGTAAAAATATATAATATAGTACATGTAGATGAGGCCAGTCGTAGCGCAGAGACACGAGCGTGTAAATGCGACAGGTTGTAGGTTCGATTCTCAATTGACGAAATAAAATATTTAATATTTTCATTTCTTTGTTTCTGGTTTCTGGTTTCGAAGCAAAGTTCCGCCACTCTACACACAATAGCTTCAGAATTCAGTGGAAAGTGAGGAACGGAGTGTCTTAACACTTCGCTCCCTCTGTCTACAGTGCTACATGCGGGATACAGCGCGAAGCTGAACAAAAATTTCGTAAAGTGTTTCTAAAATGGTATATTTAAAAAAATTGAATCGTAACTCAATCAACTTACTAATATGTCTACATAAGATTTTCGGACAATTCTAAATGTTTTCACATTTCAGGATGAGATATTTAAAGAATTATACGGTTTCAAAGTAATTATTTTACATAAATCGTTTCCGTAGCCATTTGGCGTACTTTATCAAGTCTTAGCAGGACTCCCCTATACGGGAGAGCCACGCTATTTTCGTGTTTCGAAACTGCAAATGGAAATTCATTTTAATAGTGAGCTGACGTTTAAATATGTAACATTTGCATACTTTAGGAGATGTGAGGCGTTAACGACAGTTTTGGATTCAAATCCTAGTCGAGAATATACATATATTTTGAGATTTTGCGTTTTATCATGAAGTGCAGGAAACTAATTGTGTCCTTTTAATAGATTAATACACTATCTCAGTGGGAACCTAGTGTTAAGGTTCCCTAAGTTCCACAAGTTTCACTTTCCGAACGCATTAGAGAGACAAACTCAGCGCCGTGTTTTGTTGTACCAGAGCAGGGAAGAGAGAAAAGAAATTTTAATAATATTTCGTCTATTCCGCTTCAGTGACTTCGTCACATATATTATTTTATCAGCTTCACGCTGTATATGTAATCTCTCATATAGCAGGGTAGGCAGAGGAGACCTAGTGTTAAGAAACTTCGGCATTGCGTGTTGAGTGGCGTAATTCAACGCCTTATTTTGTCTTGTTACCAGAGCAAGGAAATAAACATATTAAATAATACACTACCCCTAGTGGGATTTGAACGCACAAACATCGTATTTATAATCACAGGCTTGTGCTACTGCCCATAATTATAATTACTTATTTATATTTAAAGTGAAATAAAAATAAATACTACAGTCAAAAATTGACAACGTGCGGCATTATGTTTCGATGCCCGACATACAAAAACTCGGAATTGGGCAAATTCTAGGTTCTTACTGCCGGCCCTTCTTTATTTTTTTTTTGCATAGGCAATGATTGGACTATTTTAAAAAAAGTATTTAACATATATAAGTAAATAATGAGGCCCGTCGAAGCACAGTGGCACTGTAAACGCGAAAGGTTGTGGATTGGATGTCCACTTGAGGAAATGAAATATTTAATATTCTCGTTGTTTCGCTCTCGAGGCAAAACGCGACGTTGAGTTTCGAAAATGCCTCAAGAAATAAGCAGGAAAGTAGGGAGCGGAGTGTTTCAACACTAAGGTCCCTCTGCCTACCCTGCAGGAACATGCGGGATACAGCGTGAAGCGAAAAAAAATACAAAAATCAGTATTATATCATGTTCATCTACGCAATTTACTATCCATATGCCAAAGCAATCTTGTTACATATAGTTGCTAGCAGGATACGGGTATATCGTAAGAAGTAGACGCATTCGTCTGATCTTCAGGCTTCGCTTTGAGAGCGTCAGTTGAGGGGCTTACATGAAATAGACGCGATTGTGCCAGCGATATACTTATTTGTTTGGCATTGATCGTCTCGTACATTTGTAGGGTGCCATTGCGTTGCGAAATGTAATTTAGAGAGACGCGAGCCAGCATATTAAGTTGCAACTTATCTTATTTTTATTGGCTGTTTTTTAAAGAACAAATCTAAGAAAAAAAAATTATAAAATAATAATATACAAAAACTATACATTTTTGTCAGCTTCACGCTGTGTTCCGCACATAGCAGGGTAGGCAGAGGGAATGATAATATTAATAAATAATAGTTCATAACCTTGAGTAGGAAGCGAACCCACAACCGTCACGTTACAGTGCCCCTGCGCCTACGCTACGACTGGTCTTAAAACTATTGTTATCGTATACATATTCGTTGTAGAAATGCTTTTGTAATCAACAAACGACAATTCCTAAAAAGACGTCTTCTGAATTCTGAAAATGAATTATTATTTATTAACATTTTCATTACTTAGTTGTTTCTACCACCTAGGCAAACTTGATGGAGTAAAATAATTCCATTATTTTACTCAAGATAAAGCGCGGTGTTAAGTTCCGCCACTCACCATGAATTCATTTACTAAAGCTAAAAAAAAGAACAACAATAATAATTTCTACACTGGTAGTACGGGACGGGATAACGCACGATGCGTTGACAACAAAAGGGTTACGATTGCTTAATGGACAGTGAAGGCTGATATAGGAGTGATAAATCACCGCCGTGATTACCGAGCCATTATCTAAAATCCAATCTCAGGGGCGACAAGTTGCAGAAAGTTGATGACGTAATTAAGCTTGAAGGAACATGCTTCTTGACTAAAAGGAAATTGGAGCCAAATATAGTTAAAACTTTTAATTATGTTAGAGCTGCTAATAAAAATTGAAAATTGTGAACTAAATTGAAATTAAATACAAAGTTGTATTTTTTTAGCTTCACGCTATATCCTGCACGTCAGGGTAGGCAAAGGGAACTTGAGAACCTAGTGTTAAGACACTCCGTTCCCATTAAGACACTTCCGTTCCCCAATTTCCGGTGAATTCTGGAGGCATTGTGTGTCGAGTGGCTTAATAACTCAACGCAGCGCTTCGTCTCGTTACGTTAAGTTCTTGAATAGGAATCGAACCCACAACCTGTTGTCGTCATCGCGTTTAAAATCGTATGCTTTTGCCACGCTTTATTATTAGCAAATTTTAGACAAAACGCAACTTCGTATTTGGGCGTAAGGTGGAAAACGAAGTGTTTTGATACTTCTAGGTTCTATCCCAATTTATGTGCCAACAGCTGATGGCATAAATAATTCCAAGTAAGTTGCCCTAGATACTACTCTAGAAGTACCGTGTTAAAATTTAAATAAATATAGGCATTTTACAAATTCCTATAAAATGGTACCTATAAGTAAAACGTGTGTAATGCAAAATATACATTGTAACTTCAACTACTAAAATGTAGAGTGTACAAATAATTTAATGAACTTATAGGAAATATTTTAAAGTGAAATATAACATTACTACTTCAATTTTTTTATATAAAAAATATACTTATCTATTAAGACAAAACTCTGAGAAATATGGATCTCTATCTACAAAACAATACTTATATTATATATCCAACAAAATGTAAATCTTGCAACTATCTTTAACTTTAAGTACCCTATTATGTGTAGATGAAACCGTCGTGGTATAATGGCAAAGCGTTTGACTGTAAACGCGACGGTTGTAGGTTCAGAAATCAGATTCCGATCAGGAGGATATTTATTTTTCATTTCCTCGTTCTGGCAAGTAATAAGACAAAGCGCGGCGGTGAGTTTGGGCATCCAACACGCAGTATCTCGCAATTGGGTGATGCTCTTAGCATTAGATTCCCTCTGCCTATCGTGCCATTAGCAGAATACAGTGTGAAATTTAGAAATATTATATGTAACACAACCCTACTATCCTGTACGCTCTTCGTAATTTTAACGCCATTAAGAGAAACCCAGACAGACACATTTATTCCAATATTTTTCATACAGTTTAAGGCTTTTAAATAATTAGAACAGCGTTAGTGTAGATATTTCTTTCTTTTTTTAAACTTAGGTTGAAAAAAACTTTTGGGAATCTCCATCTTTCTTCTTTCTAATTAAACCAAAAAATACTTATAAAAAAATACTTATTCTTTAATCGTATCAAGCTATAAATTGTATATACGTAAATTGTATTATTCTAAAACGTTTACTTAGGTGGCAACTTCCCTCTGAATATTTTAGTAATAAAGTTAGAAGCACAATTGACATGCATTAGTGGTGTTTCCTGCGTTTGGCCCGCGACGTCCCCGTCGTATCGTCACCGTCCGGAAATTCAATGGAGTTTCGCCTTTCTACTCCCTATCGAATAGCGACACTTGACCTAAATAGCTGTGCTAAATATAAATATAATTATCAGCTTCACGCTGTATCCCGCACACAGCAGGGTAGGCAGAGGGAACCTAGTGTTAAGACACTCCGTTCCCCACTTTTTGCCGAATTCTGGAGGCATTGCGTGTTGAGTGGCAGAACTCAACGCCGCGCTTAACCTCGACACCAGAGCGAAGAAATGGAAATATAAATTTAAGTAAATATTTCATCTCCTCGAGTGGGGATCGAACCCACAACCAGTCGGTTTTGCAGTCACACCTCGTGCCGCTGCGCCACCACTGGCCTATCAGAATGTAAAATAAAAGCAAGCATAAAATCGAAAATTACTATAGTTAACGTCGTAATAAAGTAAAATTGTTGTATTAGTAAGATAAACTGACCAACAAAAGTGGTGAAAGCATGAAACTGCGCACACCGCCACTTACAAGCACTCGAAACGTGACGGAAGCTCCACGAAGAGCGACGCGTCCTGATCGCGCTCCTGATCAATAAGACTTCGAGTTAAATATTTGCACAAGGAGAATATTAGTGCGGGTCTTTAGCGAGTGCTTTAATATCATTCGGAACGAGGACGACACGATATTTGTGTATTATAAATAATAATATACAAAAAATATTTCTTCATATATGCGACCATCATCTATTAAAATATTTATTTAATTTGAAATCGATTATGATCTATAAAAGATGTGTTATTAATGTTTATAGCCTGATTCAAAATTTATGTATCTGATCTTATTAAGTAAGGCCATATTAAGATTATTAAATTATAATTAGTTTCAAAAAATTAAGCTTTAATATAATATGTTTTAAATTGATAACAAAACTGTAGATAGAACTTTAGTTTTATAGACTTGTGTTAATATATAAACAGTTCAGAAGTTGTATCCACTGACTCGTAAATGTTATATTGGAACGTGAAGCATGAAGCGTCATGATCCCGCTTCTGATCAATAAGTCACCGAGTCAAATATTTACACAAGAAGAACATTAAAGCCAACCGACATTATTAGTATTTTTTATATCTGACGACGAAGATACGATATCATACGATATCCATTTATTGTTTTGTTATGGACATTTTTTAATATTGAATATATTTTATATTTTTAAGTAGGTAAGTATAAAAGCCACGTAATTTAAAATACAGATAAAATCAGCTTTACGCTGTATCCCGCACACAGCAGGGTAGGCAGAGGGAACTTAGTGTTAAGACACTCCGTTCCCTACTTTCTGCCGCATTCTGTAGGCATTGCGTGTTGAGTGGCAGAACTCAACGCCGCGCTTTGCCTCGACACCAGAGCGAAAAAATGGAAATATAAATTTAAATAAATATTTCATCTCCTCGAGTGGGGATCGAACCCACAACCAGTCGGTTTTACAGACACTCTTCGTGCCGCTGCGCCACGACTGGCCTCTCGAATACAGATATATATATATAATATAATATATTCGTCCTTATAATGTAAACATATATCTACCCAGTATAGGGATCGAAACTATGGAAGCTGGCCTCGCTAACTGTCAACTCATTAGCCGAGTTTATCCAATCGAGTCAGTCGATGAGAATGTTGCCGAAAATAATTGTCATATATCTTTATTTTAGCTTCACTATGTATCCCGCACATAGCAGAGTAGGAAGAGTAAACCTGGAAACCTAGTGTTGAGACACTCCGTTTCCTATCAGGACACTTCCGTTCCCCAATTTCAACCAAATTCTAGAGGCTTTGCGTGTTGTGTGGTGGAACTCAACGCCACACTTTACCTCGTCACCAGAGCAAGGGAAAGAAAATATAAAATATTTTATTCCCCGGAGTCGAAATCGAACCCACAACCGTCGCATTTACAGTCGCAAGCATGTGTCCCTGTGCTACAACGGCATCAACGGTCATACTATGAATTGATTTCAAATTTTATTATCTCATGTTCTTCTAACCATAATAGGTTATTAAAAATGCGAGATAGGATTGTTAAGCATTATTTTGTTATTCGTAATCTACTACGAAATGTTTTTGTAAAGTGGGAAAATAAGGACAAAAAGTTGAAAAAAAAAGATCAAATTTTAATGTTCGAATACGAAAATCAAAACAATAAAATATTTTTCGTTTTACGTTTCTAAGAAATAATAAAGTATAAGTGTTATTACGAGTTCTAGAAAATATTGAATAAATAATCTTTGACCCGGGCAAAAAATTGGCGCCGTGGAGTCTCTTAAATTGGCGCCAGACATCTATTTCGGCTGTCGTATTGAGAGCTCGCCTAAATAAGATTCATTATTAGTATTTGTATTCTTACAATACGTTTCTGTATTATTAGTCTATATAGCTGGCTAATTTCATATTGACTTATCACCTTCACGCCATATCCAGCACACAGCAGGCTACGCAGAGGGAACCTAGTGTTAAGACACTCAGTTCCCCATTTTCCACCGAATTCTGGAGGCATTGCGTGTTGAGTGGCGGAACTCAACACCGCGCTTTGCCTCGACACCAGAGCAAAGAAGTGGAAAGGCCAAGTGTGATTAGGACTCGCTCAACAAAACTTTAGTATCTAGTTCATATTTGTACGACCTATAACCATGAAACGTACCCAATTTTATAGAAAAGGCGGCAGAAACTGTACTGTAGACCTGTATATATATTATTAATTTTAGCTACAAAATCGCGTTCTTGAAAAAAGACAAAGGTCTCTTTGTCAGTCAGTCAGACTGATGAACAACAAAGTGATATTATTAGAGTTTTCTTTTTTTCCATTCACAATAAAATATTTCTAGTCTCTTATGCAACAGTAGCCAAATATACTATATTTTTTATTTATTGTCTGTCTGTTTGTTGTTCGCTTTGTTTTTATTTTATTACAAAATTAAAAGTCGAGAACCTGGTGTGAAACGTAAATATATCGAAGGAAAACAGGAAGGCAGGATTTATGCAGCTGTCCTCTATACGCTCTATATATAATAACAGGATAGAAACGTCATTTCTGTACATAAAAGATATGAAAAAATAAAAATCAGGTTGGTTAACATAAAAAACCACTCAGCAGAGTTCTTGTTTGTCTGTCTGTCTCTTTGTTTGTTCGCCAATCACGCAAAAACTACCGGACAGAATTTAATGATTTTTAGTATGATGATAGCCTGGGGTCCAGAGGTGCATTATTTTGAGTTTCATTCCGCTTTTCATTATAGTTTCCTTAAAAAAATTAAAACTGAGAAATATAAATTACTTAAAATACCGATAACTACTTAATGATAATGAATGAATTTTAGTATGGTAATAGTTAAAAGCCATTCAACTTATACGATAGTTTTCATCATCTCTATATATAATAAGACAGTAAAAATATTTTGTCTGTACATTTAGTAATTTTGACTGAAATGGATAGAGGGACACTTAAAAAGAATAATAGAAAGCAAAAATATATTTTTTGAATTTCTTGTCTGTCTGTCTGTCTGTCTGTCTGTCTGTCTGTCTGTCTGTCTGTC
>JAAIXJ010001732.1:293129-322269 GCA_013403705.1 Heliconius hermathena
AAAAAAAATATTTTTGCTTTCTATTATTATTTTTAAGTGTCCCTCTATCCATTTCAGTCAAAATTACTAAATGTACAGACAAAATATTTTTACTGTCTTATTATATATAGAGATTATATACATACGTATTATATACAATTTTTATTTATTGTAAAAGTATATGCACATACGTGAAAATAAAATCAACTTGCTGTATTCATCACACAGCAGGATTGGCAGAATTCAGTAGGCGTTGCGCTGAACGGTGGAACTCAAAACCCAATAATTTGCCTCGACACCAGAACGAAGAAATGAAAATATAAATTAAAATAAACATTTTCTTACCTTGATCGAACCCACAACCAGTCGCGTTTACAGTCACATCCTAGCGCCCCTGCGCCACGACTGGCCCCAGTTACAATAATATTTAAAAATATCCCCTACATAATAAAATCTCTGACATTAGATTTGTATATTTATTTATATGAAATATTCGTAGCTATTATGTTTATGCTAAACATCCTTTTAACAGTTATTATCAAGCCAGCAATACCCCTCGGCGCGGCTAATTGGCCATCTCGCCGCAACGGGACCACAAAAGGACTACCGCTTCCTCATTAAATTTAATCAACAGCCACTGCTTTCATACTACGACAGTTACCAATCAGAAATATAACACCAAATGTCTTTCAAATGTGAATAGATGCGACTCCTACGGAAATATATCAATTTACCATACATAATTACCTGGATTATATCAATTACTCCACTTCTATGTGTATATATTTACACGACACGATGAGATAAAATATTTTTGATGAAGTATATTAAGTTTAAAATACTTATTATACTTAGAAAATGTATCAAAATTTGAAGCCACGCGCCTTTTGGAAACCTTCGTGCAGGACCACTAAACCATTCATTTTTGGTTTCCAAGAGACGTGGGTTCAAATCTCGCAACTTAAAATTTTTGATAAGTATTCTAAACAAGTATTTTTCGTTCTTAAGCGTGGAATAACACTTTAAAAATCTAAAAAATATTAAATTATTTTATAACTTTTCCTAACACTATTGTCTTTTAGTAAACATTATTAGTAAGCATAACGAAGATATCCTTATAATAAAGAAATGTCAAATCATAATTTATATTTTCTATAATAACTTTTTGTAGATATCCGGTAAAAGATCCGATAAACTAATATCCGGCAATTTTTACGACTAATGACAGGAAGTGAATTAGTTATTGTGTGACGAGGGGTGTAAATGGACATCAAATATGTATAGACTACAATTAATTGCTATTTATGCTACTATCTATTCATATTTTCAAATATTTAGAATTTTATATATAAAATAAAATAAATAAATCAGCTTCACGCTGTATCCCGCACATAGCAGGGTAGGCAGAGGGAACCCAGTGTTAAGACACTCCATTCCCCACTCCGCCAAATTCTGGAGGCATTGCGTGTTTAGTGGTGGAACTCACCTACACTCTTTGCCTCGACCAGAGAGAAAAACAGAAATATAAGTTTAAATATATATTTCCTGTGTCAAGTGAGGATCGAACCCATAGCCGGTCGAGTTCACAGTCACACTTTGTGCCCCTGTGCCACGATTGGCCTATTTTTTTTATTGTAATTAATAAATAAAAATATATTATATATCATTAATATTAACATGTTCTCAATGAATTAACTTATTTTTATTGTAAACACTGTTTAACACTGATAATTAAAAAAAATAAACTCAACGAGACTTTTTGATAAGATAGATAAAAAATAAAAGTTATGTTTTATTAATAATTTGTAATTATACGGTTATTAAATTAACATATTACAAAATATAAATTGGATCTAAAAATTGAAATTCACTTTCGCCTATTGAAAAAATACGTAAATACAGAGACCTACGTATTTTTCAATAAGCAAAAGTGAATTTTAATTTTCTCGCCTGATCAATTGTTCTAGTAAGATAGGTTTTGTATAGGGTGATATAAAACAAAGTGGCTGAGAGCAATTAATGCAGGGGTCCGTTGTACAGCCTCCGGCCGTGGACCAATCGAGTAATTGTCGACAGCAATATTCAAATGGCGGAAACAATTAGCGTGAGTGCTGTAAATATATTTAGCTGTCCACCCTTATACCAAGAACTGGTGACAGCTGATGTAAATTAGATCTCACTAGATTAATTGTTTTTGGAAATTTATTATAGGAATGTCATTTTTTTTGTTTAATTTGATATAAGATTTTTAAAAAGAAATTTTTAATTAATTTAACTAATTTTTAATCCAAACTATTAATAAAAAAATATTTTGAGTATTAATTAGACTTCCAGGTCAGTCGTGGCACAGGGGCACGAAGTGTGACTGTAAAACCGACTGGTTGTGGGTTCGATCCCCACTCGAGGAGATGAAATATTTACTTAAATTTATATTTCCATTTCTTCGCTCTGGTGTCGAGGTTAAGCGCGGCGTTGAGTTCTGCCACTCAACACGCAATGCCTCCAGAGCTCGGCGGAAAGTGCGGAACAGATGTCTTAACACTAGGTTTCCTCTGCCTACCCTGCTATGTGCGGGATACAACGTGAAGCTGATTTTTTAAATTTTTAATTAGACTTGTAACGAATTCTTACTTTTAGCTTTTTCTTTAATTGGTTTTCGTCATATTAGGGCACTTTATTTATCACACGTCATTTTAATTATTCGTATAAACACCGAATATTTCCCACTCGGTATTCAGCCGCATACCGAGTGGGAATCGAGCCCATTGTAGTGATGTAATTATTTGAGAAAATATCGATATAATCATTTAATAGACTAAGATACTATTATAATCATTAAACTCACCGTATAAAGAAATGTATCGATTATTTTATGCGTTTAAATTATCGCCGTAATAAAAATTTTAAAGAGAAAGTATAGTGCAGACATTTTTATTTTGCAAGAAGTAGTTAGTTTTTTTTTCCATGGAACATCTTAACTTGGAAGAAAAGACACCCTGATTAACAAACATTCATCTGCAACTGTAAAATATGATTCTCTTGGTTGCTACCATGAATAACGATTGACGTGACATGTTATTTATGCTTTAAAAATATCTATTCATCGTGGTCCAGGGCCACAAGGAGGTGACTGTAACGCGACGGTTGTGGGTTCGATCCCCACTTGAGGAATAGTTCGTCTATTTATATAAATTTACTTTTCTATTTCTTCGCTCTGGTGTCGAGGCAAAAAGCGACGTTGAGTTCCGCCACTCCACACGCAATGCCTCTAAAATTCGGCGGAAATTGGGGAACGAAGTGTCTTAACACTAGGTTTCCTCTGCCTACCCTACTGTGTGCGGGATACAGCATGAGTATGATTTTTTTTTTCATTTAACACGGTTACTAATAATAGTTAACCTAAAAAAATATTTACATTACAACCCAGCATATGAAAATCTATTTCAACAGGAGGAAAGACGCCATGATAGTAATTTAAAAAAAGACTGAGTGAGACTGTGGCGATCCATAGACACACTATTCGCACAGCTTACGGTTCAAGCGCTCGATTTAGTAGGATCTTAAATATTAAAGCAACGCGTAAATAATTTGAAGAATATAATATTACCTTACTTTTAGATATTTTATAATTGTTTTGAATAAATATTAAATTAATTGTACTATTTTTCCAACTTGTTCTTGTTAAAAATTTACTGCCGACTACAAAAAATAAAACCAGAACGAACAAACATCGATGTTACGAATAATAACATATATGTAGGTTAATTGGCTGCTGTGCTTGGACGGTAGCCCAGAGGCACAGGTTCAACGCTTTATACACTGAAATTTCTTTAAAATCTTAAAATATCAAATATATGTTTTAAGCTATCTTAATTATTTCTGAAAGAATATGTTTATATCTTTTGTATATATATATATATATATATATATATATATATATATATATGTATATATATATGTGTGTGTGTGTGTGTGTGTGTGTGTGTGTGTGTGTATATCTTTTGTTATTTTAAATATAAATAATCCTTGATATTATACATCTTATACTTATAATATGTATGTATATCATACGATTTTAAGTCTAATAATTGATGGGTAGCTCCCCCTTTTAGATCGTTGAAAATCTCTTTTGTGTATTGCGATAACGCTACAAAGCCTACTAATGTCTTTTAAGGACTTAGTGATTTAAACGGACTAAATAATGAACTGGCTACCCTTACCCCGTTACGCAATTTAAGAGCTTAAAACGTTAGGGATTTCTGCTACAAGAAGGATCTTAATTTTAGTGTCGAGAAGACTATACGCAGCTAATAGATTTTAAACCCTTATAAATAATTAGTTTTTTCAGAAAAAAAAAAACATCTAATATTCATAATAATGAAAATCTAAGTACATTAAAATTGTTATAAATAAAATGTTAATCAATAACTATCGCACCAGTTAGACAAGTGCTAAAGCAGAACGGTGCAACGTCAATTTAAAATTTATTTTTTATTTAAACTAAGGTGTGCTCACAACTTTATTCCAGTATGTAATTATTTATTTACCTAGTATCGAAAATACGATTGACCCTAAATGACAATGCTTCTACCACTTTCTTTTAAAAGAAAGTTATTATACTACATATATACGAAAAAAGAAAAAATATATACGAAAAAAGAAAAAAAGACGAAAGTATGCGATGCCCTGTCTTTTTCGCTGAAGGCAAAATGGAGATGGGCGGGCCACTTAGCTCGATACCAGGATGACAGATGGACCCTAAGGTCAGTTAGGTGGTCAGGGCCAAGAGGCTTCAGAGCAAGAGGCCGACCAAGAGCCAGATGGGTTGACGAAATAGTAGCGATGGCGGGCGGAAGTTGGCTGGACACAGCTAAGGATAGAGAATCGTGGCATTTCTTGGGGGAGGCTTTTACCCGAAAGGGGTCCATACAGTTAATAATCAATCAAAATACTTAATAATCTAACACAAAATTAAATATAAAAATCTATAATATAAATTGTAACAAATGCTTATCAAATCTAATAAAATGTCAATGTTTAAATCTTTTATAAATATGAATGTATGTAATCTGTATGGAATTGAAATAAAGCTTATTATTATTATATTATTATTATTATTATACTACATATATTAAACTATATCAAGGAATAGCTGGTAAAAAACTGCTTGAAAAGGCCGCCATGCTTAAATTTTTTGAAAAATATTTTAATATCCTAAATCGTGTTTCCTAATTTATATAGTTACTAAGATCTTGCATCAGGTGTTCCAGTCTTCAAAAACAATTACAATGTATAGATCCAGTAAGATATATTTGTTGTTTTCTTTTTTTTTCACACAGCAGAATAGGCAGAAGGAACCTCAGAGTCTACTGTTAAGACACTTTGTTCCTATAAAGATATTACCGTTCCGTAAGATAATTTTGTTAATATTATTTACTGAGAAAGTATGTATGTAAATATCTAGATATTGTAAAAAAATATTTTAAAAATGACATCGTAAAAAACTATAGTCAACCTCACAAACTAAGAAGACGGACTACGTGACATCAATCCGGATTTATTCATATGACGGATTGCGTTGAACGTCATGTGGCATTTTACCTCATTCTTCTTAGATTTGTGCTCATCTCGCATACTTGAAACAAAATATCTAAAGAATTCAACTACATTCATAGATATTCATATATAAAAATAATTTGCGTTCTTTCAATTTCTTTGTTAGAATGGTGGCTTAGCAGTAGTTTAAAAATCAACTTAATAGAATATCTTTAGTTTTTTTTCTTGTACCGATCATTTTAGGCATTATTACTTTACTGGCAAAATCTCTGATACACATTTATGCTTTGTTTGAGGCCAGTCGTGGCATGGGGAACGGAGTGTCTTAACACTAGGTTCCCTTCTGCCTACCCAGCTGTAAGCGAGATTGAAAATGATTTGATTTTATAAATGCTTCATTCATACGGGTCAATAACGATAAGTACTTATACTTCTTTTTTATTGAATACTTTAAACAAAAAAATATATCTTAAATATGAACCTACTACGATTTCATTATTTTATATTTTACTACACACCATACAAACACACATGTATATATCTCCAAAACACAAAACAACGAATGGTTCGCATGACGACACAAATCCGGATCTATCTATTTGTTATCAACGTGAAGCAGTCGCGCGGCGCCCGCGGCTAGGGCTGCGATATAAATAATCGTATTACTGGTGCGTTCACTCCATTTGATGCTGGGCCTAAGACGATTGTACTTATCTGCTTTGATTGCTATGAAGTTAGATAGCAATTTGCTCTTTCATATAATTTAAATTATTAACTTAAATATTAACTAGTTACATATATAAATTGATATAACGTAACTGCTGTTGTAAATTTTTTATGTCTAATTGTAATAATTTCAAACAATAAAATATGTTACAATTTCACAAACAGATTTGGTAGAAAATTAGGCGACATTAGAAAATTAGGTACTATTTATTATACTAATAAAAATCGTTAAATAATTCTAAAAATTAGCTTGCCGAAAAATATTATTGATAAAATTTTTATATGTACATACATAGATACATATTATATATGCATTATGAGTCTGTTCACATAACATTTTTAACATTAACTACCTTCATGTTATTTCTAATACAAATAACTTGCCAAATTATAAAAATTATTATAACATAAAGTTTATTGTGTTACTGTGATCTTATAAACGCGGCGTTAAGTTCTGCCACTCAACACGCAATACCTCCAGAATTCGGCAGAAAGTGGGGAACAGAGTGACTTAACACTGGGTTCCCTCTGCCTATCCTGCTGTGTGCGGGATACAGCGAAAAGCTGATTTTATTTTATTTATCTTATAAAATATAGAATGCTACAAATACTGTGTGATGACCCTATTCTGCAAAGTATTCGCTAAAGGCATGTTCGTGATTTCGCCCTTATTTTATTTCTATTGCAACGAGTATTATCTGCTGTCAATATTATTAACGATCGTCTAACGAAGTCGCTTCAGTTTTCTTCCTTCGTTTTGTATTGTTGTTATATTTTAATATAACTGTATAGTAAATAGAAAAAGTAATTGAAATAAATATGGTAGTTTGAAAGATATGGAAGCTTTCAGTTTTCATAACTTAAAAAATCTATTTTTTTATAAGAGCCAAAAATGCCAGCTTTATTTCTAACTATATTTGTTTTTATGCTTATTTTTACTATATTTTCAAATGTGTCAAAAAAATACATAGAATAATAAAATTTGAAATAAAATTTGCTGCGACCTATGTTGATGGCAACCAATTTCTCCACACAACGCGTCACCAACCAAGAGATTTGTGCTGGCAAGTTCCGAATGCCATAATCAAAAATAACAGAACATTTTTTTTCAAAAATTTTAATATTTAGCTTCAAATCCAATTTACCAATGTTATAATAAATGAAATAATGTTAATAGTATAATATATGATTGATACAAAACTGATTAATATATGGGTGAGGACCAAATTCAAAGTCTCTTTTTTGGATGAATATTAATATAATTATTTCAAATGAGCCAAAGCTAAAATAGATTTTGGCTCACAATATGCAGCACCGTAACGCTGTGCCTCTTTTAAAGACTACCTATTGTTCACGATATTACACGTTTTGTGCAAATGTAACTCACTGCAAAGTGAATCTACATTCTCTTTTAGATGATGATGACTGAAATTGATAAAAAGAACATGTTTCTAGTATTTTTAGAACCTTCTGATTTTTTTTAGTATGCTGTATGCTGAAATTACTTCCATATGTCCAGTGAAAAACATTTACATAAATATACATTTTATTTCAACTTTACGCTGTAGTACCCATGTATTAGAGTATGCAGAGGGACCCTAGTGTTAAGACATTCCACTCCTCACTTTCCGCCGAATTCTGGAAGCCTTGTTTGTTGAATGGCTCAACGCCGCGCTTTGGTCTCGATACCAGAACGATGAAATGAAAATATTAAATAATTAATTTCCACGAGTGCGGATCAAACCCACAACCTGTCGCGTTTACAGTCACACCACTGCGCCGCGACTGGACTATATATAAATATGATGAGCAAAATCACTTACTTGAGTAGAAGGGGTTTGTTAGCAAAAAGGCCAGAGGCCTTCTCTTTCGCTGCCTGTAGCCCCTGCATTGTGGGAGCCCGATATTCTTCATGTACCCACACTTATACGTTGCTAACACCTGTAGACATACAACAGTGCATTAATATAATATATTATAAGATTCTTCTATGATTGATATGAAATTTGTGATACATATTTATTAATATTACATACATAGGCACTGGTTTGGTAGAGGGGACCTAGTGTTAAGACACTCCTTTACCTACTTTATTTGACTGACGTAACTCGACGCCATACCAAAGTATCAATTTAAGAAACGATTTACAATACGCCAGTTTTCAATGAATAATTATTATTGACAACATTTGAAAAAAATACGAATAATGTTATATAACTTAACAATATCTATATATTACGAGAATATGGTAGACGGGCACAAGGAGCCTAGTGTTAAGACACTCCGCACCCAACCTTCTGCCGAATCCTAAAGGCATTGCGGATTGAGTAGCGAAACTCAACGCCGCGCTTTACCTCAACACCAGAGCGAAGAAATGAAAGAAATATAAGTTCAGTCATTTTTTCTAGGAAACGAACCCACAACCTGTCGCGTTAACAGTCACATGCCAGTTCCCCTGCGCCACGATTGGCCTTAAAATTGTAATTAATTAAATTGGCTTTATTATTAAATAATACATATATATTTTTAACGTTTAAACTTGTTTTGTTCATTTAACCCAACACAAAGAGAAAGGAGGCAGAGATAACTCAAATATATAATTACTAAATATATCTAATCTAATTATTATATTAACATTTTTTACAAAAGAAAAAAATATAATTAGAATACACAAAAAGAAAGAAATGACTAGGTATAATACTAAAAACTAAATGAATAACAAAATTTAACAATAATAATTCTTCATTCGACGTTAAGTGTTACAAAAAGATTACGTAACAAATGTCACTAAAACTAGCGAAAGAAATCAAGGTGGTACAATATTAAATCCTACTGAATTAAAGTTACATAACATATCATCAATGATATACATGAATGTATATCATATAGAACCTATACATATATCTATACATATCTATATTTATATTTTTCATTTAAATACACCGTCATACCTACTTTTCCATACAGCATGAAGTTAAGCTTATATTCATAAAATATATGATTTTGTTGTAGATTAATAAATAAGTATTTTACTCACATTTTTTCTGTTCCTAGGCGTAGCAGGTCCGTAGCAGCGTCTGTCGATCGTGTAGCGCCCCGCACCGCTCTACGGCAACGCTACGGCTGCGCGTAGCCCCTACCGTCATTGGTCGATATCTCTACGGAGCTACGCGAACATCCACCAATAGAAGCCTTAGCTGTAAAGGGGCGGAGATTTGTAACATTTCAGAAAATTTTCAGGAGGTCCAAAAGTACATAGAGTTGATATCGACCCAACAGTGTTTCCTCTTTGATAATAATTTGCGAGGAGCGCAGGCTTAATGTTTATAGCTGGGACATAACTGAGATTTTTGATTTAGATTGTATACAAAATTTACTTTAATTATATTAACTTCATTATTAAAAGCCTTTCATTGTTATTACTTTATCTGAAAATACTTTACCAAATCATTTTTTCAGTGGTATTATTTTGATTTTATTTTAATCATTATAAAATATTTAATATATCAGAAAATATCACAAGAATACTTTAAATAAAACTATATTATAACATAATAAAATATATGCAATACTTCATGCAAAGAAACTTATTTCATATGAATTATATAAAAACGACTTGCAAAGTAGTTTAAAAAAAAATCAAAATATTTTCATAGTTTTTCATAAAAATTAATTATGCAAACTTTCATAGTTTACATAATTAAATATATAAATTTTATTAATATTTATATTCGTACGTCATAAGCAGGTATCAATGTTTTTTTAATTGATAATTATATGAGAATATTTTACAAGAAACCATTCTTGTTACCACGATACAAATACCACGAAATATTTTTAGTTACAACACAAAAATCGAAAACTATGAAATAATATACATATTATTTCATAGTTTTTTCATAGTTTTTTTTAGCAAATTATATATAAATTATTTCATAGTTTTTTTTTCACATTGGCAAACTCATTACTCTCTTCACTCTCTTCAAAGTCATCATTTTACAACACAACAAAGAATAAAAAAAAACTGTTTTAAGCTTCAAATTTCTCTTTTTATTCTGTGCGTGTTATAGACGGATAGCATTAAATAAAATTTTGACTCCCAGATTATTTCTTAATTTTTTCTCTTAAGCATTTTGCCAATTACCGATAATTGTTTCTCACATTAATTTTATAATGCAATGAACACTCTGTTTTTACTTCGATAAGAATGAAAACTATAGAAAAACATGTTTATAAATTTCCTGATTCTAATTACATATGTTTAAATTTGATACTAAAGTTATAAAAGTTACTGGTTTGGAGAATAATAGATAGTTTAAAGAGTGGCAGTGAATGATTCATAAAACATTCAGAAAATTAAAAAAGTTTATATCTACGTAAAATTAATTCCATTTCTTATAAATGACATATTTTTATATAATAATAATAGTCGTACTTACTCAAATTAGTCAACAGATAAAAAACTTTAAATAAATTTGTTTAAATTTGGCATCAATTAAGAGCTTCTAACAAACAAAAGCATTCGAGCAATTTTAAAATTTATTTAAGAGAATCTATAAATATATTATTATCAAATAACTGTGAGCTAATGTCATGAGGATTTTGTACTTTTATTAAAGTAAGCGCTATACCTTGATGTATAATACCTTATATTTTAATTAAAAACTGTTTTCGATATTTTTTTATCTTAAAAACGCATTTTTGATGAAACCAGTCTATTTCATCTTTTTTCTTGTATAACTTTAAAATTATTAAGCAAAGGATATCTGATATTACAATCCTACTATGATATAATCCTATTACAATCCTTTTATTTATTATGTCGCATGATGGAGTACAGGTTAAAATAAATTTTATAATTTTATATCGCCTCTTAAATATTACACGATCGAAAAATTCTGCAAATTGACTGCGACAGGCAGACAGGGTCATATTGTTTTGTCTGTCATATAGTATCGGCTTTACGTTATGCCGCGTATTTGAACTTAACGGGATATGAACCCACGCCTTTTGGTAACAAAAGTGGTGGTTTTATTATATGGTATATTATATTCGATAATTTATATCTTTTTAAGTTTTGTATTGGACTAACATCAATTATGTTTGATTCCACTGTCTTAGGAACTAAAAAATTATTATAACTTTTTTAACAACCAAAAATTAAGAGTGGATTTGTAAATTGTGAATTTTACTCGCAAGATTTAATTACAAATAGTAACAATGATAGTTACAATAGACTGCCTAAAGACGAAACTACTTTATAAGCTCATTATATTCCGGTATGTGCCCACAGAAACATGTACTCCCGAATAAACCCAGGTGCAAAATTTAAGCTTTGTACGTTTAGTAGTTTGGGCAGCAAGACATTATGGATTACATATTATATTTATGAATATTTATCGATAACAAATAAATATTAAATGTTTAATCCATGGCTTCACTCTCTGGCAGAGTGCTCCTCTACTGCATCACAGGGAAGGCAAAATAAATATGGTTGGAATGGCTCCCTCTAAGTGCTTGATCTGTATCTCCACAGTGTGATCCAGCACCTATAGATCGGAGAAGGCCATTTGGCAGGAATTTAAATACAACTCTAAATTTATAAACGCAGAAATAACTCCACAAAACTATGACTTCTTTATGGACGTTAACACAGTTAGAATTTAGCATGCAAGCACATCTCTTGTGACTGTCGGTGCCTGTATATCCTGAGCCTGGATAACCGGTTCAAACCGAACTATTTACCTGTGACCTTTAACCTGTGACCCTTTTTCTGAGGGGACCATATAAACTGGAGGATGTAAAAGAAACTGGAATTTGAAAACCGTTTACCACTGGGTTCAATAATTTACACGAACAAGATATCAACATGTATAAATATTGGTAATTTTCATTCATGGCTAATAATAATACTGATGGATTATCCATCAGTGGATAATTAATTTTTTGAGAATAAATAAATATTTTATTACTATTTCCACGTAAGTGTAGATCGCATTTAATTTTAGAATAAAGAATGGCGAAACCTAGGGGAGTTGTTATTTTAATTATAAATAAAGTTAAAAATTCCGTCATAATGGGACCACGATCGCTTTTCTTATGATGTCCTTTATATATTTATACAAGCAACAAGATGCTTCAATATTCACTTTTTACACATTTTTGAACACACACACAAACACTATTAAAACGAGGATGAAGTTAAAAGAATGGTAAGACCAATAAATATTATGTTAAAGAAAAACAAATAAACTAAAATTAGAATAGAAAAACGGGGATTTAACAAAACCATGAAAGAATCTATTATTAAAGTACAAGGCAACACGAATAAAGAAAATAAATATTATTTTAGTGAAACCTACATGATTTTTATGATAAAGAAAAGCATAATCAGTTAAAAGTAAACCATCTATCCTTTTTCATATGGATATTATCACTATACGTAGACGTCTATCCCCAAAGAAAGCGTTCCACGAAAAGTTAAATTCTGCAATATCTGTAATTCATAAGTCAAATAGGAAACAAACATAATTCAACGTAAAAAATGAAGCGAGCTATTCTTAAAAAATATGTATATAAAACTAATATCCACCAGTCGTGGCGGCGGCACAAAATGTGACTGTAAAAACGACTGGTTGTGGGTTCGATCCCCACTCAAGGAGATGAAATATTTGCTTAAATTTATATTTACATTTCTTCGCTCTGGTGTCGAGGCAAAGCGCGGCTTTGAGTTCTGGCACTCAACACGCAATACTTCTAGAATTCGACAGAAAGTGGGCAACGGAGTGTCTTAACACTAGGTTCCCTCTGCCTACCTTGTTATGTGCAGGATGCAGCGTGAAGCTGATTTATAAAACTAATATTATTAAAACTATGAAGTAACAAAACCTGGGCATCTACCTCGGTTTTACCCTTTTACCTTATACCTATTTATTAGGTAATTAAAATATTAAATATTTAAATCCATTTAAGGACACTTTAGAAAGATTAAATGATATTACAATTAAAGTTATTTTTTCATTATTTTGATTTTATTATAATATAAGAAGCGTGTTTTTTATTTGACATATCGATGGGTCCTAAGTATATGGGCCAAACTAACAATTTGGCAATTTTGACTTTTTTATGCCAAACGCATTCTATCGATATAGTTTATCAGGTCAGCTATTAAAAAATAGAAATTTCTGCATAGAAATAGGACTTTTTGTTAGAATATAACGGCCTATCTAACACTCATTTAAGCGTATAAGGGCCAAATAGTCATTTAAGACTTCTACGCGGGGAATTTCCACACATTTATTTATGTTTGGGGCCAATCAGCCAGATTGATACTTATACGCTAAACAAAGCAATGGTTGCACTGTGTTGACTGAAAAAGTTTAGTATTGTTTTTATTACGTTCGTCATTAGATAGATAACAAAAAACGTCTCTTTTTCACCAATTATGAGATAGAACGGCCAAAGTGGTAAATTGGCCCATGTACGTGTTTTATTGAAAAAAAATATACTTAGGCTCTAAAATATTTTTTCACTTTTGAGTTATTGGGGCGTTATTTTTAATTAATAATTGCCCAGATTATGTACTATACTTTTCTTACTGTCCCATTTGCTATTTAAAGCCAGAAATAAGCTTCATAATTGCATTTTAAGTTTGATTTAAGATTTCGGAGTGACTCTACTAAGACAATCAAAATTATACATCAGAAAATTAATCTATTAACATGCTTATTTCTAATAATAATCATTAATCAAGTAATATATCTACTGCCGTAAGTTTCAGGAAAAAAACTTACTAAGAAACGTGACAGTGGATTAATGAATAGATTCAAAACTAATAAGACTTAAAATTACAGAGAAAGCATATATGTAATAAGAAATAGGAAAAATTTTGGTAAATTGTTAGAGCTCATTTACGTTAAATATATTGTATTTGAATAACTTGATGAAGACACGAGGCGTGGTACACTTCATAAGTTTTAGATCGTTGGTCATTATTCTGAGCAATATGGATTTATTGACAACTGTGTCTTGGTGAAGGAGCATAACCATGTGTCTGTGAACGCGACAGGTTTGGGTTCTATTCTCCTCCGAGGAAATAAAATATTTTCACTTCTTCGCTCGAGGAAAATTGCGATGTTTGACATGATTGATGATTCAACGCACAATGCCTACAGAATTCGGCGGGAAGTGGAGAGCAGAGCGCCCTAGCACTAAGCTCCCTCTGCCTATCCTGCTTTATACGGAATGCAAAATAAAGCTAAGAAAAAATTAAATATAAGTAGTATAATAGTTATAAAAAATAACTATTACAAAGGATGATGATGAACTAATTTACACGAAACAATTTATTCATGTATATTATTTGTATCATATTATAATAGACATGTATAATTTGTTTCTTACGTATAATTAAATCGAAATACAGACTACTGGATGCAAGAAGATACTTATTAATATCATTAGCTGTGGGCTAAAAATAATAAATTCTTCAATCAGTAAACCTATAATAGTCTAATTCAGTTCAAAATCAAACGAAATAGTCAGCGATATAATTAAACTAAACACTGAAGAAAAGTGTAACGATTTCAGATTTTGATCCAAAGCTTAACTGAAGTGGACAAAATCGAAGCAAGATTTTATGAATGTAAGCGATAAGCATCTTATTTTAACATAATTAAAAACATTATTTTCTTAACACAGGCTATACTCGAAAAGAAGGCCACCTCGTGTGCCACCATTTAGAGAACTTCAAAATATAGCTTCTAGATTCGATGACCTTAAACAAAACGGAGTTGTTATAGCTAGCTATACTACAATTAGATACAAAATTTATGACATTAAAGAGATTCTATTTTAATTCAAAATAAAAATTCCCGGCTTATTCAGGTTAAAAACTCAGCGGGACATATGTACAACTCAACAAACATACAAAATGTTTGTTTGGTTTTGCTATCAGTTGAAAATTATAGAGGGACTTAATACAAAATATTTACGTTTTATAATATAAAAAGATTTGTATTGAAAGTCACATTAAAATCTTAGATCAACCAGTACGAACAAGAAAACAATTTGGAGAAATGGTTATTGCTGTTATAACCAGGTGTTACCGATAAAATTTTGTAAGAAGAAGGACTTCCGTCATTTATGTTGAAAATTATTAAACCACTAGATTATAACAACTTATTAACCAGTCGCGGTGCAGCGGCACGAGGTGTGACTGTAAAACCGACTGGTTGTGGGTTCGATCCACACTCGAGGAGATGAAATATTTATTTAAATTTATATTTCCATTTCTTCGCTCTGGTGTCGAGGTTAAGTGCGGCGTTGAATTCTGCCACTCAACACGCAATGTCTCCAGAATTCGGCAGAAAGTGGGGAACGGAGTGTCTTAACACTAGGTTCCCTCTCCCTACCCTGCTGGGTGCGGGATACAGCGTGAAGCTGATATAAAAATTAACTAATAAAAAACTTTAATCGCCTCTAATTATATCGTGTCAAATAAGACAATAAGTAATTTTATCTCTTTATTTTTTGATTGATGTTATACAGACTTTATTTTTTGTCTGTCC
This sequence comes from Heliconius hermathena, assembly GCA_013403705.1. NCBI lineage: Eukaryota > Metazoa > Arthropoda > Insecta > Lepidoptera > Nymphalidae > Heliconius > Heliconius hermathena. Next base: position 308,960 of record JAAIXJ010001732.1, read on the forward strand.
ACGTCAATACTTTTTTTTTATTAAAGCTAAATTTTTACTAAATTGAATAGTTAGATCTTACTAAAATTCAACATTCAATTAAGCTTTTCTTTAAGAAATACAATATATTCATATAGAGGACCTAATAATAATCATTTTTGGGGCTGATTATTTTTTAAAACAATGTGTAAACGCGATTTTTTTTCTATTACTTAAATGATCTAAGTGAAAACTCAGTTATCATGTTACCAAATCGTATAACGTATAAGTCTCTATGTGACATAGTTACCACAATACCTAACTTACTATCATTCGTTATAATCAGTTGTTACCTTAGTCTCATTATTAATCAGTTTTATAAGTAAAATATGAAAAAAATATTATATTTTGTTACTTAGCATTATACGCGTAAAACAGCCAATGTGGTACATTGGCCTTTTTAGAGTGTTTTTAGATAAGAATAAATATAACAAAAACTAACGTATAAGGGCCATTGTGCAGTAAAAACAAAACTAGGATAAATATAAATAAAATACTACGGTATATATAAAGAGGATAGTTGTCTTAGCTGATAAGCAAAGTTTCGTTTTCTTCGGATGTACCAACATAAAATTATAGCAAATTTAAACTTTGGAAGCCTCTCCTGTAAAGTTGTAATTTCGCACTTTGGCCCTTATACTTAGAAGCCATCGATATGTACGTGTTTCAAAGCAAGTATCAAATTCCACGCAGGAAAACAAAATTAAGCAGTCGCTTCTTCTAACATATATAATAAAATCATGGATGTTAGTTCCACTTTCACGTTAAAACTACTGAACGGATTTTAATGAAACTTTGCAATAATATAGCTTATACATCAGAAAAACAAATAGGCTAAAATTTTAGCTAATATTTTAATATAATATAACTATAAGTTTAAGCGGACAAAGCCGCGTGTGGGCTGCTAGTCATAAATAAATAAACTTATACGATTTAATAACAATCGCAACATAAAAAAATCGAAAGCTTTTAAAAACGCCGTCAGGTAATTTTATATTCAACTGTTATAAAATTATCAACAAAAAAGTGTAAGTTAAAATGGTAATTTAAAAGAGATCAAATTTATGCTGAAGAGAGAACATTTACCCCCGCCTTTACGTTTGCTGACTTCGCTATAATATCGACATCGGCCCGAGTTCATTTCACGGCTAAAGGATTTCACAAATGAAGTTTCCCCGGTCCACCGAACGCAAATCTGTATAATATTTTATCTATAACAGTATTAAATTTTCCTTTAATGAATGTATTTTCCTGATATGAATAATGTTTTCATAAAATTGTTATTCTTTTAAATAGTTTAAAGTGATATTTACACATTTAGGATGACAAAAAATCACTAGGATTTGAATTTGGAATTCAACCAAATGTCTACAATTTCTCCACATCCAGTCATGTCAGATTTATACTAGGATAGTAAAAAATACATATTTTTATCTCTGTAGAGACTTTTTTACTAAATGCCATTACCTAAGGAAATAATTCACGCAAATAAATTTAATTCAAGTTACTATAAATAATAAATAAATTATACTTAGTACTGTTATGTTTATTATTTAAAATTTTCTTTAAATACTTAAAATTAAGCAGATTCCACCGCCATTCTTTCCATTCCATATCCATTCTTTTCTTGATGTAATTAATTAGATCGAAGAAATACATTATTATTATTATTATTATATTTATAATTATAAAAATACACTTGAAAGAATATTTTTCTTCAAGCTAATTATTCTTCTGCCAGTGGATAGGCCTCCAGAGAGAGGAATTTTCTCACAATAAGCGCCATCTCAAGTAATATTAACTTCTGCATCCGGTTCTTAATCAAACAACTAAGCCACGACCAATATCTTAAGAGAATAACCTCTTAAGATATTGGTAAGACTTTTCGCTATTAAACTGTTAATTGAAACCACTGTGGGCACAATGACAGTCACATTGACATTCCACATGGCTGTTATCTCGTGGGCTAAGTTCAAATATTTAGATTTTTTTTCTTTTACGGCAGTCATGAGATTATCATCATATGGGATAGCAATGTCAATAATCACTGCGCGGCGCGCCACTCGGCTTGTACTCGCCACTAGGCCTATATCAGATGTTATGTATTGACAACAATATACCTGTCGGTAATAATAGATCGACCCCAGTAGAGCAAAGTACCGCTATTTTCAAGAACAGACATGTGGTCTGGGGTCCTTTAGTAAGATGCCTCCGAATCCACAAGGCCATTTTGAAGAACAAATTGCTGTTGTTGGCAAGTATTATCTTGTAATATTTTGCCTATGCAAATACTCACCATTAGCAAGATGAGAACAACCAGACAGAGACATTATATCTGAGGGACTCTCCAGGTCGATGACAAGCCCGACAGATGTCGATAGTGTCATCTTTCATAATATATCTGAGATAGCTCCTTATATTGATAATGTCATCCATAATTGCACAGACAAATCGTCAGTTTCCCCGAAAAGATCCTCGAATTGGCAGTCACAAGAGGAAGCAGGTTCCACGATCGGGCCTATTAGGGCTCTTCACAATTCACAATGGCGTGCGATCAGAAGCAGTAAGTACTATAAGACTAAGCCAGTTCACTTTGTCCAAGGGAAGAGGAGTAATACTTTTGTCAATCGCTACCATCAGAATGACGTGGATATAAACATCCTTGAGCATATCTATGTCATTCTGGTCATGTCATGTATATCACAAATAATACATACAATATGGTGGATTATTTAGTGTGATTGGCAAGTCTTTATTCTTTCTCTTTCAAGTATTTATTGAAAACATAATAATAAATTAATTAATAACCAATTTGGTATTACATGGATCTCACAATGTTTTTGGATAAAAGAACTGAATATAATAAAATACGAGATTTGTTTTTTTAGAGTTTATATATATATTAAAAAAGATTATCGAACAATCTATATTTGTTAGTTAACAATTACAAACAATAGCTACAATAAAATGAGTTTTTCGCTCAAAAGCCGTTAAATTTCAGAAAACTTTGATAAAATTTAATATAATAAGATCCGTTATTTCTGGGGACAGTACCAACTTGACAATTTTTATCATTTTTAAAATTTTTGTAGTTTAAACTTAAAATTGTTTTAGTTGATGTTTGAAATAATACTTTTAAAGTAGATTATCAACTCAAGAACTATCAACGCACAAATATTTTATAACAACGCACAAATATTTTATAACAAGATATTCAAGAAAGTGCCGATGATTACCAAAGGCACAAGGGAAGATGTGTTGGGAAAGTTTCAGAAAATAATCTCTGGGAAAGTTTCGGAAAATATATTGATTTAAAAAGTATACACTCTGCAAAAATACATTTAAATTTTAGCGATTTAAATGTATTTTTGCAGAGTGTATACCCTTACGAATATATGAAGCTGTATCCCGCACATAGCAGGCATATATATAGGTAGAGGGAACCTAGTGCCTTAGCACTACGGAGTGTTTTAACACTCCGTTGCCATTAAGATACTTCCGTTCTCCATTTTCCGCTGAATTTTGGAGGCATTGTATGTTGACTGACGGAATTCCACGCAACACTTTGCCTCGTTACCAGACCACCTAGAGCTATTAAACATTTCATTTCCTCGAGTGGCAATCGAACCCATAACCAGTCGGGCTACGCCACGACTGGTCTTATATAACCATTATCATAAAAACTTAATGCTCAACATTTAAATGATGCCATACTTTCCATCTAATGTACATCACAATAATCATCAAACATCTAGACTAACTCTGCTTGACAAACTGCGGCAACCCTCTCTAACTCTGATTAATGCATTCTTTTATGAGTTGAAACGTCAGCGGGGGGTAAAACGCAATCTAGTTAAATGCTGACTTCGTGAATTTGTTGGCGCAAACGTTTTAACTTGAATATATAATTGTATATATATTAAAAATATATTTTAATAGTAGTGACAGTTAAAAAACCATAACAATGTATTTAGTCTATAGTAATTTATAGGAATACAAGCGACCCAAGCGCAGCTTTGCCCTCTAAAACCTTTTGTATGTAATTTTTATAACCAAATTATACAAAAACTATACATGAATTGTATAGTCTACGTATTATTCTGATGTATAAGCTATATTACTGTAAAGTTTCATTTAAATACGCTCTGTACTTTTTGTGTGAAATTGAGTTGAACGCGCTCATCTCGGGAACTAGGTGAACGCAATAGATTTTTTTTGTGTTGAATAGTCTATTTAACGAGGAATACATTTTTTAATCGTTTCGATGTAAGCAGTCTGCAGTCATAGTTACCTCGGGCACATAAAATGTATCATACAGTATCATACACAACTCTTAGCTATTTACATTTTACCACGGAGGCGAAGCTGCAGGAAAAGCTAGTTTGTCTATACTTTAATAAATGAAAAAATATATTTATTTTAACATTTTATGATAATTGTTGTTTTTTATTTATTTATACGTATAAAGGACATAAAGTGAAGTGAATTCAATCCTGACTAAATATCCTGATGAACATCAATTTTTACATCTACATATATTTCTTATCTATATTATTTGTTTACATTAATACGGCTAGTATTAAGACATTAATCGTATAATAGCCTGACGCCTACTTTTGACTTAACTTTGTTTGTTATTTGAACGTTAAGACATAAAATAAAAAAGCCTCTTTTTCCCGTCCCTAAAGGATTTTTTTCCTAGTGTTTCTCTACACTTCCTAACTTACTTGCCAAATTTGAACTGTTTAAATCCAATCTATGCACTGTCTCTAAATGACTCAATAATTGGTTTTTTTTTTAATATTAAATAGATATTAAAACTAACACATATGACAAATCACTATAAGAACACTAACTACACATGTCTAGTAAGTAATAACAAAGAATAAAAGTGATATGAATCAAAAAATGAAATATGAGTTTACCTAGAAGATCAATTGAATCAAACAAATCAAAATGAGTTTTTCTTTATAAATTGAAACCAGCATTAAGTTTAAAATAATAATTTGTAAGTTTACCTTTTCTCTATACATTTCAAGATATTTAAGTATCCTTTTGCTTTAAGAGCGAGCCGGCGAGCACTTAACAGCGATCGACTACTTTCAAAAAGCATTCTCAGCGCTTATCGGCTTTTAACGTTACCACTTTACAAGCCAAGGGGTGATACAGCTTTACTTGAACATGGTTCTAAATCTCAATACTGTGTCACGATAGGTTATTCAACAAAGTAAGTTAAATACTTTTAACTTGTAAAATTATTATTTATTGGCGCTTTGCCTCGACACCAGAATGAAGAATTAAATATATTAAATATTTCATTTCCTTGAGTGGGTATCGGAGCCACAAGCTGTCGCGTTCACACTTGTGCCACAACTGGCCTCACTAAATATATACATATACATTTTTTTTAAATAGTAGCAATCTCAATAAGTTTGTATAGATGTGCCAAAATTAATGAAAAATTTAAATTGTTATCCACTCTCAAAAACCAAAAAACTGACAGTTGAGTGTTTTGGCTTTGTAAAAACGGAGCGTTATACCTGCAATATATTTTCAAAACTAACGAAACTTTGACGGAAAATCAGAGAGATTGGATTAGTAGGATCTCCTACTAATCCAATCTCTCTGTCTTATATTCATCACGTGATTCGAACTTTGTTTTGAATAACTGAACGGTCATCGAAGAAACAAGCTGTTCAAATATTAATATACAAGCAGCGTTAGTGAAAACCTCGGAACATAGAGTACGTGGAATGGAATATTAATCCTGTGCTATGAGCCACATTTTCAGCTTGAAGACTTTGTTAATCACCAAACTGATAGCGATATGATAACACGATTTTTTCCAAGTCTGGGTGCTACTTTTGTGGACAGTGCGCATAATAAATTATACTAAATTACTCTCTCGTTCCGGTTATCTTATGGAATTAAGTACAATCACCCGTGTATTATAATACAAAATTAAACACAGAACAACGACATTTACCCACAATTATGCAGACAAGTGATGAAAAAATTCGACAAAAGAATGCTTATCTGTCAGCAAAGCCGTAGATGCTATTAACCCGTTGAGTAATTGCATATATAACCCTACCTTATGTGCTTTATAATTCTATAAAAGAATCATCTCATAACTCATAATTAGATTTTCTATTTAACTTAGATTTTGGGATATAGGTACTTTATGATAAAGTGAGTAGGTAACAGACAAGTCTGACTTAAAATCATGTACCTAAAGACAAAGCTTCGTAACTTACAAAAAAACAGATTATTTAACAAAAACTATCTCAATAAATATTTCAATTAGCCATAGAATAGGCTTATCAAAAATTTTAAATTATGTAAAATAAATGCGTCAGTATATCTTCATGGACTTTAAATCTTTTAAATTAATATTTTATATATTAGAGATTAGATCGTTCTGTAAAAGCCATTTTTCTGTTTGCCACTAAGCTTCAAAATATATTACATATTACATACATATTTCTATATCTTCAATTATTTTGATTTATTATGTTTAGTTTAATCGTTATTATCTTTTCTCTCTATAAAGAGATGATACATACGTTTTTATTTCTTTATAAAAAATAGATATATATCTCCATCTATCTGAAATGTAAAGTATATATACATAATATTAATTGAAATATAGTAACGCTTTGTAGTATATTCTTGAACAGTGAATGTCGTCAATGGCGCAGAAAATCCCGTCGGAGAGAGAAACGTGCCTAATGCGTTAATAGGCTAGTTGCAACGGAGTCTCAAAGACTCAAATATTGTAAACATTCATTTTATTCTATTCACTATTGTGTTATAATATATTTATATTCATGTTATAAGTTCTTATAACTTTACATTTAAATATCACATCTTTTTAATAAAGAAGTTACAAATAATTACATTGAACTATCAAATCGATTTTATAAAGTGATAAATGGCGAGGTGATATTCATGAAATATATACTACTGTCATTACTCCAGTCCCAGTTAGTTTGTTTGTTCGTTTCACTTTAATAGAAATTTTGACCAGAAATCCTAATTTAGTGACGTAACACTATTCTCCGTCCGTTATTGATATATTGAAATGAATAAATCTAGTACTAATGAAACTTTAATATTTCATTAATCTCTATAGACGTACCGTTGAAGTTATGCAAAATCACCTTTTTCTGCTCGATTGCCTCTCACCAGTCCACCACCTATACCTGGGGGTTGCTTCCCTCTCTGTCCCACACATTGGCGCACCTATCAAGCCATCTCTCTCTCGCTTCTGTTTATGACTTATTAACTTCTCTGAGGTATCATAGCAACTCACCCACTCCGAAACGGTGTGCAGATTTAATATAGAAAATTGTGAACTCAAGCGAATGTTAGGAGTTTATTGAATTGTTACACCCTCTTTAATATTCATCATTAAACATAAAAAGATATTATTAAAGTTGTCTATCACTTTTCAAGTACTTCCAGCATAGCATTTTTAATACATTAAAACGAAATGAAAGCAAAAATATAGTTTAGGTGACAATACAGTGGCGACACGAAACTTAACAATTTTTTATTTTACTTGTTTAAATTTCTTATAATTTTAAGTTTTAGAAGCTACAACCGTTTGGAAAAAATATCCTATTTCTATTATTACACAAAGCCATCTTAAAAAAAACAATATACATACAAAGTTTTCTTACTCACATATGAAAGAAGGCTGGGGAAAAAGCAATAACCAAAGTTTATTTTCCTAAGAGCATCAATAAGAAACAAATACGATCGCAGTGATTCCGCGACGTATCACTGTTTGCCGACCGATCGCTCCTCGGGGACGCCACTCGAGCGGTTCCTCTCGAAATGCAATAAATATCACGTTCCTTAAACGGCCGAGGGAAAATTTCAACGACTCTTTTACTAGTACTATCGTGTTGTTTTGAACTTTTTTTTAATATTTTTTTTTTTAATAAATTAAATATTTTTTTTCAGTTTTGCTTCATATAAATAGTTTTTCCCAATTGTGCGAAAAGACGGTAAGGCGATTTAAATTTGTCTTATCTATAGTTTTTTTTACCTTAGAAGATAAGAAATATATGACAAATTTATATTATATTAATTTAAAGTGATAAAAATTAACAAACATTTTGAACAATATTATTATTATATTTTAAAGTTATTTTATCTTATAGAACTATTTGAAGACAGTAGTACTGTAAGGGCACAAGCGTGTGGCTGCAAACGCGACAAGTTGTGGATTCGATTCACCACTCGAGGAAATAAATATTTAATACTTTCATTTCTTCGCTATGATGTCGCGGCGTTGAATTCCGCCACTCAATACGCTATGTCTTCAAAATTGGGTGGAAATTAGAGAGCAGAGTGTCTTAACACTAGACTGCCTCTACATGCGGCATGCAGGGTGAAGCTGAATTAACTATGAATAAACTATTTAGAACCGGTAACTATTTAAGCAGATTGAACCAACTACCAAAAGCTTCAATCAATCGATAATGCCGCATACCCATATATAATCGTATATATAGCTAGACTCAAACAAAGTGATAACTATGGATTTGAATAAGGTCTATGTTAATACGTTTACAGGTGAGCGCGAACGGGCGGGACGGCCGTGGCCCCGCCCTCGCCTCGCTGCCATTGTCTCTCCGTTCCGTCGCAATTGCACCAAATTGAATAAATTAAGCCAAATTTAATTTATCTATTAAGTTTCTGCCGACACAAACAATTTTTGACGTATGCTGCTGGCCCGTTACTGGGGATGTTTATTGAATTAGTCCCGGATGCTTAAACGAGGGTTGTAAAAAGCTTTTTATATTGATTTTTGTTTTAATATATAAACAAATTAAAATTAGATGATTTCCTCCAATATATATTAAATATTTTATTATAATAAAATAATTAATATATATTGGAGGAGATTTTCCTTAGCTGCATTATTTAAAATGAATTGGATACTGTCAATATCATTTATTACTCGTTTTTATATTTTTAAATCAAAAAATACAATTATTTTATAGGCACTTGATCACTTGATTGTTCTATCTAATCCTTTGTCTGGTACATAAATCACGGCTTCATAATGTAAAATCGTGTTGGATGTTAACAACTGCATAGCTGTTTTCATATGGACGACTTAAAAAAAGTTAAACCTACCTACTATGTTTGTTTTGTTAATATTTGATTAGTATGCAATATATTAGTATAACGATCCGTTCGCGAAATTACGAAAACATTCGTGTTTTTATGTATGTACTCGAGATTCAAACGCGCTTCGCTTGCTTTAATTTATTTCTATATTATAGCCAAACGATATATTTTTTCAAATATATATATTTTTAATAAAAAGTCGTGAAAGAAAGAGGCGAGTCGTGGCGCAGAGGCACAAAGTGTGACTGTAAAATCGACAGGTTGTGGTTTCGATCCCCACTCGAGGAGATGAAATAATTATTTAAATTTATATTTCCATTTTTTCGCTCTGGTGTGGGGGCAATGCGCGGCGTTGAGTTCCGCCACTCAACACGCATTACCTCCTGAATTCGGCGGAAAGTGGGGAACAGAGTGTCTTAACACTAGGTTCCTTCTGCCTGCTGAGTGCGGGATACAGCGTGAAGCTGATTTGATATTAATAAATTTTAGTTTTCGGATTTTTTTTTATATATTTATAAAAGTCTACCTTGTGGGTTTGGTTCCCACTTGAGAAAATGAAATATTTAATAATACCTTGAGAATCGGAAATTAGGGTTCGAAGTGTCTTAACACTAGGCTCTCTCCCTGCTGCAAGCGGGATACAGCGTGAAGCTAATAAAGAAAGTAGTAAATAATAAATAAATTAATAAATTTCGACCCGATAAATAGGTAAATATGGAGATGAGAGCGAGAGAGATATGAGAGCCATAACCACTCATACAGCGTTGACTCTTAAAAAAACTGATTAAAAATGTCATAAAAATGTACATATATGTGATTTTGTAAATATCTATATCAACATTTCCATATTGTGTAAAAAATGCAAAAGATTTTTGTTACACGATTACATTAAATATTTTTTGAACTTTTCACACCAAGCATCACTTCATACTCAATACAAATACGTCGTTTTTATACTTATAAAAAGTTAAGAATATACAATTTAAATGAATGAATGAATGTAACAGTTCAAAAATTATTATTAATTTTAAATTATAAATTAAAACGAGAAAAAGATAAGTTTTAAAGTTATAAATTTATTCTATGCTAAAAAATATTTTACGAGCTCGCGGCTCCGTCCGCTTATGCACCATTATTTTTTTCTCATATGAATTATTTCCATGGTCTAGTAACTAATATTATCGTTTTAAAGGCAATATCCATAGTTTTTTTAATTTGATTTAATCCATACATTGATAGCTAAAGTTTTAGCCAATTCAATAAAATATTAATTTGTAGCAATATTGTCGCATACAATTCTTTATATTGACATAAGTTTTTTATTTATAAAGAACAACAAGAACTAGATGTTAAGGGATGCCAAAATACAACAGTGAAAACTGCATTTAAATCAGTTAAGCCGTTTCTCTAATTAGCGTGAACAAACACACAGACAAACGGAGAAACACTAAAAAAAATTCCAAATTATTGTTCTGAGTTCTACTATGATAAATGCCCCCAAGAATAGATTTTCTCATATTATATATTCCATGTACAGACGACTATGACTTAAAGTTTTATTATATGTATAGATTTAAAAAAATACTTCTACTTGCAATTTCCTTATTGCGAGATTATTTGTTTATAACAATAAAAAAGAAACAAAAGATTTCGCTTTTATAACATTATTTTAAATTCAATCTACATAAAAGTGGAGTTATTAACACATAAATTCATTTTATACTTAAAAAAACAGAAGCATAATGTTAAATTCTGTACTAAACAAAATCCGGTAGGTAACCCTAAAATATAATATTTTATTTAAACTTAAAAATGAAGGCAACATATAGTATAAAACGATAAATTGTGGTATAAAGTAATAAAATCATGCTGAAGTGTTAACCATGCGTTACGTGCTATTAAAAGTGACTTACATTGAAATGAACGTGTTTGTTTGTACGTACATATAACATGCTTTAATTACAAACATAGAGGTTTCAGGAAACAAAATGAAAAACTCACCGCAATCACATGTAAACTATACACGACGATATATGTATGTATAACTAAGATGAATTATCCTACATTTAAATTTATTTACTCATATGTACTAGATATGTTAATTTAGTTTGATATGCCTTATACTGATATTCTTTAGACTGGTTGTTGTATTGAATACAAATTCTCTTTTGTTGTTACAGAGACGAATCAGTTTAAAGAGTCTACGAACTATGTATATTATATTTTAATACCTACATAATATTTTTTTTTAACTTTTCAGAGGCCATCACTCTTAAGGATTGTATACACTTTGTAAAACGCAATTAGTTCATCAGATATAATGTGTTCACTTGAAACGCTTCACGTGTCTATTTGAACCGATGATGTTTTCAATGTTTATATTGGTACTTGTAGCGATACCACCCTTAAGAGTGATGCGCCCCCGGCGAACGCGCCACGTGACTGCCGGCTTTGCACAACCTTTGTGTTTACATCCACCCCCGTCCTCTACCTCACTCCTCAGCTTTTCCATCCCCTCTTGTCGCCTTTACACTTTTCCAAGCTGTAGAAAATATTTTTGGAATGATTTTTTCAATTAATTAAGAAATAAAATTGTTTATTTTATTTCTTACATTGATAATAATTACAAATTAATATCATAAGTTTATAGTACGTTGTTAAGAAACATTTGGCGCTAGATGTAAAGCTTACTTGCCACTCAAAAGAATGCAAAAAAAAACTTTAATTTTTTTTTCGTTCCGTTTGTTGGATCAAGCCCTCTGTCGTCTGGCTGGACCAAGCGTAGTCTATCTGAAATACGCCAGTCCCGTGAAATTCATAAGTTATATTAAAATATTATATTTTAAATTTAATTTAAATTGTAATTATAATTTTACAATATAATAATTTGTCTTTTAACTATCAAATTTTATTTAATAGGTGTAGTAGTTACTATATAAATCAAAAAGCTTTTTAAATAGCATTAATTTTTAATTAAAAATTATAATAATTTCATAGTCTTATATAGTATAAAGATCTTTGGACATGGCGTTGCCGATTCCGCCTGCTTGGAAAGAGAGATAAGAGGCTTTGCGCCATAAAACTGTATTTATTAGTATAGGAGAACAAAATTGGCTATCTCGCTTAACTGAATTGAATATAATATACTTTTTTTTTGTTCATAGTAGCAGCTTCAGCAGTTGCTTGAATATTTGTTTCTTTTTAGCTTCTCCCTGTGTGTGTGTGTGTGTGAGTTTTTACGCTTCCGGTACATAGCAGGATAGGCAGACGAACTTGGGAACCTTAAGACAGGACGTTCCCATTACGACACTTCCGTTCCCCAGTTTCCGCCGAATTCTGGAGGTGTTGCGTGTCTTGCGGAACTTAATGCAGTGGCATTGAGTTTCGCTGCTTCTTTACTGCTTTGTTTCTAGAGCAAGCAAATGGAAATATTATATATATTATATAATTTTATTGAAGGGGAATTGAACCCACTATCTATGGCGTTTACAGCAGCCCATGCGTCACAATTCATCTCGATATTTGTTTTGTGTAATTTTATTTATTTATTTACATATGTATGCATTTTCACAGATTCATGTATGTATGAGTAGGTATGATGTATACTTATCAATTAACAGCTAACTAAAATATTACTTTAATATTTATAATTTACTTATCTATAAAAATTTATTTTTATAGATGAGTATTTTTTTCTCCTGTATTTTCTCCCAGATTATGCTACAGCATTCAATTATTAATTATCCGTTATCATTGAAATTTAGAGCCATAATTTTTGTTGAATGCATCAAAATTATATTTCGATTTAGCGTAATAGGGTAAAGATGCTTATTTTTAAACATTTTTAAAGTGTTATTCCACACTTAGTAAAGAAAAATACTTATTTAGAAAACGTATAAAAATTTGAACGCAGCGGGACTCGAACCCGCGCCTCCTGGATCCTTTTTATACGTTTTCTAAATAAGTATTTTTCTTTCCTAAGTGTGGAATAACACTTTAAAAATGTTTAAAAATATTTAAAAAATAGTTTCTCTCTTGCCAAACGATAATTCTTAGTAATTATCTTTGGGTAGCGGAAATTTGTAAAAATCTCCCTACAGAGATGCTAACAACATAAATAAGTTGTAACAAGCGTATAAAAATTT
>JAAIXJ010001732.1:322367-422958 GCA_013403705.1 Heliconius hermathena
TAAAGAACACAAAACGATTCGATGCGACATCTCCACAATCCTCATGAGGACATTCAGCATCATATTCAACCCCAATGCTATCTGCGAGCTCAGGCATGTCATTGTCTTCGGAATTGGATCTAACTTCTTCAACTTTCTTCTTTTTAAAAGCTTTTTTTGTCATTGTATGCTGCTTTTTATTTGTTCGTTTCTTCTCCTTTCTTATTTTCTTTTTCTTGCTTTTAATTTAGGTATTCTTCTAGTAAATTCTTATACTTTCCTTCTTTGCAATAACTTTCCAGCTCGGCTTCTAAATCAATAGGTAAGGCTGGTCGTCTCTCCATACGAACCTGAACAAGATCTTCTACAGGGACATCTTTTTTTACATAGCGCTCAAGGGTACCTTTAGGAACACCAAATCGTTTGGCAGCTTAACCCATCACCTATGAAAATTGCTCTTTTTGTATACCACAATACCCCATTTTAGGAATCCCTACATATCTCATATTAGGAAAACAACAGTTTTACAAAATGGATGCCTTTTTTTTGTTTCAAAAAGAAAACACACAAAACCGCATTTACATCTTAAAATTGATCATATTAGTTACAAATAAAATATATATTAATAGCTTTTAACGAAATAATAAAGTTGTTACATACCTTGTAAACATTTGATGAAAAATATTTGTTTTTACGCAAATGTATTAACCTGCGCGCACACACCCCCAGATCGCCGGTGGCCGGCGCACACTGCCAGAAGTTTAGCACTTTTGCTGTGTCAATTCGTGCATTATTAACACCAAATAGCTGACATGAATAGTTTGACGAATACCTAGCTATCTCATATTTGGCGCCTATCTCATAATAGGCATCCTTACCCTACTTATTCATATTCAGAGTCACAAACAACCTGTGTAAGTCTAAGATTTTAATCGCGCCACAATGACGCACAATTATAATAAATTATCAAACCTTTATATATACAACTTTTAAGAATCAATAGACAATATTCCCTTCCTCACTCTGTTAGGATTTTAAACAAGTTATGCAGCTAAGCTTTAAATCACTAATTTTGGATTAATCCGATTTTATTATCGCTGTAGGGTCTCGGGAACCCTTTTTTATATCGTGCTGAGTTTTCAAATGAAACGATCTAATTTATTTAAGACCGCAAAAGCAGTTTTACAAATTGTCCATGTAACAAACGGCAACTGGTTCGTATTAATGAATCCATATTTTTTGTTTTGAAACTACACTAAAACAAACAATTTTTCTTATTTAAAAATATTCTTCGATCTAGGGAAAGTTATATCTATTACTGTACCAATTTAAAATGTTAAAATGTAAAAAAATATATATTGGTATAGTATTTTACAAAATCGATTTATATGCACACTAGCTGGCGGCTTCGCCTGCTTGAACTACATAATTATTCATTTAATAAACAGAATTGACAACTATAATGACTTCTAATATTTTTTTTATTGCTTTAATCTGTAGTCTTCCAATATGATTTTTTTACTACATTGTCGTAATTTCTATAAAGTTTTATGATTGTTTTGTGCAATTTTGATACTTGATATTTATAATATAATAATATAATTATTTATTATACATATATATTACATTCTTTTTACCTATGTTACGTACGTCTTATCGTAATTTTAAAACTCTGTTAAATGTTATGATGTCAGTGAATAATTTAATTTACACCTTCAGAAACAGCCTTAAATGTTATATTATTTATTTGGGTAAGAATTAATAATAGTCTATATAAAACGATTGCTGTAGTTTTTAAATTATATATATTATATACATATATGTGTGAATGTGCAATTGGTAAATATGTAGTTATTACAGAGTACACGTAGAAAGGCTGTTTTTAGGCATTTTTATATAGATTTATTTCAAACGAACGAATGAACCGAAGAATCTATGTATTTACTAAATATTTCTTTGAAGATTAAGTCGTTCTTTATCTCTGCCTTTTTTCTGCTGGTAACTGTTCAGATAGTTAAAAATCCCGTTTTATGTTAAATTTCACTTAATATATAATTATATTAATTGAAAACGACGTTTTACTAAATACACACTATACAGTTAAAAATACAAATATATTTTAAACAATTATACATTTATTATAAGTATAGATATAGATTGCTATATAATTTTCGCAGGCAAACTAATGCCTTGAGTTCATTCAAATGACGATAACTTTTTTTTTAAT
Source organism: Heliconius hermathena (assembly GCA_013403705.1). NCBI lineage: Eukaryota > Metazoa > Arthropoda > Insecta > Lepidoptera > Nymphalidae > Heliconius > Heliconius hermathena. The sequence goes on from JAAIXJ010001732.1 coordinate 324,574, forward strand.
TAACCTTAAAATTTTGTTGAAACAAACTTTAAATGCTATTCTGAGTCGTTGAGTTGAAAACAATTGGTGAAAGTTTTAAGTAAATCTGTTCAGTACTTTCGGAAATGTACGTGGTCATACGTACAGACAGACAGACAGACAGATAGACAGACAAACAAGAAATTAAAAAAATATATTTTTGCCTTCCACTATTTTTTTTAAGTATCCCTCTATCCATTTCAGTCAAAATTACTAAATGTACAGACAAAATATTTGTACTGTTTTATTATATATAGAGATTATTTTAGATGTTTCAATTCATTTCAATTACTATTTACTGACACAAATTGTGATAAAAACATTTTTTTTTATTTAAAAAAGTATTCAAAAAATATGTGAGCAACATGGTTGGTTACCTGTAAAAAATTTACAATAAAAAATGTTTGTTATATTATATTATAATTGATTTATTTTTTATTTTTTTTTCTGTTATGTAGACAATTTAATATAGTAATTTAAACAAAGAATAACTAATAATACGTACTTTTAAATATATTTTTGAATAGAAATAAACCTAACGAGGCAATCATTTCATACTTGCGACTCTTCAAAGCGCCAATTAGACAAGCTTAGAGAGCTAAGAAGCTTTACTAACCCACATAAATGAGTGGACGCCGAATAAGTTTTGCATTGCTTTACTAATAATATTTAAATTTTGTATAATATATTTTTTTATTATTTATATACTCTACATGCAACGTGTCGGTAGCAGAAAGTAGAGAACGGAGTGTCTTGACACCAGATGTGATAAAATGTGAAGCTAACAAAATATGCATACATATATGAGAAAATCAATGTCCAATTACACCAAATTTCTTTTGATAATGACGTTAATTGGGATATTGCTTTTCAAATTTTTATACAAAGTATTCAAAGAGAGCCCGCGGACATATTAATGTGAGCTCGCATTCATCACCATGGCATTGAGCAATGAATAACCGAAAATAATCTCCGCAGGGCTCTATGGAAAAGTAGACAGGAGGGGAAGGGGGGCCTTCGGAACAACGGCCTCGTTACGCCACTTCCGCCGGATGTCGCCTCGTGATGCATTGTCGTCGCCTCGGAGAGGGTGGACACCGATGTTTTCATTTTCATCACAAACATCAATATGCTGCATTGCTATATTTTCAACGAGAGACGAGTTTGTAGTATTTTTGTAGTATTTTTTAATCTTCTATTATTTACTTATAGATGTTTACTAAAATAATAATAATAAAAAGGTACGATTTTACATTTGAGGCCGGTCGTGGCGCAGGAGCACAAAGTGTGACTGTAAAATCGACAGGTTGTGGGTTCGATCCCCACTCGAGGAAGTGAAATATTTATTTAAATTTATATTTTTATTTCTTCGCTCTGGTATCGAGGCAAAGCGAGGCGTTGCGTTGAATTCCGCCACTCAGCACGCAATACCTCCAGAATTTGGCGGAAAATGGGGAACAGAGAGTCTTAACACTAGGTTCCCTCTGCCTACCTTGCTGTGTGCAGGATACAGCGTGAAGCTGAAAAAAATATTGTGTAATTAATGTGTCTTTATGTATAAATATCAGCACACTAAGATATAAAAATCTTAAAATCTTAGCTGCCATAGGTTACAAAAAATGTAAGATATAATACTTAATTAAGATAAAAAATAATTAAAACATAAATGTTGTGTGTGTGTTTATTAAATTTACCAGTAAGGGTAAAATCAATAACTGACAAACGCGTTCAACCGTAAGTCGTACAAATAATAATTAAAGGAAATAATTACACATCTCAGACGTCGACGCAGCTGTCAGAGTGCGGGCGGAGTATGGGAAAGTAATAATGTGAATGCAACCAAGGTGTCTTTTCCGTCCGAGCCCCCTGGGAAATCACGGTAATCCGTCGACGCGTCGCCGACGAGATCTGTCGAAATTAGTGCTGGCGTTGTGGTCAGATTGCTACGATGTTTTTTTAATTAAATAAAAGTTTAATATAAATCAAATAAATCTGGTTCACGCTGTATCTCGCACACAGCAGCTTAAGTAGAAAGAACCTAGTGTTAAGACACTCCGCTCCCCACTTTCTGCCGAATTCTAAAGGTATTGCCTGGGCACCAGAACGAAGAAAGCTAAAGAAGAAAGTTAAATTTAAATAAGTATTTAGTTTCTTCGAGTGGGCATCGAACCCACAACCAATCGCGTTTACAGTCACACTTTGTGCCCTTGCGCCACGACTGGCCTCAAAGTCAATCAAAGTTTAATGTAAATGCAGATAATTTGACTTTAAAATACTTAATTCTACTAAGACTTATATAAATTAGAAAGAATATTTGTCCTCTTTTCAATTTTCGTTGTATGAGCTTAACGAAATTTAACTTCATTCTCGACTTTCGGCCAATTAAAGACGTTACATGTAATGGAACATAGTGTACCTTGACAAAGAAGAATGTTATCGAAGTAAGTAAGTGTTATATAGCTTCACGCTGTATCCCGCATATTGCAGGGTAGGCAGACAGAATCTAATTTCAAAACAATCCGTTCCCCACTTTCAGTTGAATCTTCGAGGCATTGCGCGTTATGTGGCGGAACTAAATGCTATGCTTTTGCCTTGATACCAGAGCGACGAAACGAAAATATTAATAAATAATAATTCTTTCCCTCGAGTACAAATCGAACCTACAACCGTCGTGTTGCAGTCACACTCCTGGTCTTGCGCCACTACGGCTGCTCGTGTTAAATAGATATCGATTATCATTTATTTTCGAAATCACATCCCTACAAAACCACGTCTGAATCCAGGGATCTTTGTGAATGGGCTGTGATGAATCATACTCGTTCACGTGGAACGATGTACAACGCATTAAAACCCCGATAAGTACCGGGAAAAGGGGTTTATATGTGTTAGGAGTTTATTTATAGATAGAGTCGATAAGTCAAACGTTTTATTTATTTTTTTAGCTTCACGATTTATCCCACATATATCTAGGTAGGCAGAGGGCACCTAGTGTTAAGATACTCCGTTCTTCACTTTCCGCCGAATTTATGAAGCATTGCGTGATGAGTGGTGGAACTGAACGCCGCAGTCAAAGTCAAGTGTCAAATTAGTATTATATGATATTTTACATGGTTTTATTTTACGATGATTATTGAGTCCGTCGTAATGTAGCCGCTGTGGGTTCGATTCTCACTCGTGGGAATGAACTCAAGTGGGGTACGGAGTGTCTTAGCACTAAGTTGCCTCCGTCTATCCTAATATATCTTCAATATAATATATGTTCAATTATAAGTTTATTATATAATAGTTATCTATCTGTCTGTAAGATAAAAATTAATATCTATTTTTCGATTTTTTTATTCTTTTATTTGCTAATTATTACTTCTTCCCAAATTTCATAATTGTAGGGAAATATAAGTTTTGATTACGCAGCAAAAAAATATAACTTTGTTAACTTTACACAACTACAAATATAAGTTTGTAATGTCCTTTTATTATGAAATGCCTGAAAATGTTCACTTTTCGATTATTTTTTCTTTTATTTTTATTATAAGTTCTCACATCTTGGCGTATTTCATAACTGTTGGTCCACGGTAACTAACCTATATATTTTGATTTAATATGAAATGCAACAAAAACTATGCATAAATGCTCGTATCTTTTGATTGCGTTGACTCAAATGCTTGATTTTTGTGCTCCTTGTGATCGTAGGGCGGAATATTTGAAATTAACTTGTTACTTTCACGCGATCTTGATAGACGGACAGACGGACAACAAAGGGACATTTTTTTCCTTTTGAGGTATGAGGCGCTAATGATTACCCTCCACATAATTAATATCTTAGTTTCCCCAATAACAGTTTTTATAAAATTTTGCACCTATATGGATCACTATTTTACTGTCAAAAAAAAATCAAACCAGCTTCACGCTGGCAGCAGGGTAGGCAGAGGGAATGTAGTGTTAAGACACACCGTTCCCCACTTTCCGCCGAGTTCTGGAGGCATTAAGTGTTGAGTGGCGGAACTCAACGCCGCATTTTGCCTCGAAATCAGAGCGAAGAAATGAAAATATAAGTAAATATTTTATGTAAGTAAATATTTTATCTCCTCGAGTGGGGATCGAACCCACAACTAGTCGATTTTACAGTCACACTCTGTGCCACTGCGCCACGACTGGCCTCTATTTTACTGTCAAGCTTAAGATTTATGACGTCAATTAAAACTTCTTAGATAAAATAAAATTTATAATTTAGTACATACCCCTACGCGAATACGTTGCTGTCCCGTTAATAAAAAAAATATATAGATAAGCAAAAGAAACAACAAATAGAAGCCTTGTTTGAACCGAGTTAAAAAAAAAATTAACACCTATCAATACTAAAATATCAGTACGCATAAAAATGATAACATCTATAGAGCTATAAACAGTTTTGTAATCCCTTATATCACAATATTTTTATAATCCATCAAAGTATTATAATAATTATAGAATATTTTTGCACATAATTCTGGTTAACTAATGATTATAATTAAAAAAGAACGAAGTATCAATGTGTCAACGTCATTTTCTACTCAGCCCTAATAAGGAAAATGAAGGTTCCAAGAGATTTCTACTTCCTAGACTCATAAGTCTTCATTACCAAAGCCGTACCCGCAAACTTTGATGAGACGACACTCAACAAGCTTAACGATTATCCTATAATTCACCCTCTTATAATATTTTCTTCGATATTTTATACACTAGAAACTATAGTTTATTTTAATATATGACTCTCTATAAGCTTATTTTAAAGTTCTAAATTATGAAAAATACTGCGCTTGCCGTTATTTCTTTTAGTTTATGCAATTTATATTTTATAGCACATTAAAATTTTCTTAATGCGTGCCGTTCATGTATATTATACAGATATTCATATACTAATTTCTAACTTTGTTTACGTTATTAGAATAATTTGTTATCTTTTGACTTTTATTTATTGTCGACAAAAAAAAATGCTTCCCACTGTATGTAATCTAGCCTTAAGACACTCTTTTCCATCCATAATTTTTGAGACTGCGTGTTGAGTAGTGGAACTTAGTTCGTTGAGTAGTGCAACATACTACTTGTTACTATAATAGTACGTAGGATTAAAAATAATAAATCATTTCAGCTACACACTGTGCTGCTGCGCCACGACGTCCTCAAATATTTATTTATTATTGTAAATATAAATTATTGATAAAATAATTTGCGTAAACGTAAAGTGTAATTAATACATCAATAAAGTACCTGTGCATACTTTGGGGCTAAAAACAAAAGTTTAAGATAACCAAACATAATTATATCTCTCATTAAAAGTGACATCTGACAAGTAATTAGGGAGAATCTCACAATGGTATAATATTTCCTTTTAAAATTTACACTTTGATAAATTTTTTTGCTTAATATAATTAAAATATGAAGATGCAGTATTCATTCATAGATATATTTTTTATAAATGAAAACAGCACCTCAAGATCGATCTCAGAGTTGAAAGCGGCTTATAAATACGGGCCTTAGTCGAATTAATTACTTATAACTATACTTATAAATCAATTTCTTGTTTAATTTTCTTTAGCCTTAAAACTACTAAACAAGAATATACTAGAAAGATATATCACGAAGTCTACGTACAAAATCACTTAGCATTTAATACGTACGACTGTATTTGCACAGCGTTCCATTAAAAGCCCGCACAAATTGCAATAAATCCGACACAAAGCTGTTTCAAGCACGCATCAGCAATCACTACGGGAATCCGTCATTATCATATCGGGCGGGATTGGGATACGGAAGCGGGGATACCCCGGAGGCGCAACGATATTGCTGTTTGTCTACAACAAATATTTGGTCCGCTGGCCCGCCCCGCTACTTACTGGAGTTAAATCAATATTTAAATCATTTCAAACTTTGATTAATTTGCAGAGATATTGTTTGCAGTGATGTCGTCGGTTGCGGATTATGAGCAGATTCATATTAAAAAGAATTACATTTTTTATTCTTCATGTTAATTTTAGAGGCTAGTCGTAGCGCAAAGGCACAAAGTGTGATAGTAAACTTGAGTAGTTGTGGTTTTGATTCCCATTTGAGAAAATTTAATTATTTCATCTCTTCGCTCTGGTGTCGAGCGCAAAGCGCGGCGTTGAATTCTGCGACTCAACACGCAATACCTCCAGAATTCGTGCAGAAAGTAGGGAGTGGTGTGGCTTCCTTTGCTTACCCTACTGCTTGCGGGATAAAGCGTAAAGCTGAAGAAAAAATTTTACTTTTAAAATATCTAGTCTAGTCTAGTCTATTCTTAATCTTAAATTTACAAGACGCAAATTATTTGTTTAATTCCTATTGAAATAAATTTCAGTTACTAGCCCAATTAATATATAACTAATTGGACGAAGGAAGGATATGATTTCTCACACTCACTATTTCTCACATGATAAGCAAGGAAGCACTTCCTTACTAAATTGTTCAAGAATTGATTTCTATTTTATAAGTACCTGTAATTAACCACAAGTGAAAGCGGTAAAAGTAAATACATATTTAATAAATAATAATTTAATAAGAATACATTTCACATTGAATATTCTGATATTTAAATTGTCACAATTAACGGGTTTTAGGGCGTGAATGTTTTATGTGCCCCGGTGTCAGCATCCTGTCCCTTGGGAAGGGTACATAGTAAACTCTACTAGTACTTAATTACGGGGAAGCAGGGACAATACAACTAAATATTAATTAATAGTATTTAGTGTCTCTGATAATCTCTTCTTTAGCATTTATGCTTAAAAGAAAAAGAAAACGACATAAACAGATAACTGCATCTGAATACAAATAGAAAATATATTTCAATGAGCGCAAGTAGAAATTCTAACCGGCACACTTAAGTCTTTCGGAACAAAGGACAGATAGAATGTTCTTCTAAGAATTTAAATAAATTTTGTTATTAGGGTAGAATTCTGCATCCCGTTACAAAGAGGAAAAGAGGGCTAATAAAAATGCCGGAATAAAAACGTGCTATTTTAAAGCAGTGTCAAATGGACATAAACCCCTGTTTTAAATTCACTTCCGTGTTACAAATATGGTTGCGAGGAGGGTTACGGAGAATTTTAAGCATTATTTAAATACATCGTCCCTTTTTAAATCACTAAATTTAAGTTAGATACTAAATGTACTTCTATTGCCGTTTTTCCGGACACTGTTTTCTTTTATATTTTTTATATATAGCAGGGTAGGCAAAGGGAACCTAGTTTTAAAACATTCCGTTCACATTAAGACATTTCTGGTCCCCACTTTCCGCTGAATTCTAGAGGCATTGCATTTTGAGTGACGGAACTCTAACGGCACGCTTTGTCTTGTTACTAGAGAAAAAAATGAGAAAAGATGAAGATGAACCTGTCGCATTTACATTCGCAGTTAGTGCCTTTGCGCCACGTCTGACCTTAAACTACACTGGTCTTAATCAAAATAATTTAAACGTGCGTTTAAAATATTATTTACTTTGTTTCCTTACATTTTTGATTTAGAAAGTTATAAGACTTTACGGACTCTTCTCTGCTATTACCTAAAATAAGTTTTACGATTTAGAAAAAAATATTTATAAAATGTTAATAGGTTCTATATGTTTATAAGCAAACATAACTTATCATACCTTTATCAATGTCGAATCACTTAAACGAAGTAGTACCTTAACCGAAAGCGGCGATTCGTCACAGGGTCATACGACCATTAATTTCTATAGAACGAAAACCACACCAGACTCTTTTATAGTACTTTCGATAACATCAAAACTACATTAGGGTGTACATTTTTCAAAGGACAAACGATAGCCTTATAATAAATGTTCTTAAGACTTCCAAAAACATTATTAACAAATAAAAATATATCTTTATATTATTAAATACAATATACAATACAATACAATACAATTTTAATTTGAACTTATTATTTACTTTTTTTTATCAATAATAAATTCTAATTTTTTTATTAGGTACACTTTGTACGATAGATATATGTAGTTCAAAACATTCTTAATAAAAGTTTTGCAGCGATGGGCGGAATTGTTTAAAGAGATGTGATAAATAAATATGATCAATGTGATGACGCCTCTGTTTCAAGTAACAGTGAAACGCTAAATCTTGATCTAAATCAATATAAAATAAGTTAAAAATACCATAAGAAGTTTAAAATGTGGTAAGGCACGGAGGCAAATGGTTACTGTTGAAATAACCAAATATGTTGGGCCACGCGTCTTGAACTTGTTCTGGTTTTTGTGCAACTTATAATGGAAAACAAAGGCAAAGGTTTATAGACAGAGTGTGAAAGCTATATAGCTATTAACTTGGTTAATCTAACTGATAGCCATATAGCTAGAATGAAGCCTATGAAAGCCCAAGGAGACCTTAAGAAATGCCCTCTGTATGTATCATGGAAAAATTCTTGGCCATAAAGCAAAAAGTTTTTTGTGCTTTTGTGATAGGAAAAGGGTAGGCCCTTTTCCTAGGTCTAGCCTTCCGCTTAACAGGGATGTGAGACCGAAAACAAGTTATGGGAGAACGAGAATAGATCTTTTTTGCAAGTATATGGCAGCGGACGAGGCAAAAGAGTTTTGCGCTAGGGATAAATCGTGAAGCTAAACAAGTTACAGTAATCTCTTTAACAGGCAGTGCTGTCGACGCCCCAAATACAAATGAATTTGGGGCCTAATATTTTTTTAATCTTTTGCTAATAATTATTAAATTATTAAATAGTTATCCACCGACCACAGTCACCCCAATCAGGTCAATTAAGGGAATATATAATATCGACAAAAAAATTATTTATGTAGTCAGTCAATATGGCTACAGTTTTTATGATTTCTAAATCAATAAAGGCTATTTTATTGACAAGAAATATAATTACTTCAAATTATAACCACTTTAATGTTTATAAGTTTTGCCCGTTTTTAAGTTTATTATAACCCGTTTACACGTTTGGAAAGGTCTGCCGAGCTTCCACAAACACCAACATGTAAACACCCCATTCGTGGATTAACACAAGCGTATAAACCACGTATTACATATATTGCAGTAATTGAGTAGATTCCATGCAGCAGAAATTAATAAATAAGACTTGCACATGGCAATACTTAGTCAAAACGACAGTGCTTCCACCTTTACCATTTTATCATAATTAAAAATTAACATCCTTAAAAAAATATTTTAAATATTGCAAATAAAAGATAATTAACAATATAATAACATAAATAATAAATTATTACATTTATTTGTAAAAATCAGGCAGCGTTTTTTGTTAAATAACAATGGCAGCTGTTAATACATACTCCCATTAAGCAACAAACTTATATACATAATTACAAATTTTCAGCTGATTTGATTTTCAGTTTACAAATAATTTTATTTTAACTCCGCTCCAGCTTAAGAAAAATCTTTTAATATTTATTATAAAATGTTATAACAAAAATTATTTATGTGTATATTGATTGTGCTAGATGAAAAAAATGTCATGGCTTAGTTTTTTAGTTAGCGCCTATTTATTTTGCGATTTTTTTCTGAATAATTTCAACAACATATTAAGTGATTTCATTATGGACAAGATGGCAACACTGAACTTTAACGAATTGTTTGGTGTTTTGACTTCATAGTTTTTATTTGCCAATTGTCATTTGCACTGCATCTTGCGAAGCTACTCCATAAGTAACTGGTAATTTACTTTTTTAATTATGTATTAAAGTTAAATATAATAACATAAATAAAATTATTTGGTACTATATTATTATTCATTATTTTAATTATTTGTACATTGATTAGGTTTAGTTAAACTTACTGATTTCGAAACTGCATACTTAGGTAGATACTTTTAAAGAAATGTCCACTTTATTGAATTTCACTTAAATAACATTTTTTTAAATTGATATCTAGATTAAGTGTGTTATTAATAATAATTACTGGATATCTGAGTATTTTATGTATAAACTTGTATAAACTGTATGTATGTATGTAGTTGTATAAACTGTACCCCCTATTTTTCCGCCATATTTAAAACAATAGAAAGGGTATTTTTAAAATGTGCTTACTAAGACTATACACATATCTTTTCTCATTTTCTTTGGATTATATAGTTGAAAATAGCGTAACTTCATATGATAAACATGATTATAAATATGTAGCATATAGTAAATATTTTGTTACAATTGAAAACAAATTAAAATTTTAGACAGGAAGGAACATGTCTGAAAGAGGTACAGGAAGAGCTAGGGGCCGCGCGGGTAGAGGGGTGGCAGGTGGTGGAGGACAGCCACCCAGGCGACCTGGGGAGCAGCCGGGGCCTCCAAGACAACAACATGGACCTCCTCAGCACCAACAAGGACCTCCACATCACCAGCCTGGACCACCACGTCCACGACCTCAGCCTCCGTCAGCTTGGGGCGCGCCGTCTGCTGTACCTGCTGTAAGGGCAGGAATGCCAACGCAAGCTGCTGGCAGGGCTTCCCATAGAACAACCACATCAACCCATGATCATCCTGGAGATGTTGACATTCAACAAAGGATGTCAAGCATGGCCATAAGTAAGCTAATATTATTAATTACTTATGAAATTTAATCCCTTGTTTTGCATTTGTACCAAAATAAAGAAAATTAAAATAACTTGTTGTATGAAGTAACTTGTAGTGTGAATTGAACCAAAAACTGCCACATTTACTGTGCTGCTGCGACTTTGTTTTTTTGCTTCTTAACTTTTGACTTAGTTATAAAAATAACAATTACTAAATAAATATATAAATTTAATTCAGTCCTTAAGTTGTGGCATCTGAACAGGTCAGATCTTTTATTTAAAAAAATTAAATAAATCACATTTGACTTTTGTGGTAAATTTTCTTTTTTTTGTTTTTTTAATAATCCACTTTACTTATTATAATATTATACAAAGACTACCCATTTTATTAAAAGTAGGTGACAAAATTTTATGAAATTGGAAGTACATTTTAATTGAATGTAACATACATTTACTAACAATCTGAAGTCATCAAAAGATATAAATCTCAAATCTCACATTAGAAAATTATGTGGTTTTGCCCAACATTCTTAAAAGAGTGATAAACTGTTTATAGCAAAAATATCATAAAAAAATTAAGCTTTTAATATATTTTTTGCATTTTAACATTTATGAATGGAACAAAAAACCAATAATGCAAAATATCACCTACTTCTTTATTTCAATACCTTAATTCAGAAACTAGCTAACTCCATATATGTGAATGTAGTGCTGTTTCAGTTTCAAGTTCGAAAAATAGATTATAAATATACAATGTATGTAGCTTGCAATGTTATCTTATATTTATTAATCTATATATATTAAAACATTATATATTTTCGGAAATGCCACTTTGCAGCTAGTGTTATAGTCAGTAGCTTAATTCACAAGACAACCTCATCTGCATGAATTTTACGAGAGATCCTAAAAATATTGTTATTTTTCTCAGACTACTTATTTAAAAAAAAATTTAACTGTTATTTAATGCAATGTTTTTTTTATTTTGTGTAAAATATAACAAGGTTTTCTCTTGTAATATTCACAACTTGTTTGTTGTATGAGAAAGAATGTCTTTGATTTGTATGATAGTTTGTGTTTACATATTATTATATCAATGACAAAAATACTTGAAAACATTTTTTTATTAGTACACATTATAATTAGTTTATATCAATTTGCTATTTGGTGCCAATATCTTATTTTGTAGGTTATTAATGAGTACTGCTTAGAATCATTTAAAATTTCTTAACTTTGTAAAAAGGCTTACAATAATTATAATTGTTCCGAACAAGTTTTCATATCATTATGTATTATATCACTTATAATGTAGCATCCATTTACGAATTTGGACAAAAAATATATATTGTAATAACTATAATACAAAAATATGCTTTTAATATTACTAAATTAATTGCATATAATCTTGTGTATTTTTTTATTTCTTTTTTAGTATCTTTATAATGGCATAAAGAAAGAAGAAATAAAAATAAATCAGCTTCACGCTGTATCCCGCACACAGCAGGGTAGGCAGAGGGAACCTAGTGCTAAGACACTCCGTGCCCCACTTTCTGCGGAATTCTGGAGGCATTGCGTGTTGAGTGGCAGAACTCAACGCCGCGCTTAACCTCGACACCAGAGCGAAGAAATGGAAATATAAATTTAAGTAAATATTTCATCTCCTCGAGTGGGGATCGAACCCACAACCAGTCGGTTTTGCAGTCACACCTCGTGCCGCTGCGCCACGACTGGCCTCTATATATAAAGAAAGAAGGAATAGGTTATATTTTGGATAGCATACTAACATATATTTCTAAAATGCTTTATTTTAACTAAATAATACTACAAATAATTTAAGCGCTTCTTATTGACTAAAAACATTCATGATGTTTTAAATCAGTTAAAAGTACATAAATTATTATATTTTTTTTTAAATTCCTGCATCTCGCATAATATAGCAGAGTAAGCAGAGGGTAAGGTATGTTAAACCTAAGACACTGCTCCCGGTTTTCTGTTCTGACTTTTCGGAATTCAACGCCGCGCGGTTTACCTTGGTAAAAGTACCAAGTATCTTGCTAGTACCATTCAATCCTCCGAGTGTGAATCGAACCCCTAAACCACCGAGTTTTGACGAAATAATATGGGAAAACAAGTGGAAAAGCTTTCTATATACTACTACTACTGTTTATGTAATAAGTATCAAGAATGATTGAGTCAATGTGTATACATTATACAATCTATACGATGTGTAAAACTATATAGTAAATTAATGATGCCTTATAAATCTATATACTTTACTAGCTGCGGAGCTAGAGCTTGACGCCATAGCAGCTCAGTGGGACAGAATGTGCAAATGCGGTGGTTGTGAAAAATGAATTATATTCATGCGTTGAATTCCGCTACTCAATACGCGTGTAAATTCGAAGAAAACGAAAAATAAGTGAGTGTATTGACACTAGGTTTTCTCTGCCTACTCTTCTATGTACCGGATAAAGTGTGAAAAAGCTGAAAAATTGAAATTATTTATATATATAATATATCCTGTTCAGGTCAACCACAACCAAGTGGAGAAGGTGGATCTACAGTAGTGGGCCGTGGATCTCGTAGAGGAGGAGGAAGAATCTTACCTGAACAAATGACTATATTAAGAACCCGTCCAGAATCTGTTACTTCCAAGAAAGGTGAATATAAAAAAAATCTATACTCACATTTATCATGTATTATTTTCTATATACTAGAAATAAATTTTATTACATTTCTTAAATCTTTATTAAAAAGGACTGACAAATTTTTACCAATTTTCTCAAAAAAACTATCTAGGACACTAGTTTTTTTGGTCTCCAAAAAAACTAGACTGTCCTAGATTTGTTCGTAAATTGTTTATTTGTATATTGCGTTATCACTAACCTTATATTTTTTATATTTGTATCTCATCTAATTGTCAATTATTGAAACATTTTTATAATATAAAAACATTTTTTTTTATATATTCAAATATTTTTTTACATCAATTAATTTTAATAAATAAGTATTTCCTTGCTTTTTTCTCTAATATACATCGTTGTTATTCTAAGGGAGTACTGGAACACCATTGGATTTATGTGCCAATTACTTCACCGTTGAAACTACGCCCAATTGGTCACTATATCAATACCGGGTTGATATTGAACCTGAAGAAGACAATACTGCCATTCGGAAAGGATTATTACGTATACATCAAAAGAAACTTGGGGGGTAATTAATTAATAAAGTGCATGTTACATAAGCATATTTTTAAGAGTTGAGCTTAATGTATTTTTTTTTTGATTTTAAATATTATTTGTATATGACTTAAATTCATTCATGCATTGCGTAATTAGTTGATTTTAACAACTAGTAACTGGTTTATTAGTCTAGTAACTAGTGAGTAAATATTAGAACAGAATTTGTAGCCTATAGGTTCACTTTATCATAGCAGATTTTTATATTATGAATGTATTTATCGGTTCCATAAATCTATGTAAATAGAATAAGGACTTAAACTTATACTTGAAAAATAATACATGCCTTTGTATAATAGATCTATTGTTATCATGAAATCTTTTCCTTTTCCAGATATTTATTTGATGGGACTGTACTCTACACTGTAAATAGGCTACATCCAGATCCTATGGAACTATACTCAGATCGGAACACTGATAATGAGCGCATGAGATTGCTGATTAAGGTGAATCCAAGTGATCATATACATTATAATATTTTTTAAGTTGTGCAAATTATTATTATATGCAGAATTTTGAAATTAGATAATAATAGTAATTTTGACAAATATATTTATATATTTTTTTCAAAAATATTCATGTTAGTCTTTAAAAAGTACATATAATAGTATCTATAACATCTCTTATAATCGAAAAAGTATAAAAAAATTACAATTGATTTATTAGATTCATTAAAAGTTAGCTATGTCAACACCTCTAATAATAACTCTTATTTTTCACTAATAACTAGGTAAAGATGTATGTATATTATTATTTTAGCTTGTAACTCAAGTAAGTCCAGGGGACTACCACTACATTCAGATATTCAATATTATTATAAGGAAGTGCTTCAATATTCTAAAACTGCAACTTATGGGAAGAGATTACTTTGATCCAGAAGCAAAGGTAAGAAATAAGATACTTAAGATATTTGTTTATTTATTTCATTTTAATATTAATTTTGATGTAATTAACAGCTAATAAGATACTGGGAACCAATTTTCCAGCATTCCAGTCATACTCAATCTAATCACTAAGGCAAATTAAAATTACCAAGAGATTTTTTTTTAGCTACAGTAACTAAAACAAGTCCTTTTATTTATTTTTTCTGTTTTAGGTTGATATTCCAGAGTTCAATTTACAAATATGGCCCGGTTATAAAACCTCTATAAATCAGTATGAAGACAGACTCCTTTTAGTGACAGAAATTACTCATAAGGTTAGTTTAATTTTGTTTATTGCTCAAACACAATCAATATAATCCATCTTATCAATATTTGGAAAAGTAAATAAAACATTTGTGCAATAATTCCTGTAACTGTTGAACAATAGACCTATAATGTTACTTGGGAACAAAATCCACATGAACAATAGACCAAGAACTATAACTGAGATATTATAACACATGTGTAATATTATAAATTAAAATAACCACTTAATTTTACAACAAATATAATCGAAAAAATATTACTTGTTTGAAAAAAAAAAGTATATTGCTGTATTTTTATCTAAATGATTCATTGTAAACAGCTTCACACTGTATCCTGCACACATCAAAGTAAGCAGAGGGAACCTAGTGTCAAGACACTCCGTTCCCCACTTTCTGCCGAATTCTGGAGGCAATGGCGTATTGAGTGGCAGAACTCAACGCCGCGCTTAGCCTCGACACCAGAGCGAAGAAATGGAAATATAAATTTAAGTAAATATTTCATCTCGAGCGGGGATCGAACCCACAACCAGTCGGTTTTACAGTCACACTTCGCGCCGCTGTGCCACGACAGGCCTCATTTTTTTTATTCATTGTCTTCATCTTCATATCTCAATTTTATAGATACTTCGCCTGGATACTGTCTTACAACTAATGCAAAAACATTTGAGTGGCAAAGGAAATAATGTCAAGAGACAATTCATGGAGGAAGTAATAGGGCAAATTGTGATGACTGATTATAATAAAAAAACATACAGAATTGATGATGTCACTTGGGAACAAAATCCAACTTCCACATTTAGAATGAAAGACCAAAATATTTCGTACATCGATTATTATCAGAAGGTAAGTAGACCTGTTTATATTGATGATTTTTGTAACCTGTGCTTCAACAAAATGTATAATCATTACATCCCATGTATTCTCTCAGAATATATGATTGACTGTAAATGGTCTATGGTTATTACTTATGGATGGAACCAAAATGGGTGGCTTGAATGAATGAGTCACACCAACACCTCAAAATTTTACTATAACAGTAATAATTGTTTTTGTTTCATCAAAATCGAATCAGGATTTCTAAAGTTACAGGATTGTTAAGTCTCACCGCCTTTAAAAGTCATCCAGTCGCTGCGTGACGTCACTCGGCTTCTGTCATGTCCGATTACGGTTGAATTTTTTTTTAATCATTTTATCTATTTACTATAAAAACAATTGAATTTGTAACAAAATTGAATTAAATTTAAAGCGAGCCAAACTAAACGCAGCATGACGTCACACGCTTAGCCAGATTTTTAGTTTAATATCTCAGTTATTTTTTAAGATAGGACAATAAAAACACATCCTTTTTTCTCGAGCTACCTATTTTTTGTATATGCTTGACTTGATCCATAACTTAAGGTTATAGGGTCGACCCTTCCTGCGGAAGTAATTATTTTCATTTCTCATACTGTGGTAAAATAAAGTGCGATGTTAAACTTTTCCACTCAACACGCTGTACCTCAAATTTTGACGGATAGCATGAAACAGAGCGTATTAATACTAGATTTTCTGTCTACCCATGCATGACAAAGCAAAGAAGCTACAAATATCAGGCAGGAGCATTTACAAGGATATATTTTAGTAAGAATACCAATGTATAAAGATCCCCCCAAATATATGCTGATAACATTTGTAGGTTGGAACAAGTTGTTGAGGTGGTGGTGGTGGCATATTAATCCGCGCACCTTTAAAACGGAGCGCGGCGAGGGCGCGTGCGGGCGACGACCAGAGCAACCGTTCACTCGTCCGCATTTCCATTCCAACTACCATTCTAATTTCAATTCCCACTTTAACTATTATTTTACTTACAACTTATATATAATATTAAATAGCGTTGTATATTACTAACCGCTATATACTTATTATTGTCGGACTACCTTTTTTGTGATGTTAATATACAAAGTGTTTTTGTCAGCACCACTTTAAATGAAACCACAGTTTTAACTACTCTATAAAATCTTTATACATTTTTTTTTTTTCAAAAATGAATAAGTTATTTTTTCAAACAAAATAAATAATAAAATTATCGTTATAAAATAAAACGCCATTTTTCAAGAACGACACGCACGTCGTTGCAAACGCACGCAGACATAAACCTATCAAAGGGAAACAGCCGCATACGCTTCATTCCGAAATCGAGTCGTAGGTATTGACGACAAAGTTCAAAGTTGTTTAACCTTTAGTAGTATTTTTGTAGCAGTATGTGTTTACGTTCTTAGTATCTATAGGTAACTGCGTCACACGAAATACAGGTATGAACATCGAGAAATGAAAAAAAAACTAACGTCTAAACTGTTGAGTATCTTGATTAATTTCTTCAGGTATGGGCTACGCCTATATGCTGTTCCCGTAAAAGGAACGCTGACGCTTCCACCTGTATAACTATACTGTCCACTCTTTTATTTATTCAACTTACGATAGGCAGTATTCTCTCGCAAGTTCGCATAGGGCACTGCCCCTAACAAAATATATAAAAATTTCAATGTTGCTTAGTGATCAAAGTGCTTGGATGGTTTCCAAGTCAATTCTCACATTCGTTACGTAATTTTCGGATCCTTCATTTTAACTATAAGTTATCACATATATCACAATTCCTTTTTGCCAGATCTCATAATGCTAGTAGCCCTTTTATACAAAATGCGGCAAAAACAATTGTATGTTTATAGACTCAATGCCTTCTTGAGAAAAAATTGACGGACCAACAGCAAAGGTCTATAAGGGTTCTGTTTTATTCTTTTGAAACATGAATCATAAAAATGCTATCAAAATAATGATATGAGATATTTGATGCTTACAGAAATACAACATACGTATACGAGACCCTGGACAGCCAATGCTAATATCTCGTTCCAAGCCTCGCGACGTGCGAGCCGGTATGCCTGAGCTAGTATACCTGGTTCCAGAGCTATGCCGCCTGACAGGACTTACTGACGAGATGCGAGCCAACTTCCAACTGATGCGGTCATTATCAAACCACACTAAGATCGGCCCTGATATGCGTATGCAAAAATTATTAACGTTCAACCGCAGGTTCACGCAAACCCAACAAGTTGTTGAGGTGAGAGATGATTTTTTTTTCTAAATATACTTTTATAGTAGTATTATATTACTGAAGAAAATTATTGGTAAAACTTTAAACTGAATTTCGTCAGGAATTAGGAACATGGTCCATGAGATTATCTAAAGATTTAGTTCGCTTCAAAGGCCGTCAGTTACCAGCTGAAAACATTCTTCAAGGAGGAAATTCTAAATACCCCGCCGGTAACACTTTGGATGGCTGGACTAGAGACATGCGGTTAGTAAATAAATGTTAAATTAATAAAAACACATTTCAGAGTTCCTTCAGCTACCGTACATTTCCATCGTCAAGTTCTGATCATTAGGAAAAAAATTATGTAAACATTTTTTTTCCTATCTTGGAATTCATTGTTGAGCATTGCATACCGTCTTGACTGTAAATGCGACGGTTTTTTCAATTCCCAATGAGATGAATGAATTCTTTGTTCTGCTAACAGGACAAAACGCGGCGTTGAGTTCCGCCACTCAACACGCAAAATCTTGAAAATTGGACGGATTGGAGTTTTAACACTAAGTGCCCTCTGTCTACTTTAGGATATGCAGAATACAGTGTGAAGCTACAAATAAAAAATAAAGCTGCAACACATACCATACGCCATATAAATGTTATTTAAAGTAAATAATTTCTTCACAGGTCAAAGAACTTGCTCAGTTTAGCTCAAATGCCTTCATGGGTAGTAATAACGCCTGATCGTCTCTACAAAGATACTGAAAGTTTTATTGGTAATATCATGAAAACTGGTGCTGGAGTTGGCTTTAGAATGCCTAGGCCTGAGATTGGTAAGTGTAATTTTTTCTCATTTTAGCCTATGTACAGCAGGGAACCTAAAATTAAGACACCACTACATACCCCTCTTACCGCCCATTTTTCGAGACCTAGCGACGAAATGAAAGTAATTCATTCCCCCGAGTTGGGATCGTATCCACAAGCCCACAACCTTCGCGTTTACAGCCAGACACTTAGCCTCGGTCCCACGATAGCTTCCATCAAAAAAATAATTACATCAGCCTCTTAATATACACAGCACTCTTCTACCTACCTAAAGCCTACCTAAGACACTCCATTCCCCACTTTCCGCCGAATTCTGAAAGCATTGCGTGTTTAGTGGCGACAGTAAACGCCATGCATTGCCCCGACACTAGAGCGAAGAACTGAAAATATAAATTTAAATAAATATTTAATTTCCTCGAGTGGCGATCGAACCCACAACCAGTCGCGTTTAGTCACACTTTGTGCCCCTGCGCCACGACTGGCCTTTTCCGTTAAGCGTTCTCCAGCTTCCATAAAGTATTGTCATTATTACTTCTACAATTTTATGATAGTGGATTTTTTCATTAAAATATTTTTGTTATTAGTGACTATACAACGTGATAGCCAAATGGAATATGCGAACATGTGTGAATCTGTCATAGCCAAGAAGAATCCCGCCATGATAATGTGTGTGTTGGCACGTAACTTCCCTGACAGGTAAATATTTTTTCAGAAATTATAATTTTCTTACTAATTACGGTTATTTATTATGAAGTGAGCTCAGATATTGACTCTGATTTATTCATTTTTTTTAGATATGAAGCCATAAAAAAAAAGTGTACAGTAGATAGAGCAGTGCCTACCCAAGTTGTTTGCGCAAGAAATTTGACTAGCAAGTCGGCCATGTCAATCGCTACAAAAGTAGCTATCCAGATAAACTGCAAGGTAAGTGGAAATAAATATTTTTACCAATATAAGTAACACAGGCAAAATTTAGTAGAAATAATTTTAAATAATAATTTTTTATGAAAGACAAAATCCACATTATTGTCTTACATGTGAGATGTGAATACTGGAAGGTAATGTCCCAAAATTTGGATTACGAAAATATATATATTAATTTCTTTATTTTGTCGAACTTCTCGTTATTGCTGTGCAACTAACATTTTATAATAGTAAAGATATCTAACAAAAAATCTTGTTGCAAAGTTTTATGGCTTATCATTTTTTACATGCATAAAAGAGTGCATGCATGCATGCACAAATTCAATGAAACTTGTCCCACTATTTTTAAACAAGATTATTGAATAAAAAATAGCTACAATAAATATTTAGTATAAGTTAAATATATATTTTTGCAATCCTACTTATCATTTTTTTTTTCATGTGATAATGTTGGCTGCTATAATATATTTCTTATCAATTGTGTGTTATATAAAATATATAAAAATTATAAATTAATATATCTAAGTGTGGCGTGTAGTCGATTCGATTGGTACTTGTGGGAATATATTTTTTTATTTTTTTTACTTTACTACTCTAATGATACAAAACGCCATTTTTTTGAATATTGGGTAATAGAGCATCTTAAGCCTAATCTGTCTACCCTGCAAGTGAAGATAAAAACAAATTACAATATATTGAAATTATTTTTTAGCTAACATTTACTGTTAGTTCCATGGGGCTTCGAAATGAAGTGTCCTAATGGGAACCGAGTGTCTTAACGCTAGGTTCCCAAATTTCCTCTGCCATCCTGCAATGTGCGGAATACAGCTTCAAGCTAAAACAATTTCAGCTTGGCGGCGCCCCTTGGGCAGTGGAGATACCGATGCCCACGCTGATGGTGGTGGGCTACGACGTGTGCCACGACACGCGCTCCAAGGAGAAGAGCTTCGGCGCGTTCGTGGCGACCCTCGACCGCCACATGACGCACTACTACTCCAGCGTCAACGCGCACACCTCGGGCGAGGAGCTCAGCGCGCACATGGGCTTCAACATCGCGTCCGCCGTGCGCAAGTACCGCGAGAAGAATGGTAATCATCATATTGATTTCTTTTTTTTTTGAAGATTCACGCTTTATCCCGCAAATAGCAGCATTCATTTCACCAATTTTGATACATTTCATTTTGCTTTTCGTAAAATGCTTAATACATATAGAAAATTTAAACAAAATTTTCATAAACAAATTTATATTTTTCCACAATATTCGTACTAATATAGAATTTTAAATTTCCCAGGAGTATTACCAGGGCGAATTTTCATTTATCGCGATGGTGTTGGTGATGGACAAATTCCTTATGTCAAGAGCCATGAGGTAAAAACATATTTTCTACTATCTTAATGTTACTTTTCTATTTAATTATGTCATTTAATATTTTTTTGACCAAATCGGGTACAGAATAAGGAACCAACCATCACATTTATAGGTTATAAACAATGACCGCCACCACTGTAAAACTAAGCTTACTGATTTCCAAACATTTATTTGAAATAAAAACTTGACATTGGTGTTTTCTTCGGCTTATTCACTACATTTCATAACACGGCAAAATGTCTAGGTGCCCATTAAAAAATTGTTCACAATATTCTCAGGTGGCAGAAATCAAAAAGAACCTTGAAGAAGTGTATGGCGGAACAGAATACAAAATGGCGTTCATAATAGTGTCAAAGAGGATAAATACCCGCGTGTTTGTGGACTATGGCCGCTCTGGAGAAAACCCGCGCCCTGGCACCGTCATCGATGATGTTATTACATTGCCAGAGAGGTGACTACAAAAGATTTTTATTTTTTTGTTGTTTTTTTCGTAAAACATTTTCACATTTTAAGTTTTTGTAAATTGTATAATTGTAAACTTGGTGTAAAACAAAGAATTTATATGTTGTGTTTTGTTTGATTTCACTTGTCTTAATTTAAACTATTTATTTATATTTATAGGTATGACTTCTATTTGGTATCTCAAAATGTGCGTGAAGGCACGATAGCGCCGACTTCCTACAACGTTATTGAAGATACATCATGCTTGGATCCAGATCGTGTAAGTTATATTATGTTCTAGTCGAGGCTGTTGTGGGGCAGTCTAGTGAATAAGAACAAACTCGGCGTTGTATGGGAAATAATATCTATGAATGAGTATAGAGTGTATATTAGTTTTGTGTATTACTCTGCTACCATTAGTTTAGAATATGCCCAAAATCATTTTCTGCAAAATTCCTAAATTGTCACATTATTACAATAAATTACGAACAATAACTGACAATTATTAGAGATAAGGCCGTAAATACTAAACGAACCTACTACGGCTTTAAAATGTATAAATTCATCACTGTGCTTACTGAATTAATGTTCCTCTAATTTTTCTAATAATATAATTATAAATTGAATATAATTAATTAAGTTTGCCTTGTCTCCTCCATAAAAAAATTAAAACTGGTTATGTCGCATTCTCGACTAGCCACAGTTGTATGTGTAAGTAATTAGTAAAAATTTATTTATTATTTAAACTCTTTGCAAGATTCTCTGCACTTCTCTTCTAGTGTAGAAATAATTTAACACTAAACCGAATGCCGAAAAATGCCGAATTCTGGAAGCATCGCGTGTTGAGTGGCAAAAAACACCATATAAAGCAATATAACCATATAGATATACATAAATTGATGTATAACATTTACAGATTCAACGGTTGACATACAAGCTGACCCACATGTACTTCAACTGCTCGACGCAGGTGCGCGTGCCCTCCGTGTGCCAGTACGCGCACAAGCTGGCCTTCCTCGCGGCCAACAGTCTACACAACCAGCCACACTACTCACTCAATGAAACCCTGTACTTTTTGTAAACAATTTATTAAATCAAGCCTTTGAATCTAAATACAGTATAAACTCTATATAACAATACTGATCAAGTGTTGCAATTTTTATGGGGTGGCCATTAAAGAAAAAGTATTTTTAATTATGTTTGGAAGTTTTGGAGAATATGATGATATATAAACAATCTAGCACTACCAAACAAAATTCTACATGTGCATGCTAGTAAAAATATTTAAATGAAAGGGACATCTTCGAATGATCGGTACGTATTGTTATGATGCCTACAGCTGAATTAATAAAACAATTCTAATGTTGAGAATGAGTGTCACTGAGTGTAACATTGTGTTGGAAACCAACTTAAATATGATGTGAAGTTATTTAGAGTTTACACTTATATATTGACGAAAGAACACAAAAATGTCGCAACTTATAAAATGTTTATTGCTCAGAGCTCAAACTTTTTTTGAAATAAATACTTAAGGGGTGTAGCTGAGAATCGTAATATCTCTGCTAACCTCGCTGGTTACAAGATTCATATGATTTGTGCAGAAAAAAACCCAATGGTTAAATAACACAGTTTTAACAAAGGTGTGGGTTACGACCTTTCTGTTTTTTTTTGTCAATATTGAGATACATTGAGTATCTCTTATTATATATAGACTATACGTTTATAAACTTGATATTTGGTAATGGCGTGATGTGACGTGTATGACGTTACTTTGTTTGTTATTATTACTAGACTTAAATTCACAAATATATGTATTTTTGATGGAAATATATTTGATATGTTGATTAATGTTCAAGATTTATAGTTATTATTAAGGAATAAGTAAACTACTATTAAATTGAGACTATTTCAAAAACTGCAAAAAGATTTCGTTACCCAATGTGGATTTTTTTATATATGTTATATATAATATATACTAAGTTTATATATTTGCAAATGGGCCTAGTAATTAAATTTACTAGTTGACAGATACGGGATGATTAAGTTCCTACGTAGTTAATACCTTAATCTCATTCATAAGATCTTTCTAACTTTCATAGATTAGTAAATGATGCCATATTATAACATTTGTGTTCAGTGATTTATTTTTAATTTCAATAACCATTATAATATTTTTTCTAATGGCAATCTATAATACATATTAAATTAATATGTAAACAAACAGATAAGCTGCAATTTTTTTTGTGGTTGGCTTGTACTATAAGAGTTCCTTAATTTTAAATTTAAATATACATATCGTCATTGTTGTGTAATATAGATTTAAACGTTCCACAACAGCTTTTTTCAACTTTTCGGCTCATTTGGAAGTTGCTTTTATTGTGCCAATAAATTGCCCAATATTATTTGGCTATTTTGTTACTACTGTAAGATTTAAAATAATGTTGTAAGATAAGATTTATTTGCTGCAGCTTTTTTTGTGATTCTTAAAGTTCAGTTCTTTGTCGTATTACATTACATTATTATTTTCATTGTAAGTTGTTTAGTTTTTAAGATTTTTTTTATAAAACTTTCAATAAAGCGTTTTTATTTCTTATTTTTTTCTTTGTTTCTTTTTTTTTAATTACATACTCAAAGTAACGCACAAAAACTCTAACTTAATTGGATAGTATAAAAATATAATGCAATGAGTTATTTTATTAAAATAAAAAATATTTTGGATATAATCCAAAAACCTGTTTTGTAATCTTGGACAAGATCTAGATTGTATTTATAGATAATATACATTATTTTATGGTTGGTTGTATTTGATTTTAAAGGCAGGCATAGCTAATGTAGAACCAAAATGGCCCAGTTTTTTTTTTCGATCTTGAGGTTATTGCTGTTAGCCCTATTGGCTTTTAGAGCGACACCGGTGGGGAAGGAAGATGGTACTTTGTCCCTGAAAATGGACCAGCTAAATAAGAATTAAATGCTTCCTTAACAAAAATTGTTGAGCGTGACAAGCGACTATTGACATATAAATTGAAGGTTTGGAACATCACGGGCTTCAAGACAACGTAAGCCAAAAAACCAATTATTCAGGAGACGCAAAAAACTTAATAGCGTTCATTTTAGTCAATCGAATTTCTTGTGGTTTTAAAGGGACGTTCTCGATTAGATGTAATGTTTATTTTTATTCTTATTACATCTCTAAAGTTGAATTTTGTTGCTTACGTCTCTTTAAGAAGTCGGACTTTTAATTGAACGTATTTTCTTCGAAATCATAGCCTTATTCTTTATAGTTCTTCTTATTTATAGAAATATAATAAATATTTATCAGCACAAGCTGCGCGTTTGGCCGTACACAATGCAATGTTGGTACCGACGCTGTTATACGGCAGCGAAACGTGGGTATTACAGAAGAACAATAAAAGAAATATGAATGCCGTGGAGATGCGATCTCTTCGTAGGATATACGGAGTCAACGTAGCTGATCGAATCCGCAATGAAGAAATACACAGAATGGCAGATACTAGCGAGGATGTCACGATGAGAATGAAGAAGAACGTCCCTAGCTGGTTTGCGCACTATGAGAGAGGTATATATTTATAGAGACCGTAGCGTTTGGCGCTATTAACCGATGATGCTGACCCCATCACTAAAGCGAACGACCCTAAATATGTAGGTAGGGCTACACACAATCGCAGCCACACACGCTACACACACCGTCCCCGCCGGTGGAGACGAGGTCCCAGTTTTTCTGTGGCCCAATCGCGCCTCGGCGCCAGAGGTGCCCGCAATTAAAAATCCAAAAGGACATCAAGAGCCCTACCCAGTAGGCCTAGCTCGGACCGAGCGAAGCAAAGTCCTCCACTACAAACGGTGTACGCAAGTCGCGGTCCGAGTCTCAAAGAAGACGCCCTTGCGACACTGTGTTCTCATTTGTTGGTGCCTTCCACGGTAACCAAGCCAAGGTCAGAGCTCTTTTAGCTCGGCCTCCCAAAGCCCGGTGACGCTGTAGAGGCCAGTAGGGCCAACAGCATACTGCTCAATAAAAAAACGAAAATGAACGTTTGGCGCTGCGTTCTTTCTAACTACCCCGCTGGGGATAAAGCGTCGTTAAGTAAGTAATACTATTAGTAAATAAATATTTTTTCTTGTTTAATAATCTCAACCTGTAGAAGGCAAAATAATATAATTAAATACAATAATTTGAGTTGAACAGAGAGACCGTGTTTCTTCTACAACTATTTTTTATTTTATTTTATACGTCTTTTTAGCACAACGAAATTATTATATTATATTATTTGAATAGAGAAGTATAAAGCTTTTAGGTTTATTTTAATTCTGCGATAACGATAATAATTCTAATAAGCGAGAAGAATGCAAGAGAGATCCGAGAGGCTTTAGATCTGAAGGAGGATGAGGCTACATTTTTGGGTGGTACAATTTGAGGGGATCCTTGTTTCTGTCTGTTTCCAAGGAATCCAAAACAACATGGGAGTGAAAGTGAACGTAGGTGATCTAATGAACATATAGGAAGAAGATGACAACAGTGGAGGAGGTGAAAGATATATGTAAATGTAAAAATCTATACGTATAATTAAAGAAAACTTGAGGCAATCGATTTCGTTGAGCAGAGCATGTAAACGCGAACGGTTGTGGGTAACGAGGCAAAAACGCGGCGTTGCGTTCCGCCACTCAACACGCAATGCCTCCAGAAGTCGGCGAAAACTTAGGAACTGAATCTGCCTTAATGGAAAATTGGAGTGTCTTAACACTAGGTTTCCAGGTTTTCTCTACCTAAACCGAACCGAAACAGTTTTACTGCGTGAAGCTAAACCAATATA
This sequence comes from Heliconius hermathena, assembly GCA_013403705.1. Taxonomy (NCBI): domain Eukaryota; kingdom Metazoa; phylum Arthropoda; class Insecta; order Lepidoptera; family Nymphalidae; genus Heliconius; species Heliconius hermathena. The sequence goes on from JAAIXJ010001732.1 coordinate 351,014, forward strand.
TTCAGTTGTAAATTGTTCATATTCACCATACCTACCACCACCTAACCACACCTTCTTGTAAATCCCATCCCTTAAAAAAATCGTGATAGGAGGCTCCTTTAAAGAGATATACCTATTTTTAACAATTTTAAAGTGTTTTTCCACACTTAGGAAAGAAAAATATTTTTATGAAAAAACGTATAAACAATTGCATTTGCACTCTACGTTCAAATTTTTATTTATACGTTTTTTTTTATTTTTATACGTTTTCTACAAAGTAGGACCTCTACCTACCACTGCGGTTGCCGTAGGTAAGTATGTATATAAATAAGAAAAAATATATCTACATTACAGGTGGTAGTCATTAGCGCTAGATATTTTCAGGGACAGAGGGAGTCTGGACTTTAGCTTTGAATAGATATGTTCGTGTAAATGTTTTTTTTTTTATTTTTCAGGTCAAATTTTGTAGTAAGTAAAATTTCTGGGATGGGCACGAGGCGATTCTGGGGTGGGCACGGCCCACGCGGCTGCCTCCTTTTCTACGCCCAATGGTGGTAGGTGTTTCTAGCACGTATAAACAAACATATTATATATATATATATATATAATATGAAATAATGNATATATATATATATATATATATATATATATATATATATATATATATATATATATATATATATATATATATATATATATATATATATATATATATATATATATATATATATATATATATATATATATATATATATATATATATATATATATATATATATATATATATATATATATATATATATATATATATATATATATATATATATATATATATATATATATATATATATATATATATATATATATATATATATATATATATATATATATATATATATATATATATATATATATATATATATATATATATATATATATATATATATATATATATATATATATATATATATATATATTAATTTAAAATTGTACGAGACGTTGTACGAGTGTAATGCAACCATGGCTTTACAGGCAAGTAGGGCCGATCGATCGACAATCTGTTTACATGTTTTCAGTCCGTAACTTCATAGCAACGCAGCGGTCGTCGTTGCCTTGAAACTACAATATTTTGTTATCATACAATCGTACTCACGAAACTCCCGGAAAATTCACAGTTATGGAAGAAGAAAAAAGCAAAGAGGATCTAGAAGATTGGAAAGCATACGAAACGGTGGCAAGAAAAAGTCCATCAGAAGTAAGTTCATCTTATTAGGTTACAATTTAATTTAAAATAAGATATTTTAAGCCCCTGTGCCCTTTACAATTTCTTTTATAGAACCTTAAAAAAATTCAATAGCAAAACCTAAATTTTATTAATGAAGCCAAAAGTGATGACTTAAGATAATTTAATGCGAAAAAATATGCAACCAAATAAAAGTGTCTAATAAAAAATAATAAAGCGTAATAGATACATACATTGACAATTGATACTTATCAAAATATTACTTGAAGATTTTGTTTTTATTGTAAATCTCTCTTCCTACGCAGCACAAATCGTAATGAGTAAAATTAAACCGTAATGAGTAAAATTAAAAAGAAAGAAGTAAAGATTTTGTATAATTTGGGTGTAGTGTATATCGTTTAAGGGAAGTCGTGGTTGGTGCCTTAGTATAATATAAAGAGATACAAAAATCACTTAAACTGAGATCGTTATGAGGCTTTTCTTTCTTTTATTATCTATCATCCGTCCGTTATTGATCACCCGTCATCCGTCGATGGTGAATTATTAGAACTTACGACTAAATTTTGCCTAAATTCTACTATTTGGTAGGTATTTTGTTTTTTATGAATATTTTTTATTTATTTGTTTTAATTAAAGATATAGTCTACCACACCACATATAGTTAAAATCGAGTTTGAGTCTGTCCGTAATTTAAAAATAATCATATTTTTGACGTGTTAGCTAGCTATTTACACGATAGGGGGTACTAAATCACAAACAATTTAATTTTTTTTATTTGTCTTTCTGTTTGTTTTATCGAGTGGACTTTAGCGTTGAACAGATATGTTCGTGTAAATGTTGTTTTTGTTTTTGGGGGCAATTTTTTTTAGGAGCAAAATTTCTGGGGTGGGCACGGAATTGTAGATACATTAACGGCGATATTCGTAAACATTTCAACCCTATCAATTTTTCATAGTAAAAAATCAAATCAGCTTCACGCTGTATCCCGCACATAGCAGGGTAGGCAGAGGGAACCTAGTGTTAAGACACTCCGTTCCCCACTTTCCGCCGAATTCTGGAGGCATTGCGTGTTGAGTGGTGGAACTTAACGCCGCATTTTGCCTCGACACCAGAACGAAGCCAAAATTCAGCTTAAAATGGAGATCGAAGTGTCTTACCACTAAGTTCCCTCTGCCTACCTTGCTGTGTGCGACATACAGCGTGACGCTAGAGATAATGATAAATCTTATATATTCGTGAATAGATTTTATACAGTTTATTGAATTATTCGCCAACAACATTCGATGCTCGTCGCATCGAAGCATGATAAACGTTACCTCCTCGTGCCTTGCACAAAATTCCCCGACTCTTTAAAGTTGATATTAATGACTTCCTTGCTAATCAACTTTTTTTTCATTTGCTTCGATTATTATAGGTTAAGTGGTTTTTGAGCAGTTGGAAGTATTTAATAAATATTTTATATAGAATAGTATTTTTTTTTGTTTTGTATTTTATGTAAGTAGTGTAGCTGTTCCGTTCCTATCTTAAAGTAAAGCTGTTAAATTAGCTCTTGATGTATCATGATTAAAAAAAAAGTAACAACAAAGGTAGTTAGTTATATGTTTAATGGACAGAGGACGGAGGCAATTTTTTCTAAGAAAAGCTTAATTTACATTATATAAAATTCGTACGACAACCCATCCAATATCTTTTTATCTCTTATTACTACGTCGTATTAGGTATTAATTTTACATATAAATGTTATATAACTCAGAGGCCATCGTGGTGCCAAGGACAGCATCTGATTGTTATAGGTTCGAACTTTATTTGAGGGAATAATTATATTTAAATTATATTAGTTTTCCAATTCTGATAGGACAAATAGCAGCGTTGAGTTCCATCACTCAACACGCAGTGTCGAAGTTGTCGTGAAGGTCGTGTGTCCTGTTAGGTGCAAAGTTCACTAATACTAATTTTTTTCTACCTTTATGCGAAAAAGAGCGGGAAGCAAAAAAAAAAATTTCTTTATTGGAATTTTAATTGAGGTCGATTTAGGCCCAACCAAACTGAACTTTCTTATAGCGCAGATGAAGCTCTGACCCCATATTGGGCATGATGACCACTTTCCATTAACATATTAGATTGTATTTCTGGAACATCACACGAATAATAATAATATTCCAGTAAACTATAAGAAAAAAAGTCCGCCCTAACAAAAGCTGTTAAGCGTGATGAGAATCTTCCATGAACATATTGTAGTTGAAGGTCTGGAACCGGATATTAACTTGTCAGGCCGTGGTGGTATTATAGAATATCGTTTGACTTTATTACATAATTATGAATAGATATCTACGAAGGAAAATTAGTATGTTTGATTTTATTCCAACGTTCCAGTAACACAAAGCGTGTCGTTAAATCACAACTCAATACACAGTTACTCGAATTTTGGTAGAAAACGTAGTGTCTTGACAATTTCTATTAAAACAGATGGTATACGGAAGTAGCCACTAATACTATTAAAAGCACTACGTATATAGAATATCTCGTATGACTTTAAATTTTGGTACACGTACCTACAGTTTCGGAACTATATACACACCAGAGCGAAAAAATAAAGATATCAATGTAAATAAATATTTCATTTTCGAATTGGGATCGAACCCACAACCAGTCGATATTACAGTCACACTTTGCCTCAATACTATAATAGGTATATAATTAAAACAATAACAAAATTTTGTAACTTTGACATTGTTAAGATTGAGATATTAATACGAACGAGAACGAGAACAGTGTAGTGGTTACACCAAAACTATTAAGGTAATATAGCATTTGTCGATAAATGAATTATTGAACACATTGGGTATTTAGTAGATATTATAAGTACGCACATCGCCCGCCGCCGCCTTCTGTCACCCGCGAGTCTATCTTATTTGCTTCCGTATTTTAAACCTGTGGTACTACTATCTTTTAAAATATAAATTTTATTGATGATTTAAAAAAAGACAATTTTATTCTATAAAAAGCGCACTGTATATCTAACATATTTAACTGGACAATTAATTAACCTGTATTCTTTAAAATATATTAGTTTCTAAAATATCTTTTTATTTTTTTATAATTTATAAAAAATAAAAATGGTTACCGTAGATTATACTTAAAATAGCCATATACTAACGCGGACTTTTAAATGAGCTTTAATTGTTGACGCAACGGTGCACGGAAGCACGATAGCTCTCAGGCTTTGTCATTTTGCAACATTCCGGCTTCCTCGATACATGGAAAATCCAACACAAAAAGAATTTTTCAACTCCTCAGATTCAACCAAACAAACTCTTTTACTTAATAACATTAGTATAGATATAGACTACCTTAACTGAAAAGGCATGTCACAGGAACATTTCTGACACAATCAATTTACATGCAACATAAACAACTATGGTAGGGTTACCATGACTATTATGGAAATTACGAAGTTAAATTGTGAACGAGCGCTCATTTATCCGTACATAAGAAGATATCGTGACTCTCCTGAGCTTGAAATAGCAACCCCTATCACGCTAAGTTACCAACAAAAAGTACTCGCTCCCTCAGTGCCAGTCGTCTGTAGCACGCTACCGATAAGCGTCTCATGAGCGATCTGATTACTTTAAATTTTATGGTGAAATTTTGTAAGTCTTTTTTTGGCGTCACGCTGTATCATGCACACAGCAGGGTAGGCAGAGGAAACCTAGTTCAGACACTCCATTTCCCATTTTCCGCCGAATTCTGGAGGCATTGAGTGTTGATTGGCGAAACTCAACGCCGCGCTTTGCCTCAACACCAGAGTGAACAAAATGGAAGTATTCAATATTTCATTTCCTCGCGTAAGAATCGAATCCACAACCTGTCGCGTTTACAGTAACACTTTGTGCCCCTGCGCCACGACTAGCCTCAGTTGATACATAAAATTTTATTTTTATTACAACATTAGCCTACATGCTTTACAAATAATGATTTACAGATGGAAGCAGATGTTGGAAATGACGTGGTGACCGCATTAAGAAGTGATTTAGCGGGATTGCAGTACAAACGAGATAAATTATTTTCTGAAGTATGTTCTTTTTATTTTTTCCTCGTTACATTTTAGCACAATAAATTATTATATTAATACTAAGTATAATATATTTATTTGTTTTAGAATAGTGATTTAAAAAATCAAATGCTGTCCCGCGATCAAAGAATATTAGAGCAGCAAGTTGAGATAGATCATCTTCGAGAACAAAATGCACGCCAAAATGCAATTATATCATCACTTAAGAAAAAAATTCAAGATCTCGAAGAAATTCAGAGAAATTTACAAACATCGCAAGGTAGAAGTGACTTGACTGTACAGACTCTACAAAGAGATAATCGCTACTGCGAAGAAAAAATAAAGGATTTAGAGAAGAAATTAAGATCGCTTGAATTAGAGTGTCACAGTGAAGAGCAACAAAAAGAAAATGCCCGTTGTCAGTTCCACGATTTGGTTAGGCGATTGTCCGTAGCACTGGATGCGGATTTCTGTGATACAGCACACACTCATTCTCCTGAAAGCCTAATTATCAAAGCCGCTGAGCTTGTACAAGATATTACGAGAATGAAAAACAAATGTATGAATACGACTGAAAACTTATCAACAATTGAACAAGACCTTCGAAGCTGTAGAGATACGTTGGAAAGGGCAAATGCAGATAAAGATATTTTACAAAGACAGCTTTCTTCTCAACTTCTTGACATAGAGAGACTTAAACAGGAAAAAGAATCTCTTGCCGTTTCTAACAGAGTTTTGGACAGAGAGTTACACGAAGCAAGAGACAAACTATCACACTGTGCAAAGAATTTAAATGTGGTTACAGATAATGTCAATCAAAATGAATCCATGATCATACAGTTAAAAGGTATATTTATATAATAAATATTATATTTCTCTACAATTTTAGCATAACGAACTGCGCAGATTATATAGAATAAAATATACTAAACAAATTAAATAATTGTAAAAAAAATCATCAAATCAAATTGTAGTTCTGGACTATTACCAAAATGTATAAAATAAACGTTTAATTCATTGGCCATCGAATAGATCGTGCTCTGTTATCATACAACTAATATGACGCAACAGCATTTACTATATAATTATTAAAAACAGAATATTTATATTACTTAGCCTAATGTCTCGGGCAATATAACAAGTACATTAAATACGGAAGTATGAATATTTAATTATAAAAAATCACACACCAACCACATGCACGTTGTTCATAGAAGTTACATACGTGGGCTCCGAGACTCCGTTGTCTTTGTTACTCACTCGCACACAAAATATTTATAGTTAGTATTGAAGCAAATCATCTTTATTTTAACATCTTTTTTATATAAGTACTTTTTATTTTGTTTACTTTTTCGTTCCACTCTTATACAGGGTGGAAGAGGCAGCGCTCCATTTACGGAAACAGCATATAGGGTAAAATATTTCAAACCTATACCTAAAGAAATTAATCAAGATGCCTCAACAGTTTGGACGTAGGATTTTTTTTTCATTTCACGATTTTTATCNCACTTCCACCCTGTATTATACTACAATAATAACTTATTTAAACTATAACTAACTTTCTTATTTTCAAAATAAATCAGCATCAAAATATTAATCCTATGCCTTCTCAATAATTGTAGAGGATTTAAGACATCGTGACGAGAAATATCAAAGACTACAAACAGAATTTCGAAATACGATGGAATCTATTGCAATCCTTCTCAGCTTGCCAACACGTTTCGTCGAGGCACATGAGAGTACTATCAAAGATCGAATAAGGGAAATATTGAGTGACAATAAGGATAAATCTGTGGTAATAATAGATATCATTTATTTCAATAGTTTCAAATTCGTTAGTATTTGTGCATAATAAAAAATACAGTCCTGTAAGACCAGACGTGGCGCAAGCGCACAAGCGTGCGACTGTAAACGCGTCAAGTTGTGGATTCGAATCCACATTTCCTCCAGTAGGAATCGATTCCTACTGAAGGAAATGAGATATTTAACATTTTATGAAGTGTTTTAACACCAGGTTCGTTGATTTCCTCTGCCTATCCTGCTAAGTGTAAAAGATAGCTATATTGATAAATCAAAACCGTAAACCAAAATTTGACTTTGCATAAAGCAAAGTCAAATTTTGCTGTACGGTTTTGATTTAAATTTGCATGAACATTTGATGAACAGGAAAATCAACTTAATCATTTAAATCCCTTAATTATAGATATCGATCGTTTCTTGGAAAGATCAAATATATTATTTTATTTTTTTGTCTTTCACGCTATGGCGAGTTTGGATAAGATTATTTATTAGTGAACTATATTTAAAAAGTCAAGCTATTGTTTATTTTAATAGATATCCATATTAAGGTTTGGAATTATGGAGAAAGAAAAAAATATTGCCATATAAAAATTATATCTATGTAAAATGGATAAATATTTATTCTTATATTTTAAGCAAATGGAAGCGTTACGAGATAAATTAGGCTTAGAATCTCAGCAACTGGGTAGAACTGCACATTTACATGATCAAGCCACAACTCGTGTTCGAATATTGGAAGATGAGCGAAATATGCTAGAATCCAAAGTTCATAAATTGGAATCAGACCTCAACACCTTAGAGTTATCTAGAGAAAACTTACGCAAGGACAAAGCGAATGTAAGTAAATATTTTTACTATCTTTAAGTTATTTATGTATTTGATTATACTTTGATAAATAATTTACACTTATCTTCCACTCCCATGCAGCGCGCGTAGAATCTTGAAAAAAGAAAATTTTAAAGAAAATAAAAGTTTAGAAATTACGATTCTTTCTATTAATTTTGAACAATTAGGTACCTTCTCATTATGTTTTAAAACCACTCCAGACACGTAAAAAAGTGTTTATCTGCTATAAAACCAGTACGTTCATTTGAATTAATTTAATGTAATTTTAAACCTGATTGACATTTCTGAATGCTGGTTCATTGTCTGTAGATATGTTATCATTGTACCGATCGAAATGTCTAAGTAAAAATGGAAGATATGCTTTAATTCGTTGATTAAGTTTATTTACATACAATTATAAGTCTAACTTTCTTACATTATTGTCGGACTTTTAAAACGATTTTTATTTATATGTAAACACGACCGATTGAGAGTTCTATTCCCAGTCACCATTTCTTCTGTCACTCAACACGTAATGCCTCCAGAATTTGGCGAAGAATTCTAAAACGGAGTGTTTTAACACTAGGTTCCCTCTGCCTATGCCGTATGCGGAAAAAACAATGAAAAAATAAAACCAATATATATATATAAACATAATCTTTTCTTTATCCAATACATAAAATGACTGTTACAGTTCGTGGCATTCCTCGAGCGGCTGAGTCGTACACTCAATATGGATGAGTTAACTCAGGATACCGGCGTAGAGTTGCACACAGAGTCCATTATGCACAGGGCGGAGCAGCTTGCGCGGCTCGAGAGCGATAAAATTGTGGACAAGGTCAGTCAGTCAGTCACTGTATAGCGTATCACGGGAAAGGAAAAAATAAAATCAGCTTACATTCCTTTTACACACGTCTACATTTTAATAATTTAAATAATGAGAAAACTGTATAAAGTTTTATATTTTATTAAATGAGTTTGCATTTTTTTCTTCTTTCTTTATCCAACATATTATGTTCTATAACAATATTATCAGCAAACATGTGTGTTGGTATGTTGGTTGTTATGTTTAATAAAGTCAACTATATCTATATGTATATGTTAATGTTTTACGAGTTATGCAAAACAAACTGCAAAAGTATGTACCAAACCGCATAAAACCGAAAAAAAGACACATTCGTTTGTTTTTTGTAAAAACGTTAACTTCGATTCTTGCGTGTATTGACTTTACCACTATCATTTATCTTTATACTGTACTTGGATTTACTTACAACAATCGCCAGTATATAAATCAACTTTTATGAAATTCAATGGCCAACTAAATCAAAATATACCACCTAAAGAATTGAAATCAGAAAAAATAATATATTAAAAGTATCTCTGTCATTCCTTACCCATAATAAAAGCAGTTATTTTATTATAATATTATATTTATGTATTTTTAATAGCTGCTATATTATGGATACTATGGCACTCTCCCGAGACTACGAAGGGAGCGGTCTTTCCATGACTTACCTTACCTAAAAGAAGTAAGATTTATCAAAATTGACATGTCATTATCGATGTAGGTCCGAATCATGCTTAAATATCGATTATTTATCCGCAAATTCTTAATATAAATTACACCTAATGATGTTCTCTGCGACGACCACAGCGTAAGTGATTAGCACCGCCGAACAAATGTCTCACGCTATTCAATAGTTATTAAATAGTTATTAACACTATATCTAATTAACGAAAGCCAGTTACCGTTACATGCAATTGGACGAAAACTCCAAATATCATTAAATTATTTGTAATGTAGATAGATATTTACATTTTATTATAGGATATATATAAAATAATAATATACTTAGTTAATAGTTAATGTAGATGTTGTTAACATATAAAATTATATTAAGAATATCTTCGAACTAATCGTGATTAATAATACAAGACCTAAGCGCATTTTCAGACGGCTGTGGTGTACCAGCTTCAAAGACGTATCCGGATATTAAGAGAACAGCTACAGAGAAAAGATTTGCATTTGGATTTGCTCCGACGTAAACTTAGCGTACAGGTAACATTTAATGTTTGTTATAGATATATGTACAGATAAAGAGCATTGGGAATAAAAATAAATATTATTATATTTTAATCATAATTATAAAATTAAGATTTTTCTGTATTTTTTTACATTTTTAAAGAGATGAACGTTTTCTAAAAATGTAATCACAAATACATTTTTAAAAAACGTATAAAAATGTGAACGTAGCGGGGTTTTGCTAAAATGTTAAAAATATTTAATAAATAGCATTCTTTAATTGTATTTGGGTAGCGGGATTTTTAAAAAAATTGCTATAGAGTAGCTAACCACATAAATCTCTTGTAACAAGCGTATAAGAATTTCGACGTAACTGGATGATAGCATATGGCTTAGAGGACAGAGCGCTTAGACGGCTTCCAAAAAGCGCAGGTTCAAATCTCGCTACGTTCATTTTTTATGCATTATCTAAACAAAAGTACATGACTTATTTATATAATATATAATAAAATCATTTTCAGGAGGAGAGCTCACGAGTCCGTGCAGTACTACAAGCGGAGCGCGACGAGGCTGTAAATCGTAGTAAGAAGCTCTCCCGCCAGTGCGATAAGCTCGGCGTGCAGCTCAGTGACGCACGCGCACAGATACGCGATCTAAACGCACAAATCGCTGACGCCGCCGAGTACAAGGTCGGCTTATCATTTCTCTTGATTTATTTCATATATGTACTTACTTATTATTGAGGCCAGTCGTGGCGCAAGGGCACAAGCGTATGACTGTAACCGCGACAGATTGTGGATTCGATCCCCAGTCGAGGAAATGAAATGTTTAATATTTTCCGCCATTCAAAACGCAATGCCACCAGAATTCGGCGGAAAGAAGAGAGTGGAGTGTCTTAACACTAGGCTCCCTCTGCCTACTCTGCTACAATCGGGAAACAGTGTGAAGTTGAAAAAAAAATATACTTATTATAGGACCGATTAATTATGTTTAAATTTCGTTATTCATGTTATACGTCGTTGTTTGAGTGTAAAGATCTCGGACCCGGATACTGAGCAGATAATACCTACAATGGAGGGCGTTAACCGTATAATAAAAGTTAAAAACTATCTCAGATATTATTAGAAATTAGACGATAAATATTCTTACTTAAGAAACAGGAAAAAATGATTTACTTTAAGAAACCATCGTTGCTCCGAGGTGGCATGACAGACGCGATTGGTTATACTAATAAGTCAGTACATTGGAAGTGGATTTACTAGAACAATTTGTTTACAAGGTTAAAGCGATTTACTAGTTGCAGAGTGATTTTATTCTTAGATACTCACCCACTTATTTATATGATTTTAATAAAGTTACTTTATAGGTACTTAGTGAGAATAATGACGTTTCAAGAAATATACATTTAACAGGTATTGCTGGTGGTATGGTGAAATTTTTTTTTATTAAAAAATATAAATAATATTTTTTTGTGTTTTTATTAAAAAATATTATTTGAGGCCAGTCGTGGCGCAGCGGCACGAAGTGCGACTGTAAAACCGACTGGTTGTGGGTTCGATCCCCACTCGAGGAGATGAAATATTTACCTAAATTTATATTTCGTGTCGAGGTTAATCGCGGCGTTGAGTTCTGCCACTCATCACGCAATGCCTCCAGAATTCGGCAGAAAGTGGGAAACGGAGTGTCTTAACACTAGGTTCCCTCTGCCTACCCTGCTGTGTGCGGGATACAGCGTGAAGCTGATTAATTTAATTATTTGATGTAGCTTAGCGATCAGCCGTCGATCAGCGCAGGGGCACAAGTGTCCAACTGAAAACGTTTGTTGCTTTGTCGTGGGTTCGATTCCCACTCGAGTATATGAAATATTTAAGTTTTTCATTTCCTCGCTTTGGTAACGAAGCAGAATGTGGCGCTGAATTCTGCCACTCAATAAGCAATGCCTCGCCAGTATTCGCCGGAAAATAGAGAACAGAATTAATGAGAAACGGAGTGTCATAACACTAGGTTCCCTCTGCCTACCCTGCTAAGTGCATTATACAGCGTGAAGCTAAAAAAAGATTAAAATTTTGATTAACTTTCAATCAATCTTACTTTATAAGAATATAAAGCTTTGGATCCACTATGTAAATTCCTTCTCGGAAATCTTTTACACTAAAGGCCATGGTCGTGCTTAACACACTTAACTGTACCTAGTACTATGTTATTACTACCCACCTACTATACCAATTGTTTTACTTTTATAATATCCATATATTTGTTAATGTATTTTGAATGTTTTTTTTTAAATAATTTTTCGTATGCTGTGTAATCTGGTAAATCCGCTTAATGTTCTTCATAAGAATATTTCGTTTGGATTTTTTGGTGGATTTGTATTCTGATATTATTTTATAAGGAAAGGCAAGTTGTTACTTGTCTTTCCTTGTAGGATTTCAAGAGACAAAATCATAAAATCGATTTGAGGCCAGTCGTGGCGCAGGGGCACAAAGTGTGCCCGTAAATAATAATAGAAATATTTATTAACATTTATATTTTCATTTCTTCGCTCTGGTGTCGAGGGGAAAGCGCGGCGTTGAGTTACGCCACTCAACACACAATGCCTCCAGAAATAAGCGGAAAATGGGGAACGGAGTTTCTTAACACTAGGTTCCATCTGCTTACACTGCTGTGTGCGAGATACAGCGTGAAACTGAAAAAAAAAATCATAAAATATTGTTTATGATTTCGTTCTCTTAGGTATTCAGGTCGTTTGAATATATATCATGTTTTAGATAACCTCATTAGAACGTGCGCGTAAGATAGACGAACTGCAAAAGAAACTTGACGAAGCGGATCTCCTCCGGTCCCGGTACAATCGCAAAGTGAATGTATTAAAAGACCAAGTGAGAACAACCGGCGAAACCTTCGAACAAGAAAGAACCACTACGGAACATCAGATTAATATGATGCGGGACGACCTTTCTAGAACAAAGGAAGCTCTCGCTGAATGTCAAAGGAGAGAAGCCCAGTTACAAAGCTTCAGGTAAACGAGTCATATCATAAATTTGTGTTATTTACATATATGGTAACAGTTTCTTCAACTCGAACGATCGAGTGTTATTTCATAAATAATGGTTTATATATACAGATAGGTCTTTTTTATAAAAAATGCTTTTAAAATAAAGATAAACATATTTTTTTTTACAAAAAGCAATTTAATAAAAACACCATACGTCCGAAAAGGAAGACAATAATTAATTAAGTTGGGGAAATGCGATCATAAAAATACTGAATGTTTTTATGTGAAAGCTATTTATTATAATAGTTAGTCCCTACCCAGGACGCCCTATTGCCTTCACACGGAAAATTACACAGTAGCTTGCCCTTAACCTTGCCGTTTTAAATGCAGAGTTGATACCGTTGATTACAAAACACTTAAACTCAACAGAATTTAAATTAAACATTCGATCGTTACTGTTATTAGATGTCGCGATCTCGTTATTTTTAAAGGTTAATATAATTTAATTAAATTTGGAGATTATGATTAAAAAAATCTTTTTTTTTTATATAGGAATTCCATTGCCAAGCTTCTCGGTATACTAGTGCCAGCTTCGGTGTCAGACTTTGAGATGGTCTCCCGGCTCCAGAAGCTTATAGATGCTCATCATGACTTTACAATAGTATCACGTCGATACGATGATCCAACTCTGTTACGAGCGTCTTCCAGATCACCGCCTCCTTCCAGATGTCGAACTAGAACTCCTGACAGGTACCTGACTCAATGGATAAAATACTTTTATTGCATAAAAATATTTTTTTAGCTTCACACTGTATCTCGCATGTAACAGGGTAGGCAGAGGCTAGTGCTAAGACACATGTTCCGCTCCCCATTTTATAATATGAAAAAAATATATAATGCTATTATTTAAGCATTAACATACTAAAAACTACAACTTGAGGTACTATCTGTATTTAAAAATAAATATTTTCCTTGATTTTAACGTACAAGTACAAGGTAAAAAAAAATTTACAGTCGTAGTTTTGAAAATATACTATATAAATATACTTGTATTTGCTACAAATATAAAAATACTGGTAACTATTGCCATTTTTTTATATTTTAAACTAAAACGTTCTATATAAAAATCTTGTAGGCAAGGAAAAAAATTGAAACTGTATGAATCTCACAATAAAAAGCATTGCAGGCTAACATATTATATTTAATGACTTTTACGGGCGACATCTGCAGTCTCATAAATTTCGTTCCAATCTCCATTCTTTCCTTATAGCTCAACATTCACTTGGAGTGCTTACACTACGTTATTAATATTAAACTTTTAACAATGAACATCGTGTATATCAATCAAAAAGCCACGAAAATATTATTTAACCAAAATAGTTTATCTATTTACTTGAGTGTGTTTGCGCATTGTTCACTCGATAAGATAAGAAGAAGCAAGAAAATTCGTATTAAATCTCCACAGCCGTTTACAATTACAGGTAACCTTAGAGCGGCCACGACTCGTTGACCGTACTGCACTAGTATAAGTTAAGTTATTACAATTTAAATGACTATTAATTAATATCGTTTATAACAACAGGTCACTGCGATACGACGACTCCGGCTATGCAGATCCCGTGTTCGATCTGGACGAGGAGCTGTACAAGGGGCGGGCGGCGTTGTGACAGTCGCGCCGCCGCCGTACCCGCTTCTAGCCGGATGGCTCGGCGTTTATAGAATAAATGTTCAGCTTTGAACATATAATAAATATGAAATAATCGGACATAACTAGACAAAATCTAGACAAAATGTTTCACCCTATTTTCTTCCTTTTAGGCAATTTAATTTAATCTAAAAAATTAAGAAATACATTCAACGTTTAATTAAATGTTGAATAAAACACATTTTAGTTAGTTTTCTCATCGTCAATAGGCAACAATTTTATTATAGTGTTTATTATACAAATTCTATATTTATCTAATATTATACAAAGTTTCATCTGTATTACATTATAATTAATTTAGGTGTAAAATACATTTAACGTCACTCAATTTAAAGATAATCTTTCTAAAGTATTGTAATTATTTGACTTTGGTTGGTTAACCTTGTTGGCCACATAATGATTTTTCATTACTAAGTTACGCACGAACTAGATACATCGAAAGTAAAATAATACTTTTGTATTGCAAAATTTATACCATGCTGTTTCATAATATACATAAAATATTTGGGATTAATTCAATATGGCATCTTAGCTACACCTACGCTAAAGAAAGAGGAGAGTGGGGGTGGTCTGTGGCCACACAACTGCATTCAAATAATATTTATATGCGCCACATTTGTAATTAAACCAGTCCACCCTGAAAAATATTTCTGTTCTACTACTCTACTGTTCGTGTCCCTTAGTCTACGCTTATTGCAAATTGCAATAATGAATCTTACTAATATTTAAAAAAAAAAGAAAAGTTTGTAAGGATGAATGTTGGTTCCACTTTAACGCAAAAACTACTGAACGGATTTAGATGAAACTTTGCAGTAACATAGCCTATACCACATAAGCTATAGTTTATGTAAAGATTTTATACAATTTTCTATAATATAATTAGGAAGCTCGTGGCGCAGGGGCACAAAATGTTACTGCAAAAACCGATTGTTTGTGGGTTCGATCCCCACTCGAGGACATGAAATATTTATTTAAATTTATATTTCCGTTTCTTCGCTCTGGTTTCAAGGCAAAGAGCGGCGTTGAGTTCTGCCACTCAACACTACCCTGCTGTGTGCGGGATATAGCGTGAAGCTGATTTGATTTATTCTATAATATAACAATAACTTTAGGCAGACGAAGCAACGTATGGGATGGTACTGCTAGTAAGCCATAAACCTGTCACTCGACACTAAAATAATATTTGAATTGCATACATTTTCTTTGATGCATTTAGAGATAATATGTAACTAACCTGCAATATGAGTAGTATGTATGTAATTATTAACATTATAATTATTAATAATATTTTAATACGTAGCTTCCCAGCTCATTAGGTAGGATTCAAATTTGCCTTATTTTTAACTCAATACATGTTATAATTTAATAAGGTCTTAGTCTTAATTCTCCAAACGTAGTAGTAGTATGTGAAATGTGTTTAGGATTTAGTAATACTATTTAAAAGAGCAACAAATTAGTATATTCAATGAACAATGTAATGTAATGTATGTAGAAAAAATTATTTGTGTAATATATTGTTATAAATAAATTATAAAATAAAATATTATGTAAGTTTTATTTGGAATTTTTTCATAATTGTTTACATAATTGTTTTACTATAGATAAGTTATAATAATATATAATACAAATACTCTGTGTTGTAAGTAATTTATACAAAGGACCATACCAGTCCATTTTTAGGGTTCCATATCTCAAAAGAAAAAAAACGATCCCTCATAGGATCAGTTTCTTGTTCGTCTCTCAAGACCCGTACTTCTTCTTCCCGTGGACCTTCAATTATGAAATTTGCCACGAAGTGAGTGAGACTTTATAAATATAGAAAAATATAAATAAAGAAATATATAAATAAAGAAAAAATCCGGAAATTGAAAATAAATCATAGGTATTTAATAAAAAAATATTACCTTAAAAATATTATTAATAGTAGTATATTACCTATGTAATATTGCTTACAGTATAATAGTGAAAGTTGAACAATTTAAAGTATTAATAACAGTTACTATACGTGCTTGTCATGTCACAATAAAAATAAGAAATTTGAGGGTAGACGTTGGCCAGGAACTGGAGTTTATATCAAATATCGACTGCACTATACTACTAAACGTCCAAATACATTAGAAGATTTATTAAAAATAATAATTTAAATATACAAAAAAATATAATTTAAAGATGTTTCATATTATTTTATTGGTTACTTTATGTGGAAATCTAGGTAAGTAGTAGATACAGTTAATTATCATCTTATACAACCGAAAGTTTCTTTGCATTTCTTATTAGCATTACCAGCTATTTCATATGTTTTACAAAAATAATTTTAAGACTTATTCACATAAAGCTTATAAGAATCCCTTTATTTTTTCTTAAACATAAAATTTAAAAATTGCATATAATATTTATAAAATGCTTATTTATATTTTTCTATTGTTTGTATATAACATAATTTCAGCAATGACAAAACCACGATACGCGGACTTGAACGAGGACGAACAACAACTATTTAGAGCTGCATACGACACGCCGTCTTATGATAAAGATGATTTTGAAGACGTAGAGGACATGCATTCCGGCCAACTGGACCTCCTCAAGGACGCCTTATGGGCTGTTAAAGCAAAATTAAAAGAGTTGAAGGCCTTTAACAAAGCGTTAGCAGCAAATTTACTTTCAACGCAGCTTAAAGTAAAAGAGTTATTAGCATATCAAATGAGCTTAAAAACACATCATCACGATATGCCCGATAAGAGGAACGCTATTCACAATTATCAGGTTTGTAATCTATATATATATTTTTTTCAGCTTTACGCTGTATCCCCCATGTAGCAGGGTAGTCAGAGGGTGTGTAGTGTTAACACACTCCGCTCCCCCCTTTCCGACGAAGTCTGGAGGCATTGCGTGTAGAGTGGCGAAACTCAACGCTTTGCCTCGACACCAATCGAACCTAGAACCTGTCGCTTTTACGTTTTACACGTTTATTCCCCGCCACGACTGGTCTCTAATGATATTAATAATTAATATATTTACAATTTGAATCTGTATTGCTTATTCATTCAATAAGTGTTTCTATACTAGTACACTTTATTAACGTACTACAACTATAAATAATGCGATTTGTGAACTAATTTTGAATCCATTGCCGTGAACTCATAATTTTAAGCAATAATCAGTTGTTAAAACATAAATATCATTAATAATATTTTTTTATCTCAAATAAAAAAAAAACATTTTTCAAAATCAAATTTGAGGTCAGTCGTGGCGCAGGGGCACAAATTGTGCCTGTAAATCAGTGGTTCCCAACCAGTGGTCCGCGGACCACCAGTGGTCCGCCGAAGCCTTAATATGGTCCGCGAGCGATTTTAATTTTATGACGGGATGGTGAAGTGAAGTTTCTGTTTAATTATTACAGTTCATTTTTATTATACCTACATGCATAGTGGTCCCTGCAACCAAGAATGATTTAAAAATGGTCCTTGATCAAAAAAAGGTTGGGAACCCCTGCTGTAAATCGACTGGTTGTGGGTTCGATCCTCACTCGAGGAGATGAAATATTTATTTTCATTTTTCTTCGCTCTGGTGTCGAGGGAAAAGCGCGGCGTTGAATTCCGCCACTCAACACGCAATGCCTCCAGAAATTGGCGGAAAGTGGGGAACGGAGTGTCCTAACACTAGTTCCCCTCTGCCTACCTTGCTGTGTGCGTGATACACTGGTATCACGCACACAGCAAGGTGGTACGTGGAGCTGAAAAAAATAAAATAAAAATAAAAAAATCGCAAAATCGCGGCGCTCGTCGTTCGCCATTCAACACTCAATGCCTCCAGAATTCCGCGGAAAGTGGGGATCGCAGTGTCTTAACACTAAGCTACGTTTGCCTACCCTGCTACATACAGCGTGAAGCTGCAAAAAACATATCATAATACATATATTAATAATAATTAACATTAAAGTATTCAATAAACAATCACGATATCACCACGCTAGTACAAGCTGACCGGAAAACCTTCAATGTCGTCCATACACCTACTTAGCTATGAAAAAAGTCTATGCGTCTTAAACAATGCCTATAACTCATATATAATTATTATAATATATAACAATTAACTGGAAATACTTATCGATATAAGAAATGAATGGTGTTTTTTTTATTTATTTTTTATCTGTTGCAGCCTGTACCACATCCCTTGTATGATCCACAAGCACCACAATATGAAGCTGTTCAGCATGAACACGATCCTTACCACTTACCTTAAATAGAAGTCGAAGTGACAAAATAATTGAGGTGGTCTCTTATCACTTTATCTTTTTTAATCTAAAAGAAATGAGTTAAGTATTGGTATTATTAATTATTGTAAGCTTTATTAATAAAATTGCTGTAGCTATCCTCAACAAAACATTATTTCATTTCCATGCCAAAAACATTTAAGTCCGGGGCGAATTAGATCTCATACGTCACAACTTCTTTAAGAAAGTGCATTACATAAATTAAATTCTTAATTGGGAAGGTCACTAGTTGGTGTTTACTGTTGAGTAAACTACACCAGTAGTTAAACGCGGCGCGCGCGCAACGCACACGTGTACTAGAAGTGATCGCTTTTTCTTAAATTCGTACAACGAATATAGAAATAGGAGCCTCGCTTAGTTTTACACTGTGTGAAAGCCGCCACAAAATATTTAAAAATAAAATGACCGATCTAGAATAATTATTATAGAAGCAAAAGTGATTCGAAATGATGTTTTTGTCAATGGTTATAGTTAAAGTGGACATGTCTTTATCAATACAGTAATATCGATCAGCTGTTTTAGTGCGGAATACATTCTTCTGTAACGAGATGAGGATCTATTTTATATGGATCATTTTACTGGTATGAATTACATAGTATACATGTATAGAAGTTTATATTAGCTAAGTTTAATAGGTGTTAAATAATTTAATGATACATTATATCCAAATATGTATGGAATACACATTATAACATATAAAAAAATGTCATTAAAATTATTCCCTTGGATTTATAAGTTACAGTACGTAAAGGTCTCAATCAGTACGCCCACATTGCTCACTCAACATACAGCCTTATTTCGACCTTCAATACCAGAACAAACGCGTGCAGATTTTAAAAGTTCGCTAAACAATATGGTATAAATGTGAACAGTTTAGGTTCAGTATTCATAAATATAATTACTTGCCGTAAAAAAGTAACTGCAGTTAACTAAACAATACGCGGGACGTTTTCAACAGCAATTCAAAAACACATCTATCTCTAAAGTGATTAGTGTTTTTTTTTTTTAAAAAAACAGTTAACTTATAATTTTGAAATAACCTAAAGTTACCCTGGTAACCTTGTTTTCGTCATGTCTGCTTACTTATAAAGGAATTGTTATTTTATATTGTTATTTACTTGTCTTACTTTAATATGTAAATTGTAATCTAGATCTAGACACAAATGGTTAAATGTATCCAGTACTAGCCTAGCTAGCCACCAATATGTATAGTAGCGCAGTCGAAACCTGTCTGATTGCACACGGCAATCGCGGGTTCACATTTCACTAGCATAATCATTTACTACACTATACTTTTTTCATAGCTGTAGCTAGAGCCCTAAGTATAATAAAGTAAGCTGTCATACCATATAAATTGCGTAATTGATGGATTTTATGAAATTTAAAATCTACCTTTTTTGGAGTATTCTAAAAAAATAGTTATTAAAATATTTATAGTATTAATTTATTATA
This sequence comes from Heliconius hermathena, assembly GCA_013403705.1. NCBI lineage: Eukaryota > Metazoa > Arthropoda > Insecta > Lepidoptera > Nymphalidae > Heliconius > Heliconius hermathena. The sequence goes on from JAAIXJ010001732.1 coordinate 371,360, forward strand.
AGCATACAGTAGCTACTTTGTAAAGTAAAAGCAAGCACGAGCAGATTGATACTTGCATCTGCAACTTAATTCACCCTGACCCTGAGCTAGCATGACGCTAAACTCAGGCGTGTTAAGAATCCAGTCCACACGCACTGTCATTATAAATTTCTGTTTTTACCTATACAACTACAGTACGGCCGACGAGTCGTGGCCGCGCTGTAGATGGCTGCACAAATTTGATTTTAGAATGTTGTCTTTTGATTATTTTCTTCACAAGTGTACAATGAGCAAAATTTCAGAAAGCCTAACTTCAAGGCGGCCACGACACATCGACCGCACTGTAACACTTTGAATGCAGTCTAGTCGATTGCATATTTTAATATGTTTTATCATATTAAATTATATAAAGACATGTGTCACTTCCTGAATTGTCATTATCGCTTTAAAATCAACATGTGAAAAGGAAAATCATATAGTGTAGTGTAAACTCAGATTCCAGACAGTAACTTACATTCCGATCTGCTTCGCTACGTCGTGGTATGAAGTCCTTCACCTAAAATATAAGCGTCCGATAATATAAAATGATACTTAAATTAACTGCTATTTTTATATTATTAGATAGCGTTACAGTTTTTGTGCATATTTAATGTTAATAGTAAAATTATTAACAAATGTTCAGTAGTTTGCTAATATTTATTTTGCTTGCTTGTTTTTTTTTGATAATGAAATAATATTAAAAAAAACCGATCAAGCACAAGTCGAAAACACTCACCGAGGGTTCCGTACAAATTTCATAATTGTGAGTCAGCGGGAAATACCGCTTATAAAAATTGGCACACTTAAGCTTGTGGGTGTATGCAATTAATTAGTATGAAATGAACTACAAATATAATATAAATCATGTTTTTTAGTTGTCATATATGTCCCATAAACATCCATATTTGTATTGCGAATTGTCACTTCTTGTCAAATTTTATAATTGTAGGTCCACCTATATTTTGATACACGAATTTCATAGAAAATGCGAAAAAAGATAAGAAAAATAAGATAAAATAAGATAGAGGCCAGTCGTGGCGCATGAGGCACAAAGTGTGACTCTAAACACGACGAGTGGTGGATTCGATCCCCACACTAGATATTTTCTAGTTATTAATATATATATCTAAATTTATATTATAATTCCATTTCTTCCCTCTGGTGTCGAGACAAAGCACGGCGTTGAATCCCGCCACTGAACACGCAATGCCTCCATGATTCGGCGGAAAGTGAAGAACGGGGTATTTTAACACTAGGTCCCCTCTGTCTATTCTGCTGTGTGCGGGATACATCGTGAAGCTGATTTGATTTTATTTTAAAATATGATAAGATAATAAATGCATAAACAAACCTTCATATCTTTTAATTGTGTTGATATAGATAATTTTTGATATAAATAATTTCTTTTGTGCTCTAAGCGACTACAGACCTCGATATTTAATATTAATTTCAACTTGATACCTAGCGATCTTAAGAAAAATATTTCTTGACAGACGGACAGACCAAACAAACAGACCAAAAACAAAATAATCCTATAAGGATTTCGTTTTTTTCTTTTAATGTATGGAAGCTTAACAACTGTTCCTCCGAATACACTTATATATGTATATATAGATATTATAAGTAATATATTTTACATCTCTTCAATTACTGTAAAGTAATAAAATGTCACTGTGATCTTTAAACAAATATTATAAAAAATACTGATGAATTTATTCCAGTTGAGGGCGAAACAGGTCTGGGTAGAGCACTTCCTTGATTTTTTATAAAATGACCTCAATGTGGTATGTGTACAAATATTTTTTACTATTTTGTTTGTTTAAGAGCTGACAGATATAAAGATATCTAAATAAAAAGAGTAGAGTAGGTATATAAATATCATCATAATAAAAACTTTTTCTTTTGCATGGTTTTTATTTGACTAATTTCTACGGTCCTATAGTGCACAGAAAAAATCAAGCTTAGGAGCTTGATGCTTCAACGAAATCAAGAATGCCAATCATGCATTGTTTCGATCGATGATTGATTATATGAAATTTGCTGCGTAACCATAACCTACAGGGTACTTCCCGTGGACCTTATGTTATGAAAGGCAAGAAGTGAGAACATAAGGTCCACGGGAAATGTATGAAATTTGCTGCGTAACCATAACCTGCAGGGTACTTCCCGTGGACCTTATGTAATGAATGTTCATAATCGAAACCCGTAGACTTACCCGTAGACGTAGAATTCTGAAACTTGACAAGAAGCCCGAACTTGCAGAATAAATTAAAGTAGAGCTCCGAAAAATGGAAATTTATATTTAAATTACAGATTAATACTATTATAAACTTAAAATTATAGTTCATTGCATACAAAATGAATGCATGTGCCCGCAAACTGAAGTTTGTCAACTTTTACAAATGGTACTTATAATTCTGACATTGGGACGGACCCCTCGATGAGCGAGTCCGACTCGCACTTGACCAGTTTTTATTACCATAAACTATGCCCTTTATACAGTTAACAGTGATTCTTTGTCTAAGGTTCTAAATTTTATTTATTTATCATATAACATTTCAAGTAATTAGGTTACAGTAAATATAGGTTAAAAAATCTTCTTCAAATTAACCATTTTATTAAAAGTCTATTAATATATAATGAATATATTCTCTTCACTTTGTTTATAAAACATATATTCATTAAAACTGTAATTATGTCATGGCATTGTCATTTTATTACTGCTGAACCACTTAGTCACTGAATTATTAATTTATAAATATAATATATAAATCTCATTCTTACTATAACAACATCTCTATAAAAAATTGCAAAATGCGTCACTACAAAGGCAAAAAGATATCAATGTATTTAAATTTTAAATTGTCCATATTAATGACTATACGACAATTAAACTCTTTAACAGTCCCAAAAATTTAATGATTGAATAAAAGATCAACCTTAAAATCATAATAAAGGCAACTACAAAATAGGTAATTCCTTTAATAGTCTAGACTCAAGAATGAATATGACACGAGGATGTTATATTACGTAGTGTTATTTTTTAGGGTTCCTACCTTAAAAGGTAAAAACAAAACCCTTATAGGATCATTTTGATATTCATCTGTCCGCATGTCAAGACATCTCGATGGCTTAGGGGTCTCAAACTGAAATTAATACCGTATATACATTCAGGTCTACGGTCCCTTGAAACAGAAAAACAAGGTTCTAAGTCAACGAAATCGCGCTTTTACGCATCGTTTTTGTTGCATTTTATATGTAAAACGCCGCGTAATCAAAATCTATAGGATACTTTCCGTGCACATACTTGTTATGAAATTTGGCATAAAGTGAAAAATTACAATACAAATTAAGGAAACCATCAGAAAAGTGAATATTTTTAGATATTTCATAGTAAACTAGAGGGCGCGCGCGGCTTCGCCCGCTTATTAGGAGTGAATTCTACAAAACCACGAAACACATGTTCAATAAAATATTTTTAACAGTCTGAATTTAATTTTTTATAAAAATCGGTGGCAATTTAAAGATTTTTCCATATAAACTTTCAACCCCTTATTTGAACCCTTTGGGGGTGAATTCTTAAAAACCATGAAACACGTGTTCAATGAAATATTTTTAAGAGTCTGAATTTCAAATTTTATAAAAATCGGTACAGATTAAATTTTTTTTCCATACAAACTTTCAACCCCTATTTCATCCCTTTAGGGTTAAAATTTTTCAAATTCCCTTCTTAGTGGATGTCCAGAATATGAAAATAAACATCTGCCCAAATTTCACGTTTCTACCATCAGCGGTTACAGCTCTGCGTGCGTCTTACCTCAGTCAGTCAGCACAAGTCCTTTTATATATATAGATAATCATTACAGACTTATTATTATTATTTAGCATACCTACTTCCCGTTCACCTACAATTCTGAAAAAGGCACAGAGCGCTCGGTAAGCGACTCGTATTTGAGCGGTTTTTTTACATATTATTTATTATATTTTTAAAATATTGCCAAAAATAACGGTTCTCATTATAAAAGGAAAAGGCTTTAGTTTTTAAGATAACTTTAAATTTAAAAAACTGTGTCGTCGTCTTGTCACCCACTCGCATAGTTAGTAACTTACTCGTATTTAAAGTTACGCAAATCACTTTTAAATAACAATAATCCACTGGCATCTAAATGCTATTTTAAATATAGATATGTAATCTGTACTTGTTATAATGTACAATAAATAATACACACTGTATTTTACTGTGTTTTATTATACATAATTTACAGGTATATATAAGTTGTTGTATAGTGTAGTATCCTTAATATATCATATCTAAGCAAGACAAGAAATCAATCAATTATAATTGTGTCATCACATCAGCGTCACGCTGTATCCCGCACACAGAACAGTGCTAAGACAATCCGTTCCTCATTTTTCACTAAATTCTGGTTTGCCTCGACAGCAGAGCAAAGAAAATGGCAATATTAAATATTTTATTTCCTCGAGTGGGAATCAAACCCATAACCTGTCACGTTTACAATGCCAGTTTGTGCACCTGCGCCACGACTGCGTCCGTTAATAGCTTTAAATTAGTAATAAACAACTACAGTTCCCCAAATAACATATGAATTTTAAATAATTACTTGACTTTGGCACGCGTGTTGGCATTCACTCGAGAGCGTTACAGAAAATGTGTACCTACTCTATATATTTTCCTTTGTGGTTTGAGACCACAAAGGAAAATATATAGAGTAGGTTCGCTATCATCTCACAATTTATTTGCATTCAAGTTTAAAATACTTCACGATCTGGTAAATCAGAACAGGTTTCTTTGCCCTGCACATTTATGGCATACAAAATACAGATAATATAGAACAAAGGATTATGAACGTTTCTTTTTAATATTTTTAGGGTTCCGTACCTCAAAAGAAAAAATGGAACCTTTTTCACTTTTTTGTTCGTCTGTCCGTTTATCAAGACCAATTATTCTGAGATAGCGTAGGGGTATCAAGCTGAAATATCAAAAAATCAGGTCTACGGTCTCTTGGAGCACAAAAAAAAATAAGCTCCTAAATCAAGGTAACCGAAAGATGAGGTCTTTATACATAGTTTCGGCTTCATTTTGTATTAAATTCGCCACATAATCAAAATATTCTTCTTAAATGATCCTTCTTGTGGACATATGTCATTGTAGTAAGAAGTGAAAAGTTACACTAGCTACGTATAAGAAAAATAATCATTACAAACTTACATTTCTAGTTCATTTCAATTTTCATACAGAATACGCATGTATAAAGTTGTATTTGTCAACTTTTATAAGTTGTACCTGCTTCCCGTTGACTTACTACCCTGGATTTGATAAGTTGTATGGTAAGAGTTGGTATGGCAAAGGTCATAAGGTCCAAGCAAATAGGGATAGGGACACCCGCTTGTTTATAACCTAACGAATTAAAGCTTAAGAACAGAATGCCTGTGATTTTTGTTCGATGTGATTGAATTGCTCAGTTACAGTGATCCGGTTTAGATATAATCTGACACTTGCACAATGTTATATATTATAGAACTCATTTAATACGAATTCATTTAATAAAATTCTCTAACTGCCCACTTGCTTCAGCATACAAAATCAATTACAACAATATCATCACAAAGTTAAAGTTATCATCAAGCTTCACGCTGTATCCCGCACACAGCAGGGTAGGCAGAGGGAACCGAGTGTTAAGACACTCCATTCCCCACTTTCTGCTGAATTCTGAAAGCATTGCGTCTTGAGTGGCAGAACTCAACGCCGCGCTTTGCCTCTAGACCAGAGCGAAGAAATGGAAATATAAATTTAAGTAAATATTACATCTCCTCGAGTGGGGATCGAACCCACAACCAGATCGGACCACTCAACACACAATGTCAAAATTCGGCAGAAAGTGGGGAACGGAGTGTCTTAACACTAGTTGAAACTTAAAAGACCAAAAAAAATTATTAATATATTTTTTAGCTTTATGCTATATCCCGTACAGAGCGGATTAGACAGAAGGAATCTAGGAAAATAGTGTTAAGATACTTCGTTCCCATTAACCGCTCAACGCGCTTTGCCTCGTTACCAGAGCAAAGAAATGAAAACAGTAAATGTTTCACTTCTTCGAGTGGGAATCTAACCTACAACTTGTTCCTGCACCACTACTGTTGTAAATAACTATATGTATTCATTCTTTCTTTTAATAGAATTTAAACGTCCGAAATTGGTATTTTAAACACTTAAATCACGTGTATAGGCAAGCAATTTTTTAAGCCTTCATTTCCTTTAAGTACTTGTAACGTGTAAAATTTCGAAACGAATTATATATATTAAAAGGCGATAGAATACCGTTAAGTGTGTGTCGGTTACAATAACATTATAAAACAAAATAATAAAAAAAAGCTCACTCATCTTCTTCCCTCTATAATATTGACAAGTAAATTTGTTTTGTTAAATGTTTATTTAATAACATAGATGCAATACTTTCTTTTCAGCTTTACTTAGTGACCCCCCATACAGCAGGGAGTTCCCTCCCTGCTAAGACGTTCCGTTCAGCTCTTTCCGCCGAATTTTCGAGGCATTGCGTGTTGAGTGTTAGTTGCTTTGGTATCAAAATATAATTAATATTTTAATTTCTTTGCTTTGGTACCAATTAGTTAATAATATTTCATTCTCCGCAGTGGGTATCGAACCCAAAACCCTCGCGTTACAGTCATATGCTATTGTTGACCATGGCGGAATTTATTAATGTTGATTAATTAATGTTAATACATTGATTCCATAATATACCAAGCGCAACGTGTTACTGTTATGATGTCGGACAAAACAGGCACGAGTCAAGCTCACGCGTGAATAAGTACAGTCGAGTACGAAAAAAACAAAAATATGTATGTGCAAACGAAAACGTATTTTTTTCCAAATATGATATAATAACTAGCTAACAACATAAATAAGTTGTAACAAGCGTATAAAAATTTCGACGTAGGTTGATGAGAACGTATGGTTTAATAGTTAGAGCACCTGGTCGGTTTCCAGGAGGCGCGGGTTCGAGTCCCGCTACGTTCAAATTTTTATACGTTTTCTAAATAAGTATTTTTCTAAATAAATATGATATAATACAAACTGGCGTATCAAATCATATTTATTAACAATTTTAGTAACAAAATTATAATAATGTTAATATTAAGCAACACACAAAATCACATTATGTATTTATTATAATTATATCAATAACCACAATAAAAAGAACTAAATAATAAATAAAAATATTAATAGCAAATAATACTCCATATCTAACAGTAAATAACAAACCGAAAACTTTCTAAAACCGTAGCGCTCAACTGTACTTTCGTGGTTGTGATCAGGCTCGCGGAGTAACTGAGCGGTGCGGGGCAGGAGGCGGGGGTAGGCTCCCTCAACTTTTGTCGCGTCCCTAAGGCATTTTAAGACTCATATTTTATAAATCGCTCACAAGTCTCAGACCGATCTTGAGATGTCGTGTTCATTCATAGATATAATTTATAAATGAAAACAGCATTTCAAGATCGGTCTCAGACTTGAGAGCGGTTTATATATACGCGTTATGAGTAGGTATTAGCGTAAACCTTCAAAACACGTTGGACTTATAACACTAAATATTTTACGATATATGTGTATATAGAACCAAGTGCAGCGTTAGGTTCCGACGCTAAATATACAATTTCTTCATGAAATTTAACAGTTAGTGAAGAAGAGTGTCTTGAAATTAAGTTCCCTTGACCGTCCCATGAGGAAAAACGTGAAGCGGATACTTTTGTGAAATTTTAAAATAGCACAATAGGTAAGGTATTAATATCAAAATTTCAATAAAATGCTCAAAAATACGCAGACAATTAGTATAAAAAGGCAAGAATCATTTTTTAGATATAATTATATATAATCATTTTTTTATTATTTATAAAGGTGCTGACTTAAAGTATAAAAAAAATAATTTAAAAAAAACCTGTTTTATTATTGTACATAGTTAACTAGGGGGGAACCCCTCTTAATAAATGAATAATTATATATATATATATATATATATATATATATATATATANAGGTTTTTGTGTCTATCTTTATTTTAATCAAGTACTATGCGTGTATATAATGATTAAATGTTTTAAAGCAATTATATATTAATTTCACCGCCCGTTAACTACATAACTACTTCTATTAATGCAATGTATTTTACAAAATTGTTTCACCAATTATGAAATGTAATTGATGGGTACCAAATATAATTTTTTTTTTCAAGTATCAGTTAGGAAGTTAATTAAAGAGCAAATAGAAATAATACAATAGTTTTAAATCATTTATACATCAAAACAACCTACCAACCTTTTTTGTCAGTCTTAAATGCAAACAAAGTTTTCTTCTTTTTATTAAAACATTTTTTTTATCATAAAAACATTCGACGTAAGATAAAACATTAAACAGTTTAAGCATTAGTAAAATAAATTAGGTAAAATAAATTGTATTAACGTGTATTCTCACGTAAGGAATACATAAATTACAATTCATTTTTATAATACTATTACATCATCACCATTCTATATTGCACAGTATTATTTCAAAGGCCTGCTAACTAACTCTAGCGGAACCGCAAGTTTGGATAAGTACTAGTTATCAGTAATTACCGACTTACATAGATATATTTTATCAAGGATAACGAACCGCAGATACTATTTTAATAATTCAATATATATTAATTATAAATTTTAAATATTATTTCATAAAATGAATAAATTGTTTAATTGTAGAGTTCACTACAGTTTTGGAAAGACTACCTACGTAACTATATATACATATATAGACATACAATTTGGTAAATATACAAATATAGTTGGATTGGTGTCTTTCAAATATAAAGTTCTTTTTTCAAAGACTCGCAGCGTAATCAAAAGCAAAGAAGGACAGATTTACAGTACTAATAAATGAAAAATTCCAAAAAGCCTTATTTATCATAGAATAAAGACTAACATTCGAAATAAATAATTTTCATACAATCATGAAACTGGAAGAGAAATTTGGGAGCGCGAGTCCGATTTGCCCTTCATCAAATCATTGAGTTCCTAAGAAATTGTTTATTGAATTATTTTCTTTGTGTTTACTAAAAGCCGCATCCGAATTCGTATCCGCGGAAGTCCAAAATTCCACAACCGAAACATCTCTAATATAAATGGTAGAATGCACTAGCACTTCGCCAACGGCGGTTGGTAGGGACTTGAAAATGTCTAATTAAATTATATTATATCGAAATTTTCTTTCTGTCAAAAGTCTATCTTAATTATTTTGTATGGTTACCATATTCGTACTTAATTGATGTCTGTATTAAAAATATGTTATTTAAGATTATCAGTAATATAATTATTGTTGTCCTTATCTTATATGTCACCAATTAAAATCTTCTTAAATATATTTTTTGTTTTCGATACAACTATTAAGGCGCCCACGTTTTTACCTCGAAATTCCAACATCATTTTTTGTTAATGAAGTGGCATTTAAAACTTTATTATATCTATACTTATAATAAAACCGTAAGGGATCGGTGTCTATACATGGAAGATATAAAAGAAAAAATATTATTGGTGGCATTTAATGACGTAATAGAACCAAAAACAAATATGTTTTTTTTTAATTTTTGTAGTGCATTTGCTTACGCTAACATCAAAAACGGCTTAATCAATTTAATTGCAGATTTCACAATTCTATTTTGGTTAAATTTTGTACCTATCATTTTAAAAAAAATTGTTCGTTGCTATAAATCAAAATCAGCTTCACGCTGTATCCCGCACACAGCAGGGTAGGCAGAGAGAATAGTGTTAAGACCCGCTGTCCCCACTTTCCGCACTGGAGGCATTGCGTGTTGAGTGGCGGAACTGAAAGCAGCGCTTTGCCTCGGCACCAATGCGAAAAAAATAAAATATAAATCTATACTTATAATAAATCTGTAGAAAAGTCGTTTCTGTACATTGAAAATATTTAAAAAAAAATTAGCCAGGGTGTTAAAGGATAATTAACAGAATCCATTTCCAACATTTTTGGAATTTTCGTCTGTTTGTCTGTTTGTCTGTTTATCTGTTTGTCTATTTATGTAAACACGTATCGCGTAAAAAGTACACAATAAATTTATACATAAAAATTACAAATAAATCAAAGTAGCTTTTAGTGTTTATTTCATTGTAATCGCTTCACTCTATCAAAAGATATAAGTATTTAAGTTTTCAAGAAGTTAATATTTGAGATATTAAAAAATCGATACAAGTAACGCTATCTATTGACAAAAATAGTAGGTACTAACGAATCTTGATACTCTCTTTCATACACGTAACGCTATCACTAATTGCGATGGGATCTTAAATAGATGGCGCTGTGCATAAAAGAAAATATAGTTTGGAAAGGTTACCGCTACACTCTATCAAAAAATAATGGACTTAAAGTTTTAAAGATATTTATATTTGAAAAAAAAAGAAACATACGCAATGATATCTATTGACTACACATGATACGTTACGTTTTTAAAGTACAATTGTTCATAGTACTAACTACAAAGTAAACTAAATTGAATTGTTGGTGAAGATTACCTTCGTAACAGTCTAGCTTAATTCTTAATTATTTAACACAGTGATAAAGAATGACTTAATATTCAAAGAAATATTTTGAATAGGTTCTTCAGTCCGTTCGTTCGTTTATGTTATTAATATTTTTTTAAGAAACGTATAAAAAAAATAACTTTTGGTAGCAACCTCTAAAAAATTGTGTCTCAAGAAAAAATGCTCTGACACTGTTTATAAAAATATCCCGCAGTATTATTTCATAACTTACAAGCGACACGTACCGACATTGCACTATTGCACCTGTATGTTGCATGTATGTATGTGCCAAGGGTATTTTAGGGTACAAAATTCTTATAAAATAACTTTGTTGTTTGTCCGTCTGTCCGTCTGTCAAGACTATTTTGTACAAGATAGGTTAAAGGTTAGATACCTCAATGTTCAAGTCTATATTCCCTTAGAGCACGAAAATCTATCTTCTAAATCATCGCAATCAAATGACGATGAAATATGAGAGTTTATGCTTTGTTTTTTGTCGCATTTTCTATCATAACTATAGGGTACTTCCCGTTGATATACAATTTCGAAATTTGTTAAGAAGTTAAAACTTACGGCACGTATAAAGGAAAATTCCAAAATTATTTTTCAAAAATTGACTACTTATTTGTATTTGTGTCACAGAAAAAACCATTAAGTACAAATTTTAATCTGTACTTAAATTGATACAAAATGACAACTTAATTAGTTATTCTTTTGGTGTATCTCCTTTCATGAAACTGGTACGAAAACTCTCAGGGCATGAGTACGACTTGAACTTGCCCGAAAATGTTGATTATTTTATAGATTATATAAAAATGCCTAAGTTTTTAGGCATTTTTATATATATTTTGCTTTCTATGTATATTTTGTATACCAATTATATATTTAACTAATAATATATGTTACTAATTTAAAAACTACAGGAGCTAATATAAGTTATTTTACAAATAATATTGTGAGTACTTATCCAAAATATATAATAATTAATAATTAAGGCTGTTTATAATATTTATATTTCTTAAATGAATAATCATGTAATTCAAGCGGGCAAAGTCGCGAGCAGGCCGCTAGTTTTAAATAAATAATTATTTTCCTTGAGTGGGGATCGAACCCACAAGCAGTCGCGTTTACAGTCACACTTTGTGCCCCTGCGCCACGACTGGTCTCACAAATGGCTATAAATAATTGTTTTATTGAATTGACTGAAACTTTACTTTTCAATATACACGGGGAGGTCCAAAAGTTCGTGGAATGAAAGGGTTCTAAATTAAATGGAATAATAAATTTATTTTTCCTTTTCAATAGAACCACCCTTAAGCTGAATACATTTATTGGATCTATGAATTAATTTTTCTAAACCGTCGAAATATTTTTTTCTTTCGCCTCAAAATAGGACAAAATTGCCTCCTTCACCTCATTGTCGTCGGAAAAATTCCTTCCCCTTAAGTATATTTTTAAATTGGTGAACAAATGAAAATCACTAGGGGCCAGGTCTGGACTGTAAGGTGGGTGGACTAGTGATTCGAAGCCGTGCGTGTGCAGAGCAGCCATTGCAACTCTGCTCTTGTGAACTGGTGCGTTGTCTTGCAAGAGCAACACACCCTTAACCAATTTTTCTCGACGTTTTTCTTTTAGGCCTACTTTAATTTGTTTAGTATCGATGCGTAGTATTCTCTGTTTATGTTTCTTCCTTTTTCTTTGTAATCAATCAGTATTATCCCCTCACAGTTCCAAAACAGTAGCCATCAACTTTCCAGCCGATTGTGACACCTTAAATTTCTTTGGGGGTGGTGTGCCCTTTTTATGCCATTGCACTCCCGTTTTGACTCAGGCTCAAAGTGATGGACCCATGTTTCATCTCTAATAACAATCCGTTCCAAAATCTGTGCCGGTTCATCTCCACACAACTCCAAAAATTACTTTGAAGCATCGACGCGCTGCTGTTTCTGAAGCGGTGTGACCATTCTTGGTACCGATCTTGCACTGACTTTTGTCATACCCAGATGGTCATGTAGGATCCGCACAATGGTGGTATCTGATACTCCAACTAATGCAGATAATTGTTTTTTCTTCAAACGGGCGTCCTCCAGTACAAGTTTTTCCACTTTTTCGATTATGTCTGATGTGGTGGCCTCAACTGGCCGTCCAGAGCAGGGGTCGTTTTTAATCGACTCTCGACCATGTATAAAAAGACCATGCCATGGATTTACCAGGGCAATCCTCCCCATAAACGGCTTGCATTTCATTTAAAATGATTTGGCCATTCTTTCCTTGCTTAGTAAGGATATTTATCACTGAATGACGCAACAGGGCTGAAACTCTATTTACATACTAATGATGAGTCCCCAAGTAGTATGACATAAAGCAAGCGCCCCTATCCCTACTCTATCCCCTCCATTCCACGAACTTTTAGACCTCCCCTCGTAGGTATAGAAATTGGTTTAAAGTTATATTGTTGTTATTACAAAACGGAAGTAATCCCGATTACTAAATTAATAATTATGTAGTTCAAGCGGGCCAAGCTGCGGGCGAAGTTGCGAGCGGGTCGTTAGTATGAAATATAAATCTCGACAAACAAGACAGGCAAACGGAGAAACAGACGGACGAACAGCCAGAGTTAAGTCTTCATACAAGGCTTCTGTTTCGTTCCGTTTTTATGTTATCATGAAATAACGAGCCCTAAAACGCAAATTAATACCACTCTACTTGCTTTCTTCTTTATTTTCAAGAACTAAAATAATAAGTGTGCCTATGAAATATTAAGAAAGTAGACAATTTACTACGTACAAGTTTAATTTTATAAAAAATTACAAAATATTTTTAAAACTTTTATAAATATAACTCAAAAAAATTTAATTTGCGGATGCTAACTACGTGAGAAATAATGATAAGTATTACATATACAACTTAAGTAAGTACTCACTTACTGTTTAGGTAATCTTCACGCACCGCGTTTTACCTTGCGACAAATCACTCCACTGTTTGATTTATGCCTATTTATAAAAAGTTGTCTGTTCAAACTGTCTCCTACAACTGTTTCCATTCGGATGTGACTAAATTTATTTTTGCACTCATGTTTTCACGCTGTATTCTGTATATAATATTAGAGTATATACAGAGGGTTAAGACACTATATCCCCCATTTTTCGCCCAGTTTTCGGGAAGTTTCGTGGCGGAACTTGCCTTGCCAGAGCTAAAAAAATTAAAAAGTTCATTCTCCCGAGATGAATCGATCCCACATCCGCCCCGTATACAATCAAACTAAACATAAACTAAATTCTTAAGTACTAAAAGCCATTATATTCACTTAAATTTTATACTAAAAAAATCACTGTCTGACATGGATGATACATGAAAAAATCCATTATTGTGGGCTTTTATCTAGGGTAAGAGAACCAAAAATGATGTTTTTTTTTATTTGTTTTGCCTACATGTGCGTTTGTGCACGCAGGAACGGTTTAACCTATATAACGAATATAGTTTCCACTCTTATATTTTCTTAAACTTTCCTTAATGTTTAATATTTCTTTTATTTCAATTAATTCATAAATAAAAAAAAACTGTATCAGTTTTGTTTAATAAACAAATGGTTTTTATTAACAGGTCACTGATTTATAATTTTTTTATGTTCTTTTTATATATTATTATTAATGCCTAGGTAAGAGAGCGTTGTACGTACCATTACTACCATCGGCTCCACATAGCCGCAAGGTCGGTGGCGGTCACTGACAGGCGCCGCCCGTCGTTACTACGGCATTCAGAGAATCATTTCCGCTCTCGTTTTAATACTTGGAGGATCGATATAGCCTTATTATTTTTTAAATAATATTCATTTTTGAAAAACGCCTTAATCACTTGTACTCAAATTTTTATACATATAAGTAGGTTACAAATTAATATAAATTAAAATCATGTATAATATATAACATGATTTTTCAGAAGCCAGTCGTGGCGCAGGGGCACAGAATGGGACTGTAAAATCAACTGGTTGTGGGTTCGATCCCCATTCGAGGAGATGAAATATTTACTTAAATTTATATTTCCATTTCTTCGCTTTGGTGTCGAAGCAAAGCGCGGCATTGAGTTCTGTCACTCAACACGCAGGCATTGCGTGTTGAGTAACAGAACTCAACGCCATTCGGCAGAAAGTCGGGAACGGAGTGTCTTAACAGTAGGTTCCCTCTACTTACCCTGCTGTGTGCGGGATACAGCGTGAAGCTGATTTATTTATTTATTGATTTATTTTTCATTAACTTTAAACTTGTACACTTATATTGTAGGCAAAAAAGACTTAAAAACACTCTATTCTGCGCTTGCATCTAAATTTAAGATGTTATGTATTGAATGGTGGAATTCTACGCTGCGCTTTGTCTTGTAAGAGCGTGAAAATGAAAATAATGAACCCCCTGAGCGAAGAGTGAACCATCGGGTTTACAATCAGGCGTAGTCTTCTTACGCAACATTAAAATAATGTTTTGTAAAATTAATTAAAAGGCAGATTTTCTTTAAAATATCGCTCATTACTTTCAGATCTTGCCTTACGTGCTGGTGAAATCACAGCCGGTGCATAATCAAGAGCCCCATCATGAGCAACCAGAAAATATTTTCGCGAACACACATCAACAACTACCTAATGCTCAAATTATACCAAAGTCTGAAGAAAGTTCAAACCATGACGAACAAATAATATCGGTAAGAATCACATCATCAGTAGCTGTCGGCAGAACAAAGTCGAAACCGACCTACAAAATACCAGCTAAAAGTGATAATCATAACGAGAATGACTTCCCTACTACTGTCTCGCCTATAGACATAGCTCAAACATTCGCCTCTACCACTGAAGCTGATATAGTAACTTCTACTATTCAAACAACAGTTTTAGAAGGTCTTGAAACTGCGACAGAAATACCACCAAACCTCATTGGTGCTAACATAGAATATATTAAACAACTACAAGCAAAAAAAGGAACAAGAGGTTTAAGCCATTACGAGAGATTACATCCTTACCATATAGAAGATGACCAATCTTATTCTAATCAAGCAAATGATTCTGTTGCAGAATCTTCGGTTCACGCCGTTGTAGAAAATGATGAACTCATTGAAGACGTGCCACTGGCGCGATCCGTACCTCTATCTTACTCTTCTAAAAATTATATACAAGATCCACCACCAGGCCGTCGTAGTAGCTCCAGATTAACAACTGTTAATTTTAATGTGGTGCATGATGCACCTAAAGAACTGAATTATAATAATGAACAATTATCGGCGTATGTGAACACAAATCAAAATAAAAATGAAGACTTAAATAAATTTTATAATCAACCTTCTAAAGTGTACAGCCAGCCCGCTCAAGTGTATAGTGAACCGGCAAAGTTTTACAGTGAGCCAGCTAAAATTTATAGTGAACCTGCGAAAATATACAGTGAACCAGCTAAAATTTATAGTGAACCAGCCAAAATATATAGTGAACCAGCAAAATTTTACAGTCAACCCGCTTCTTTACATTTATCACCTGATACTTTATCAGATCAGGTCAATTGGAGGAAACAATCAGCGACGTCAACTTATAGTAGCACAGTAATAAGTACGACGTCACCATCTATAACTAACCCACCACATCCTTCTAATCACAGAGTATTAGAACAACAACCGGAAAAAAATTATGAAATCGATGAAAAAGTGAGCGTAATGACTGACGGTAGAACCCACGGGGAACAGCCCGCCGGTCAAGAAAATTGTAAACAAGAGAATTGCAAAGTTGGCTACGTTGTGGAAGGGCGGCAATTCAGAAAGTATAGAGTCGAAGAAAGAACTCCAGATGGATTCATCGTGGGGGAATATGGAGTAGTTAGAAATGAAGACGGTGCGCTCAGAGGAGTTAGATACACGGCGGACAGCGACGCCAGCCCACGTCTTATTCATGATGCGCTTATGAAGTTCCTGCAGTTAAAATAGGTGAAATTTTGGTCGAATAATTTCATTATTTGGCACGGACACGTTTGCTCACTTTATTTATATAAAAATAAGATTCTTGATGGCTTTTCCATGCTTTTTTTCCTAAACACAACTTTATAGATGGGAAAAGACTGAATGTCATCTTTTATGTATTTACTTGTATCTTAATGTATGATACCACAATAAAATATTTTTTACGAGTTGCGGTGTATTTTTCTTAATCATTTGCTATATGTTTCTACGTAATTTTAAAATAAAAAGGCCGTAGACGAAACAAACTGCTTTATTAGTATATAACACATGCAAGCAGACACAACGCTTAAGGATATTAACTAGATTTTTGAGATAACCATACATATTTACTCGTAGGAATAACAAAAATGTATTTAATTTGATTAAACTTTTATATTATGTTAACAATCTTATCATTTATTAAAATGTTCAAATAAATCGTTAAATTTGATTGATACAATTAACTCATATTTCATAAGAAATTATTGTTAGTACTTTGAATATTGGTTGAAGAACAGCTACTTTTATTTTTTAAAGTTGTTGATATAATATAACAAAATATATTTAAATTTCAAAAATCACTTATAGCTATTATTATGAGTAAAACTAAATATTGTAGAAGTTTATTATCGATCGTGCGACTTATACATAGATATACGTACCTACTCTTACAACGAAAACTCTATACGAAGCATTAAATAAATAATAAATATAAGTTGACACTTAATTATTACATTTAATTATATTTTATAACTATTCTTCAATATTGGTGCCATAAACATAGGTCAAAGTCACGTATCGACTTAATACTTACACAAACTCTTAACACTTACATGAATATAACTTCAGTAACTTTAATAACTTACGAATATATTTCATAAATATTCAAATTGAAAATGTCGATTTAGACAACATTTGAACAAATGTTGACGGTAACGTCTTATTAATAAATGAAGATTAACATATAAAAGCTCCTTAAGATTCGAGTGAGGGGCACGGATCTTTTCACGAGGTAAGTAAAGGGAACAATACGACGTGAAATATTAATAAAGCATTTATTAATAAGACTCTTTCATGGTTTATCTAATCTTGATAACAAAATATGTAAAAACATTGCCAACATTAAAAAGCAATTGCTCGATTTGTGCACGAACAACAACCTACAAATCACTTGTGGAAGCACATAAATCTTTCAGACGACCAACTTTTAAGTTGGATTCATAAATTATTTCGATGTTTCTTTATAATTAACTTTTAAATATTACTTTCAAAATACATTAAGTATATAGAGTTTTTTTTATATATATTATAGATAAATAAAAGTAAACCGATAATCGATTAAAAATACCAACTAAAAAGAAGGTTGTCTGTGGTGGTCCTTAAATTTATTTTTATCACAATCCTAGTACAGATTTATTACTGGTCATACAAAAACATCTTTTAGATATGTGAAAATACCACGTTAAGTGTAGGTTGATATTTGATTATAACAATAAATAATACAAACATTCATTGTTAAGCATTGATATTACTTATAATAAAACTTTCATCACTCAGAGTAAAAAGTTTTAACAAAATATGTACCTTATTAATAGCATAGATGATTACATTTTTGAAGCCTTATTATTTTAATGATAATTATAATTGATAAAAAGTAGAAAAAACATTGTTATCCGGCAGATAGAAGATTATTTAACTTACTTAAAAATAATAAAACGACATGTCATTTAAACCAAATGTTGAATTTTTATTATAAACAAATTTAGATTAGCGGTTAACGTAAATTTAATTTTAATATAATAATAATAAATTTTGTCATGAACGTAGCTGTACTAATTGAGCAGTAATTATATATTTTGCCTTGAAATTTACTAGACAGATTTTTCAAAGATATTTAAGTATTCATTAGTAACATTTCTTAAAAATATAATTTAAGTATTAGGTGTAATAGTGAATGGAATGCAATTTGTAATACTTATCACAAGGAGATACTTGTTTATAATGTAAAATAAATAATGTGTAAATTGATATGTTGGTCTTTAAATAAAATGGCATTTATGTGGGCCTTAAATTCAAAATTATATTAATCAACCACGGAAGACCCACATTTAAATTAGTGCGTAGTCTAGCAGAGTTTTAGAATTTACTAGGTGTAACGGGTAGTTTCATAGTATAGAGGCGGTTACCGTGCGTCAATACATACGGTAATCACCTCAATACTATAAAACTAACAATTTATATACTTAATTCGAAAAATGTTTGCTGCGTTCATTTCAATATTGCAGGGTCTCAAAATATAATACTTCAAATTCCAATAGTTATATCAAAAACTTAGCTAAAATATTAACTCTAACGTATAACCACTAAAACTTGAACAAATTACATATAAGAAATTGTTAAAATATTTAAATTATAACTAATTTTAGGATTGGCAGTGACACACAAACTTCGTGCCAACATATTCAAATCTACCTTTGAAATTTCAATAAACGAACAAACCTAAAATAAGGATCGAGAATAGAACATTTATAATATGTTCTAATATAATAATGTATCTCTTTCTTTTTGCCATTGTGAAGTCTTTTAGCCACATTAGTCGTACGTTTCCGATTCCTGCTGCACAAGTTTAAATCGCCGGGGGCTTTTGACAGCGACGGATCCATGGCCGTCCAAAGATAAGCGACCTTTCATTTGTAAATACCTTAAAATAAAAAAAGAAATTACTACAATTTTACCTTGTCATACAACAAACAGCCTTGGATTCAACAAACTATGAATCAAATGTCAAAATATCATTTTTGTATAGGTATGCATAAAAATACCACTATAATGTAGGTAAATTATAATGAATAAAATGTGAGTAGGTATATAAAACGTACATAGATTGATATTTAAGTAAATTACCTTTTAATGTAACGGCATACAAGTTTGGTTGGACGTTGTTGCCATTCGTCTAATACTTCTTTGGGAGCCAAAACCTAGAAAAGATATTTTGCTATTTTATTGTAATTGTGCAAGATGTAATTGTATTTACCTTGAAATATTTTCAATGAAAAATAATAATACTAACACGAAAACCTTTAATATATTTAGATTTACAAAAAAAGTCAGTTTTAATTTTTTTGCCACATAGCGGGATAAGCAGAGAGAACCTGATGTCAAAACAATTTTTCTTCATTTTTCCTCTTTCGAATTCGAGACATTACGTGTTGAAAAACTACGTGTACTGAAGGAACATAACGCCGCGCTCCTTAGCGAAGAAATGAAAATAATTTAATTATAATAATTTCTACAGTGGAAATCGAACTCCTAACAGTTCAACGTCTCATTGGCTGCGCTACGCCTAATTAAAGTATATTAATGTCAATGAAAGTATGTACCTAAGTTATAAATGTCAGTTGTAAATATTAATAACAGATTTTTTTTGGTTGGACAGAGGCCAGTCGTGGCGCAGCGGAACAAATTGCGACTGTAAACCGACTGGTTGTGCGTTCGATCCCCACTCGAAGCGATGAAATATTTACTTAAATTTATATTTCCATTTCTTCGCTCTGGTATCGAGGACAAGCGCGGCGTTGAGTTCTGCCACTCAACACGCAATGCCCCCAGAAAGCGGCAGAAAGTGGGGAACGGAGTGTCTTAACACTAGGTTCCCTCTGCCTACCCTGCAGTGTGTGGGATACAGCGTGAAGTTGATTTTTTTTGGTTTGAGGGTAAATTTTACATTCAACTGCAGTCAAATTGCATCAGATAAGTAGACAAATGACTCCACGTTTGGCACGTTTTATGGAGCAATATAAAATAATTCAACTAAAGTGCTTTGCCTTTTGCAGGAATTATGGCTCGTGCTATAAAACGACATACGTGACTCGTTATTTATTAGAAAAATACTTATTTGTTAAATAATAAATAATTCAAACATTATATCTTGCTATGAAAGGCATTCGAGCCGTAGGAAATGTTTTAAGCTACACAGCATGTCTAGAATAACATATAGTGCAGGTTTAACGTACCAGTAAAAACAAAGAAAAGATTCTATAAATTTATCAAATAAAAAAATGATTAATTTTATCCCGCGTTTTCTAAAATTAAATATCCGTTTTATTATTATTATTATGATAATCTATTTTAATTTAAAAACAAAAAATATTACCTCTATAAATTCTGCAATAAATTTAATATAAAAGTTAAGATTTTTTTCCCATTATTATTATTATTATTAGGGTTCTGTAGATAAACACTTTGTTGTCCGTCTCTTTGTATATACATATGTCTAATTTCATAAATAGTGCACAACATATATTCATTACTAAACAATCTCTAAAATGCATGAAAGTACCTATATCACTTGCTTCCGCTAAACGCACAAAAAACAGTAAGTACTCGTATATAGTATATCTGTGAAGTATATAATATACGTATGATATTTATAATATGTATGACACTTACTTGATCCCCTTTCAAACGATCAAGGAGAGTGACACAAACAACGGCAGCCTTGATCCCTGCGTGATGGGTCAGCGCTGCGAAAGCCAGAGACTCCATCTCGATGTTAACGACACCTGACTTGTGGATGCTCTCCAAATATTCCATTTTGTCAGTCTCAGTAAAATCGCAGAATGCGCCGTCCAATCG
The DNA here is from genome assembly GCA_013403705.1 of Heliconius hermathena. Lineage (NCBI taxonomy): Eukaryota > Metazoa > Arthropoda > Insecta > Lepidoptera > Nymphalidae > Heliconius > Heliconius hermathena. The sequence goes on from JAAIXJ010001732.1 coordinate 392,585, forward strand.
GCCTTGTCCTAAAAAAATATTACTTTGTAATGATAACATATTATGTCTCACGTTTTGCGATCGTTTAGGCGTTTAGATCGTTTAATTTATATTTTTACGAAAACAGGAAAACAAACGTCATTTAAAAGAAAACAAATAAGTATTTTTAAGTGTAGTCACAAGCTTGCGTAAATAATGTTTACATTACGACAACATAATACATAAATTTTAATAATAATATTTTTGCAAAAAAAAAACATCAGTATCAGATATTCGAAATCTTTAAATAGTTAGAATTAAATTAAAATATAAATGATACCTTCATAAAAATCATATGTGCACATAGTTTTGCCAGTCACCGTGTCGTAAGGATCTTCTGGATCGGAGAGCCCTTTGAGTTCGCGAGCGAGCCTTCTGTCCAATTTTGCCGGTCGTTGTATATTTTTACCAAGGACGCACTATTACAAACAAATAAAGAAATGTTTTATATTTAATGTCACTAATAAAGTCAAAGTTAAATCATTTCATTCAAAATCAGAAGTTACATGCTTAATTTTTTAAACGCCAAATAATTTACTACCGGTTTTATTTACATATTCACACTTATTATATATATGATAATGATATCTTTAAAATAGACTGGAGTGAACATTTTCATTTTCAAGGCGTGTTATCGTTTATAAAATCATTACTTTAACTTTTAACACAATGTATTTTCATAAATTATTTAACTTGTAATAACAAGTTAGTAGTGTAGTGTTATATAATAAAACATTTTCGGACGATAATCTAATTTTTTTGAACCACGAAAGCTGCTGAGCTAAACCTATTCACCAATCCATTAACACGGGGTCCCCCTGTAATTTGTAGTCAATGGTTATACCAAAAACTAACAAAAACGTAATTCTTTTATGGGACACACGCTTAAGCATGGGTGCGCCTTTACAATATGATCGACACATACAAGTTAAATAATTTGTGAAAATACATTGTGTTAAAAGTTACTAACACTATAAAGTATAAATCTTTATACATAATCCTCCTACTACACTAGTTTGCTATATACTCTATCTACTTGTATATGCTATATGGCGCTTTATAATCTCCATAGAATTTCTTTTTATTTTATTATTATTTTTTATATTATAATGCTGTATATAGCTCGTAATGTTTGACCTTCATGTGAAATTACACTCCCATCATTATTTTCAATTTTCAGTTTTGTTTGAATTTTGAACGACTACCGAGTACCGACACCAGCGAGGCACTCTTCAACCAAGTTATTTCCATACTATAATTTCTTCATCATTATAAAATGAATTTCAATTTTATATTTATTTATATTTTTATTTTATATTTAATTATATATTTTAATTTAATTAAGTTATTAATTTCTTTCAATGCTACTAAGAACACTTTAGATTTTGAATTTGCTCGAATACTTAAAGCGGATGGTGTCAAGTATGGCTACTTAGATACTTAGATACTTCTTTGTGCAGGGAGCTTCTTATTATGCATATTTTCAAATGTAATTGAATAAAATTTATAAGAAGGTCATAAATAGGTATCTAGTAAATAGGTATCTTGTATTAAATGTTTCATTAATCTTTTTATCTTAATTAAGCTAAAATAAAAAAATATAATATCATGCTTTAATAATGATTTTAATTTTAAATTTTTTTCATTGTTTGTCAATGTTAAGAACAATATTTGACAGAATTGTTCATGCAATACAATAATAGTAACTTTACAAAAAACTACCGTGGCACAGTGGCACAGAGTCTATCTGTGAACGCGACGCTTATGGGTTCAATCACTCAACACAGGGGCACAAAGTGTGACTGTAAAATCGACTGATTGTGGATTCGACCGAGGAAATGAAATATTTATTTACATTTATATTTTCATTCCTTCTGTCTGGTGTCGAGGCAATGTGCGGCGTTGAGATCCGCCACTCATCACGCAATGCCTCCGGAACTCGCGGAAAGTGGGGAACGGAGTGTCTTAACACTAGATTCCCTACGCCTAAGTGCCTACACTGCTGTGTGCGGTATACAACGTGAAGCTGATTTATTTCTCACTCTGGTAACGTGCGGTAAAGTGCTGTGTTGAGTTCTGCCACTCAATACAATGCCTCAAAACTTGGGGAACGGAGTGACTTGACACTAGGTTCTCTCTGCTTACCCTGCTATAGAGCGTGAAGCATATAGCGTGAAAGTAAAAAAATATCTGGCAAGCAACTGTAGTCTGTACCTTAAATTAATGTAAGTACCTTAATAGGCTTACCAGTTCAAGCACATTTTTAAGAGCGCCGTCAACCGCCTCTTCAGATATGACAACGGTACCACCCTCGTAGCCGATGCCTCCACATGTGCCAATTCTAAAGAATACTGGGTCTCGCACTTTAGCGTGGTACATCAGTTTTATCACCTCGTGAAGTAGGATCCCGACAGAAGGTATACCCATGCCATGCTGTAATATAACAAGTAACTATTAATCAAATTATGTTGACCAGCTATTTTAAATCAATTATGTACCTATGTTTTTCACTACGACTTATTCGATGATATAAAAAATTTAAAATATCAATGATAAAGAAATTGGTAAGTTCAATGATTTTGTCGTCTTTCAGGCTATCTGATCTGTGTAATATTATTATTTTATTATTTTATATTTTTTATTATTTTATATTAAGTAATAGAATAGTGAAAATCTGTGAACAAAACTCCTATGACTATATTTGGGCGTATTAAACTTTTCTAGTCGCAAAGATGTTTTTTGTTGATATCATCAAAAAATGAGAAAGTATCAGCTTCAGGCTGTATCCCGCACACAGGGTAGGCAGAGGGAACTAGTGTTAAAACTCCCCGTTCTCCACTTTTTGCCAAATTTTTGATGCATTGCGTCTTGAGTGTCAGAATTCAACGCCGCGCCTCGACACCGGAACGAAGAAATGAAAATATACATTTAAATATTTCAAATAAAAAATATGCCAATATTAATTTTAAAAATTTTAATTGCATTATAACAATTGCATTGTAAGTGCAATTCATTAAATCATATCTGTTTCGATAATTTATCTTAATATCTCTTAATAGATACCAGTCCGACTCAGTTAACATAATAATTGAAAGCCACGCAACAGTATTTAAATTAAAAAGCATCTTCGTGCAGAATTAATCAATGTATATCTACGACCTACTTACCATATATAAACGAAGGAATAATTAACTATTCTAATTTGGAACTTATTATAATTTATAAGAAAAAGAAATTGTTTAATTAAATATTAAATAAATTAGATATATTTGTGATATATTTTAGTATAATGATGGATTAAACTCTTATTAAGGAGATTTTTCCCTTAAAGGTAAAGCAATCTATATTTTATTCAAAATAATTACATTGTCCTGTTAAATATTCATTGCTTAAATCAATACCTATACATATATACAATGTATTGAACGAATTTAACATTTTTATTGTAACACGAGACTAAGGCTAGCCGCACACTCACAATATTATTGTCAATACAATATTGACAATAATATTGTTCAATATATGGCACCGAACACTATTTCGTCGTAAAATCAGTAGCTTTATTTGTGTGTGTAAGTGTTAAGTCTAAAATGAATAGAAAGAAAAAAGCTGTTGCTTTAGTTAATGTACCTATTTAGCTTACTTACAAAAAAAGCATTAAAGACTGGATGAAAAAAACTGAGTTTAATCGTTTCAACATTATTAATGAACTACAACTAACAGAGGTCATTCGTGGTCCAGAGGCACAAAATGTGACTGTAAAAGCGATAGGTTGTAGGTTCGCTTTCCGCTCGAGGAAATAAAATATTTAATATTTTCATTTCTTCGCTCTTGGTGTCGATAAAGCGCAGCGTTGAATCCCGCTACCCAACATACAATGCCAATATTATTTTCACTATTTACAATGTTTTCGTCGTCTATCTTGTATAAAAAGTATAAGCGTCCGCCTCCTTTGAAGTCTTTTTTTCAAACAAAATATTGCCCGCACGCCCCGATATTTTCGTGACAAAAATAGAATTTTTAGAAATCCACAATAATGTTGACAAACCAGGCACACACGCGCAATATTTTTAATAATACGTACTTTATTGACAATATTATTGTACGTGGATGGCTAGGCTAATAAACTGTAAGGCTTAAATTAAACTTACACTGATGCACAGGACGGGTCCGACTTTAAACATGGAGTATCTATACGAGAATTGACTAATGTCCTGCAACGTGGTTCCGCAAGGCAACTTGTGACCAATCTCTGCCATGATAGTGTATGCAAACTGCTCCATACGCTTCGGTGTCCCTCCCATACATACGAACTAAGACAACAAATAAAACAAAAACATTAGAAGCTAGTAAGGTTTTTGGTCTTTTATTTTATGTTTTAACTAAAAGGTAAGTAACTTAACTTACCTTAACGTCTCCAAACATCTCAACAAGGTCATGGGAGCCACTGCCCAGCGCCAAATGATAGAGAATATCTTGGTCCATAAGTTCGATATTGGGGTTGCGAAGACGTACACTGCCATCGGGATACCTTTAAAAATAAATATCGTAATCACTAAGCATTATTTTATATAATAATAGGTAATATTAGAGTATCAGTATAGTTTTTCATACTTCAAGGTTTATGTCAACCTTATTAGCATAATCTATTCGAGCTCATAATAAAATGTAAAGTATTGCTGTAATAATAATAATGTCACATGATTATACATAATTCATTATGTTCCTAAATTTAAATATTTTTTTTCCTTAATGTCAATGGGCTTCTTAAAATTCTTTGAGGGACGACATATTTAAAAAAAATATATAAACAACAAATACGAATATGGTTTCTTAAACATATTTTCTTAAGTAAATAATATAATCCATCGTGGTGCATTGAAACTTCAGACTTGTTGCGGGTTCGATCTCCACTCGAGGGAATTAATTATTTTTTAAATAAGACAAAGTGCGACATTGAGTCTTTCTTCCCAATACTACGCAGCTACGCAGCGTCTTGATGTGGGCGAAAAGCGGAGAACGGAGTGTTATATCACTAGGTTATCTCAGTCTTCTTCTGGTATATGCTGAACAAAAATGTGAAACTATAAAAAAATGCTGTTATGTGCTGGAGCAGTAAGAAAGTCGTGTGGATACAAGTATATATTTATTTTAAAGTTAAAGTTCGCATATTTTTTGTAATGTTTTTGAAATTGAAATGTCAATAAAACAAAAACTTTATTTGCTTACTTAAGTGCCCGTGGACTTAACTATATTTTTGAAACATTATCACATTGATCGATAAGACGCAATAAAATTGATAAAAAATGTTCACAAGTAAATAATAATAAAAAAATTAAATCAGCTTCACGCTGTATCCCGCACACAGCAGGGTCGGCAGGGAGAACCTAGTGTTAAGACACTCCGTTCCCCACTTTCCGCCGAGTTCTGGAAGCATTGCGAGTATCTTCCTCGACACTAAAGCGAAGAAATGAAAATATAAATTTAAGTAAATATTTCATCTCCTTGTCTGAATGCCTCCAGAATTCGGCAGAAAGTGGGAAACGGAGTGTCTTAACACTAGGTTCCCTCTGCCCACTCTGCTATGTGCGGGATACAGCGTGAAGCTGATTTAATAATAGGCCTCTGAATAATTTAACATCCGTATAATCGATTTAAAAGAACAACCTAACACTGTTTTTGTCTACTTCTCCCGTATTGTTAAGATGAAACTCTTCGCCGTCAAACGTCTTCCGGTGCGGCGTGTGGTATCCATTTTGATGTTCGGACGACTGATCGACATTCTTCAAGCTGTCATTGTTTTGTCCTTTGAGAAAGATCGCGTTGGTTTGGGGCATTGCTTATGACTGGCAAAAATAAAATAACAAAGCTTATACTCGTTCTACTCCACCTATTTTTTTTTCTTTTTTTTTAAATTAGGTGCTGTACTCCACCTGCGTGTACCTAAATATCTTTTTCAATGCCAGGTAAAGCAAACTGAACTATGTACGGCTTTGTTGGAAGTATAAATTTTATTTACTTTAAGAGCTTAATACGTTATTAATAAAAAATATCAATATATGATAACATCTTATTTTCTGTATCGTAAACAATGTAAGTTTACAAAACACAATTTATATTTTTTATCATATACATAATAAAGAATCGCGTGATTGTTAATATTGGCTAACAACTCGATCAAGGTTACTGTGTAGTTATTCGATCCAAACGTAGATAAATGAAAGGGCAACATAAGAAAATAGTGATCGAAGAATGTGCTTACGAAATAACTTTTTTTTACTGAATATACTTAACTATACGATATTATTTTTTTATTTTTCTCTTTAATAAATACCACAAATCAAATTGTATGTGAAATTTTAGCTTGAAACATTTCTTATAATATAATTTAAATTTAGTTTAAATTTATAAATTTTACTAATAATGATTTAAAATAAACTTTAAAGAATCATTTAAAAATAATTGCATATTGCAATGAATAGCCACTGTTGCGCAAGCTGCATTTGAGTGTGCTTTATATTTTATGAAAGTATAGTGTAAAGCTATTATTTTACAACAAAATTGTTAACATATACATATATTAAGAAAATAATAAAATAATATTAAATATTAAACATGAAAATATTATTAAGGAAAATACTATAAAACCACTTAATATGTCAAAGTTATTAATCAAGTGCTGTAATAACAATTATGACAAATATTACAAAATATAAAAAAAAAAACTTACCGTATAAAATAAACACATAAATAATATTTAACCTAAATCACTGTAGAGCACAACGAGAGCGTTGCGCTACGTCAATTTCCCGAATACAAATAAGATTCAGACCGACGGCCGGGGCTCTCTAGGCAGTAGGCAACCATAGAAACGCTTAATCCTAAAACCAACCAGTCGACGCACATGTGTGGACAATGGATTAATAAATATGAGTAATTACGTGTAGTAAACCATGCTGTTAAAGAAATTAAGGGTATACAATTAGGGTTTCTTTTACTTTGCCCTTACATATCATACTATGTTTGGGCCTGAAATATTATATGAAAATAAAATAAATTATTTTTTTTTTTTATTTTCATATAATATTTCAGGCCCAAACAGGCCTTGAGGCCGGTCGTGGCGCAGCGGCACGAGGTGTGACTGCAAAACCGACCGGTTGTGGGTTCGATCCCCACTCGAGGAGATGAAATATTTACTTAAATTTATATTTCCATTNTATATATATATATATATATATATATATATATATATATATATATATAGTACAAAAAAAATTTAAGTTATTTGGTTTTTTTTAAAATTATTTTGTAACGATGTTTTATATTATAATAAAAAAATATTTCCGATATTTTTCGATTCCGGTTAAGCCGGTAGTGTAAAGTAAGAATTTTATTATTTATAACAATCACATAAAATACATTAAAAAAAACTATAACTATTTCTTAAATTCTGCTAAACGTCTATCTGATGATATTAAAAAATAAATATGCATAGTATTCAATGTTTTATAGACTTGTTAATAGACTCCATGATGTTGACAATTCCGTCTCCTCAAATTGCTTGCATTATGATCCCGGGAGCCATATAATACATATATACAGATATATTATTTGAACATTTTATTAGTTTAGAGATGCCTAGACAACATTTGTTGTCCCCAGCTGTCAATTGTGCGAATCTTTGCTATCAGGAGAAAATCGAGAAAGCGGAAGCGGACCAGGAAGCGGATGTTGACGCGGCTATCGAAGTAGCCACTATGAAAGAGAATAAATAGAATGCCGCCAGCATTTCTAGCCAGTACCAAAGGATTTGATATCCAGCAGGCAGTAATGAAACAATAATAAAAGAGTCATAAAAAACATCTGAATGTGATAAAAATGACCATCCCCGCCTGAGGGCTCAGATATTAATATAATGTAATATTCTGTATATTTTGTAACACAAGTAATTCTAACGATAGACTTGGAGAAGAGTGGATTCAGAGTCAGATCTGTAACTTATGGACTCACACTGGCTGTGCAGCCGAAATAAATCTGCGATTTTTGTCATTAAGTTCAATACATTTAATTTGGCTAAAAGGAGCCCATATAACTCGCATTTAATCTCAAATTGACAAATTTGCGTTGATTCAGAATATATGTACATATTTTATAATATTCTGTGGATTTTTTTATTTCATAGTAAATCATAAATAAATATCAAAACCGGTGGTGTATTATTTAGATTTATATTCCTTTTACTTTTCATACTGTACCTCAAAAACAAAATGGGCGGCCACATTACCACCTTCTTCCTCTACTTTATTTTAAAATATATATTTAAAATAGAAGAAAGATTTCTAGTGAAAATCCAAAAGACTTCATTATACATATTTATAATTGTCTAGACGTATATTATAGATAGAATACTGCACAATGCACGGTGTGTAATTTCTATAATATGTATATTATTTCGAGCCTTAAAAGATTAATAATTTATTTATAGAATATTTAGTCCATCTCTATAATATTTGATATTAATATTTGAGACTGTCGTGGCGCAGTGACACAAGCGTGCGAGACAAGTCGCACGCGAGGGTGATGGGTTCGATACCCACTTGAGGAAATCACATATAAAATATTTTTATTTCCTCGCTCTGGTAACGAGGTTAAGCACGGTATTGAGTTCCGCTACTCCACACGCAATGCCTCATGAATTGGACGGAAACTGCAAAACGGAAGTGTCCTAGTGTGGAACGGTGCCTTAACCTGTGAAGCTAAAAAAAAATAAACAAAAAATATGTGCCTAAATCTTTTTTTAACAGTCAAAAACACCATCTACTTACTCTGCACAAGTTTTAAGCACAAAAGTATTTTTTTTTAAATCAAAAAGGAGTTTGAAGCTGCTTCACACTTTTTCACGTAGTAAGATAGAAAGAAACTTCACAACACTTTCCGCCCAAATCATAAACTCATGTTGTATCGAGTACCTACTTTTATAATTTTATTATTTACCAGTGACAAGCTCGCGGCTTGTCCCGCTTGACATACATAATTATTAATTTACTAATCTGTACTACTTTCGTTTTCTAATAATTATATAATTTTAAAAACAATATCTATACCAAAATACTTATTTAGAAGACGTATAAAAATTTGAACGTAGCGGGACTCGAACCCGCACCTCCTAGAAACCGACCAGGCGCTATGACCACTAAGCCATACGTTCTCATCAAGCTAGCTTGAAAAAAATATCTATACCTACATTGAAATGTAAAGTATCAGCCAATTCAACAAAACAGCTATTTTTATAAATTTTGTAGAGCAACATTCTTTAAAATGGTATTAAATGTTTTATTTATAGGCCGACGAGAAATAAAACAAAATCCTAAATGTTAAGGGAAGCTAGCCAAAACGTATAATAGTAAATGAAGACTGCAATTAAATCAATTAAGCCGTTAATGAGATTAGCGTGAACAGACGCACAGACAAACAGACAAAACTTTTAAAAACATTGTTTTTGGGCATATTACGTTAATTAATGCCATCAATAACATTTTTTCTTATACATCTTCCAGGTAAAGACACCGACCCATTACGATTTTATTATAAGTAGATATAGATCATTTTGTTAGTGAAACCAGCGCCGCAGTGGGCGTGTAAAGGCGGGGATAATGATTATGATGAAGCTTACTTACATAAGGTTATTGAAAAAATCTTATTGCTTTAATAAATTAGTTCTCTTACAGCTGGTGTCAAGGGTCTTCGTTCCCCGTTACCAACACACGATTTGAGACGTTGCTTGTCGACTTATTAACTTAACGTTGTCTAACCAGAGTGGAATAAAAACAAATTAAATATAAATATACTCCTAGAGACGAACGAAACGAAGGGTAGATATGGAACTCACAACTATCGCAACTGTCTTAACGCTTGCCCATTGCTCAATAATAGCCTATTTTCGATGGTTTTCATTTATCAATTAAAATTTAAATCATTTAAAACAGTGTAGTTGTTCCGAAGATGTGCGTGTACCTTTTGGTAGACAAAAAACATTAAAATCATAGTTTGCTGTTTTTTCTGCACTGTAAAATATATTTTCGTAAAAATATTTAATGTAGGTACAGACGTATTTTTTTACCGTTTTATTATAGTAGATATAGATCGCATATTGGTGACATTTTGTAGAGTCAAACGTAAAGTAAATAGAAAATCAAAAGATATCTTTAGAATTAAGGAAATCAATGTGCTCTAGATATTATATGTTTCCGTATAGATAACCCTACAGTTAAACTAGGTTACTGGTTACAAGAGGTCGAGTCAAGTTCACCTAGTTTTCACTATGACCAAACTATTATTGTTTACTGATGCAACAATACGATTCATCGAATAAAATTAATATTGAACATTTTAAATGTTCTGTAACCAACAAGGAAGTAGATATAGTATTTCATGTGTATAGTATTTGGTATTTTGTAAAATTTCCTTTTACTTATGTAATTACGAGAGGTACGTACTAATGTGTTATTTTTTTGTTTTTGTTTTGTATTGATATAAAATAGACAAAGTAGACATATATTTACATACAGAAACGATTAAATTAATAACAGTCAACCTTGTATAATGATAATCATTTGAACCGTATAATAATTGCTGCAAATTTATATGTAAAGATTAAATGTTTAGTATAAATGATACTCACTCGTCGCGGAGTTCGTCATTATCGAAGGACATCCTTAATATCACACACAAGCACTACGAGAATTAGATACAATTGGATTACGTTCCACTAAACAGTGTAGGCGGATCGATGGGTGCAGCGACCCTAGCAAATGTTGCGCGACTGTACAATGTAGAGGTCCTCTTCTCCGCCCAAACGCGGTAGGGCGCGGATGCGTAGAAACAGCTTGCGCAGCCAGCCCGTCCGAAGCTTCCACATCGACAAAAAGGTTCGCGACAAAACAAATTTCAACTAAAATGTCTTCGTTCAATATCTTTTATACTTTAAAATAAAACAGCGTGGCCGTTATGTTATCTGTATTAATGATATCACAATCATTCTGTATCAGTTATCTCGAGCGGTACATTAACTTGTGTTGTACAATTTTCACTTTTTAGTTTATTATGATGAATTTTACACCTAACTCTGTCGACCTAACATTTTTAATAAACCACCTAAATTAAATAAAGAAAATGAAATCCAAAGCAAGAACTTAAATTATTATTAATTAAAATACTTATGAAATGAAATAAGGTCAAACCTTTTAAAGCTATCATTGAGATGTAGGTTACGTAACTAAAGTAAATTCCTGCTTGTGTAATTCAAACATACCCTACTCCAAAAGTTTGTCATCGGGAGAAGCAAATCTACTTGCATTTTGTTATTTCAATGAGTTTTTTTTTAAATAAACTTAGTCAACTTCTTATTTGTATAGATGCGATATTTTTAAATAGTTTAGTGGTTGGTCCCAATAAAATGAAGCAATAAAGCCAGCTCAGACGGTCGAATATCCAATAAAAACTGATAGGAAATTGTTTTTTTAAGTGAAAATATTATACTTCCAAGCCATAGACATTGTAAATGCCACATTCGAGATATACATAGATATACATAGAGTTTCAGATATCAGTATTATACACTGAGACAATTCTGTTCAAATTTTATTGTCATATTCGCTTGAATTGAGAATTGAGTGATGTCTTAATAAAAATAAAAAATCGTTTAATTAATGTTTAGCAAATACATATAGTAGTATGTACATTTGAGGCCGGTCGTGGCGCAGTGGCACGAGGTGTGACTGCAAAATCGACTGGTTGTGGGTTCGATCCCCACTCGAGGAGATGAAATATTTACTTAAATTTATATTTCCATTTCTTCGCTCTGGTGTCGAGGTTAAGCGCGGCGTTGAGTTCTGCCACTCAACACGCAATGCCTCCAGAATTCGGCAGAAAGTGGGGAACGGAGTGTCTTAACACTAGGTTCCCTCTGCCTACCCTGCTGTGTGCGGGATACAGCGTGAAGCTGATTTTTTTTTAAATTTTAGTATGTACATTTTTTTTTCAGCTTCGCGCTGTACGGGATACATGTAGTACATGTAGCAGAGTAGACAGAGGATGCCTACCCTGTAATGTGTGTGTAATGATTCTTTCTATCAAAATACTAGATACCCGCACATAGCAGAATAGGCAGAAGGAACTTGGGACCCCAGTCTTATGACACCTCGCTCCCCATTCGCCAACTCTACGCCGCGCCTCATTACTAAAGCCAGAGAAAAAAATATAATATTAAATATCTCATTCCTCCCAAGTGGGAGTCGAATTGATACCGTCGCGTTTATAGTCACACTCTTGCCACCAGTCATGGCTTCAAGCCGTGTATATTGATGTTATTTTTATTTAAATAATAATACAAGTATGTAATGCTTAACACTCTTTATTGGAAGTAAATTTACATGAATACATTGATAATAACATATTAACACATATAATTGATTACTTAACATGTCACTTTTATTTACTGTAAATCAGAATTTGATATTTGATGAAATTGTTTTTTATGATATAATCTACATAAAGAAAAATATTGAAAGTAAAGTAAGTTAATTTTAACACAGACGGAACTCGACGAAAGAAACTAATCAAAAAGGATTTAAGAGGAATACAACACTAGTTTCATTAATAATAATTATTATAAAAAAAGGAATAAAATTAAAGCTACAAATATAAGATATAATGATATGTTTTAAATCATACAATGCTAATAAAATGGCAAGATATTAAGCAAAAGAAAAAATAAACGCTTTTGCCGTAGTTTACCATTCTGTTTTGTATGTAGGCATAGGCATTAAAGAACAAATTTACTAAGATCTAAAAGAGTATATTCAAACATTCAACTTATTACATTATTGACTAGCAAAAAATATACCACTTAATTGAATTATGATCACTGAAATATTCGCGTATATTAAAATCTTATACGTAACATTATACAAATAACATTACTAATTCTGAGCAAATGTTGTTTTAGTTTTTACTTATTTAAATTAATGAAATAAAATTGAAACTGATATAGCAAATTGGAAAATGAATCAGGTGTCGAACATTGAAATTAATTCGAGTTTATTTTATTCAAGATCAAATTTCAAGCAAAGTTATAGCATAAGTTATACTTGCTATAGGTATAAATAAATTTAAAATTCATGTACCTAAGTAAAAACAGTAAGCAGAATTAGCAGAAACACTATTATTATTCTTATTTTTATATTGATAACAATATTATTCACTTATGAACACTAAATAGTGTTGAATGAACACTAAATAATGTAGTTTAAAAAGAAATATAGAAAGGACACAAAATAATATTCCAATAAACATTCGATATTAACTAATAATGGCAAAAAAATAATGTGGACAGAAGAATTTATTCAACTATTTGACTACTATGAGCAAATAGTGATGTCACCATAGCGTTTAAAATACTCCACAAATCCAGCGGATCTCTAACTAAAAAGGAACTATTTTATAATAATCCATTGAGGTTATATTGCCCTTAGCATGTTGAATTGCTTGTTACGTCACTAAATGAAGTATGGAGTACAAGACTAGATAATCTATAATAATATCACGTAACATTCAGCAAACAAGAAGTAAATATTGTATAGTTTGTACAATGAAGCAAAACAAAACAAAACTGATTAGTGATGTATAGAAACTAAATTCGTATACATCAATAATTGAGATTTTATATAAACATCGATCAATACTAACAGTATATTTGTAATGAATTATGAACATTAAAAAATATTGTAGGCTAACTTGAAAATATAGTTGTTTTTAAAGATATTAATAATTTTTCTCTTTTCCACCTTTCTGTATATAATAGTGAAACAATCGGTATCACTTTGGCATTATTTAAGTAATATTTAAATAAAATGATTATAAGAATAATTACTTAAGTGAACATTTTTCAGTTTCTGCATGTGATAGTTAATAATAAAATATATAAAGTCACATATATAGTCCTAATAGCAAAATATGAATTATTTAATACGTTTTGTATTCAATTTTAAGAAATGTCTAGCCTTTATAGTTACGCGAGGTAAGACTAAACTTATTACTAACGTTCTAACTAAATTTTTTCGGAAGAAATTTAACTACATTATTTTTTATAAGATATTTACATCAAAATCCCCTGCTGTTCAGAGATGTTATTTTGTTACATTAGGAGAATTATTTCACTTGTATCTACTTAACGTAAATTTAACGGTCACCGGCTAATTCATCTAAAATTCATCTAGGAAACGCTGGTTTAGTATAAATAATTCTTTCTGGGAAATATAGCATGGGGTTCCTTGTAATTAGGATCAGGTTGATTGCGGTAACGTCGAGCGAGCCAAACTGCGAACAGCTGCAAGAACACAATAAAAATAAAATTATTATTCCACTACATTACAATAAATTTTCCATTAAATAGACACCTGAGGTTATATCATAATAATTAACTGTGATATTAGGATTTACCTTCAGATTTTTTATTCTAATCACATATTTTAATTAGCTAACATTATAACAGAAAAGATATAAAAGCATGCATATAACATAAAAACAAAACTATTTGACGTTTATTAATAATAGTAACAATTAAAATTAATTATTACGAAAGCGCGATGTCCCGGTAGACCATTTTTTTTGGAGGAGAGATAATAAGGATAATTTTTGCCCATCAGCCATTTTATGCAAATGCTTTTTTTTATAGTATACCTTACATAATCACATATCAAAATCAGAGAGAAACATATGAACATAATTTTCAGCGCAATTTTTAATCTCGAAAGAAATGTATTTATCTAGATATATTATAGCCTAACAGTGCTTAGTGAATCAAATAAAAATAGTAAATAGTCTACAAGTCGTGGCCGCCCTGAAGTTAGGTTTTCTGAAATCATATGCATTTTTCACAGCGGAAGAGAACATTCAAAAGTAAAAAAGATCCTAAAATCACGGCGGCCACGCCTTGTTCACCATACTTTGTAAGTGAATGAGTAAATGAATGAAAGAATACACAAGTGATAAAAAAGTAAAAAAGCTAAACACACTATAGTTCCGTAATAATTTCCTTGAGTACAATTTCAATCAATATTATTTTTATAAAATAAACACATAAAAAAAATACCATTATATACTTAAATTTATAATTTATGGCGGGCTGTAAATATACTTTTATCAACTCTTCTCCTTCGACATAAACGTCAAAAAGTAAAATCAGATCATCAAAATAAGAAAATGCATCCATATGTAAAATGATATAAAGTGAAAATTTAGCATTTTAGATCGATAAAAAAGAAAAACGTGCATTATAAGCATGCAATGTAAATACAGGCTATACATCACAAGTTACACTTAGTTCTTCATATGGCATTTTTATATAATAAATATGCTACTACATGCAAATTTAAGAAATCTTGTAAGTCTGTGCCATATGAGCAAGCTGTAAGCGCTAAACCAATCCACCTTTTAATCATTAATCTTGAGACCATTCACAGAAATGCACTGGGATTAGCACGGGGATCCTTTTGGTTTCGATATCGAACCGTCAACCAAACACCCAAAAACTGGAAAAACCATGTTGTTAGTCACAGTGAGGCAAACACTACATAGCCCACAGAGTATCAATGTTATTTACAAGACTGATGCACAAATGAAATGTTAGTTACTACTTTTTTTATTATAGTTTTTTTTTTATTTCGATAAAATGTTCAGAATTTTATGCACTATAATATTAGCAACAGTAACCGGCAAGCTTTAAGGATCAATTTTTTTTAACTTCAGAAAATATAGATTTTACTAAAATCACCTTAAAACAATTTGAACATGTTTTTAGGTTGCTATTTTTTGATTTTGTACATTAAAATGTACATTATTTATTATCTGTAATGAAATTATTTACTTAAGGTGTCGATTACTGGCACCATTACCCTATATTATTAATTATTAATGTGAACTGTACAAACTTATATTTTTATTTTAACACATTAAGTATCAAAATCGAAGACATCAAAGATAAACATCGAAGGTAAAAGTTTTCACATATTTGCAGTTCTATGAGTGATGATAGAAAATAATGAATTAATTCCTATTAATTGAAATTTATGAATTTAATATTAAATGAATTATTCCTTCCATATGTATGTGTTGCACTCTGCTGTGAGCGAGATACAGTGTGACGCTGTACGTAGAGGCAACCTATTGTTAAGATACTCCGTTCCCTATTTTCCGCCGAATTCTAGATGTATTGTGTGTTGAGTGATGGATTTCAACGCCGCACTTTGTCTCGACACCAAAGAAAAGAAATAAAAATATTAAATATTACATTTCTTGGAGTGGGGATCGAGTCCACAACCAGTCGCACTTAGAGTCAGATACTTGTACCCCTGCGCCACGACTGGCCTCCTACCTATATATTTTATAAAAAAAAAAATATTTCATAGTATAATTACATTAAAATACAATTTACTCTTTTTCAATTGTGAACGTGGGCTTTAACTTCAATGTTTAATATTTTCATCATCCATTTACAATTTAAATTGTTGCATTTTAATTTAATGCATTAATACACACACATAAGAGGCTATCCATAAATTATGAACAAACAACAAATGTCACACAAATTTTATAGTGTCTTAGTGAGACGCCCTTCCTTTCTGCCTAAGCAATACACTATTTTGCAATTTTGAACCTAGAAATTATTAAATAAAAACAAGAGTTCCGACAATATATTTGTATATGTATTGAATTTTAAAATGTAACATCACAAAATTTTGACCCCACGTCTACTCACTCTATATCACACTTCATGGAACCCTCTATCCTTTTCCCCTTAACATGAAACTAAATTTATGAATAGCCCATAAAAAATAACATTAATATAGTATACCTTTACTTAACAAACAAATTCAGCGATGAAATACTATACAAATCTTGTAAATACATTTGTGATAATTTAAATGTAATAATAATAGTAATAAATAATGTTCAAAATAATTAATGTAAAAAAGAAAATTGACGAAACACATTTGTGTCATAATGTGAACTTTAAGTATTCACATTTTTATTCATCTTCTTATCTTTTTCTGATAACTTGTTTATACAATTGAAGATAAAAGAAATAAATGTGTAGTAAAATAGTTTAATGTTATGACAAAGATCAATCCATTTTATCATTATATATTTTTGTTATTTTATGATGTATAAAGCATTTATTTTGAGGACTCCATTCCCTAATTTTCATAACATTGAGTATCAGAACTTGTCTTCTAACTGGAGGAAATGAAAATAATTGAGTGCCTCAAGTAGGGATCCAACCCACACCCACAGACACTGTGCTGTTGTGACATGACAGCTTCAATAAAATTCAGTTTTATCAATTGACCAATCACCTAAGAAAATAACATTTTAAGTAGAATATAAATTCTTCAATTATGTAAATTATCACATACCTCAGTAAAGCTGAAGAACAGTCCAATTCCCCCACAAAGTTTAAATGCATAGTCAATTGTTTGTTTAAGATTTTCCATACATGGTTGACATTGACATTCTACAGATATGGGCATATTTTTACAGCATACTCTCTGTAAATATATCAAGTTAAACTGTAACTTATTTTGTTTTATTTATAAATAAAACAAAATATTTAAAATTAACAAAATATATATCTATATAAATAAAATTCTTCCATCATTGGGTAAATTCAAATAATTTTATTCAAAATAAGAAGTTACATTCTTCATTTTTTGAACGTCAAACAATTTACCACCACTTCACTAAAGTTAATGCCTCAGACCTGAGAAGAACCGGCGCAAAAAACTCAGCAGGACCTATTTTTTTTTAAATCAATTTTAAACAAATACATATTTAATTATCTGTGACAATGATACCTTTGAAACAGACACCTTTGAAACAAACTAGTAACTAGTAACTGACGAACAACGCACAGCTTAAACTAGAATCATAGAATGCTGAAAATTATTGAAATTCCTATGGTAGCCAGAAAAACAATATTACTAATAACATTGTAGTCCATGTAAACAAAGTTGCAGGTTACATTTAGTCTCTTATATTGATGTATATATGGCCATGAACCACTTTCCAAATCATGATGATATTATTTGCTCCCATTATTATCTTTTTTTTTATTTTTTTTTAATATGCAATTAATGAATGAAACTTTTTTTTTATATTGAAAGAAATATTGATTGATTATACAACATTTTGTTAGCTTGGAAATTAAAACATTATTAACTTGAACCTAAAAAACACCAATTTATTGTTATTTATTTTAAATTGAACCATGTAAACTTAACTGAATGACTAGTATCAATATTGAGTTATAGTTCAATTTTATATTATTTTATTGCACTATATTGAATTTATATTTAAATTTACATTGGGGATATTTATATTGGTAAAATGTCAATGCTGTCAACTCGACCACAGAGCAAAAAAATGAAAATATTAAATATTTAATTTCCTTGAATGGGAATCGAATCTAAAACCTATATCACAATTATAGTCGCATGTTTGTGCCCCTGCACCACAACTGGGCTTAAGTTTAAAATGATATAGTATATACAAAGAAATTCTATTTATTTTTTATTTGAAAAATTATTATTTTAGCTATGAATTTTTATCTAGATATAAGAACAATATGTGTGTGAAGAAAGTGTGAGAAAAGAGGCCACGGATAAATCTACAACCACAAAGGTGAAGCCAGGAACAGAAAACTAGTAACTAGTAAAAGTAAATACTAAGATTATAAGCTATTATGAAAATATGCTAAAATACACATTATGATATGACAAATTTATTGTTATTGTTACTAAAAAACTTACATCAACCAAGTTGCAAGATGGATAATCAATTGTAGCATTATTTGGCATTATTCTGCTCTGGAATCCACAACATTGAAATCTCTCTTGTACTTGCTCTTTTACATCCATATTTACTTTATTCCAGCCCTAAAATATTTGAGTAGTAGTAATAATTAATAAAAAACAGGTATTCTTTAAAAATAGATTGTATACAATATATATCAGGTTACATAGAGAATAACATGTACCTGTTGAGCCAGCATCTCTTGTTGTTCAGAATTTACAGCTAAACAAGCACATGCAACTGAAAATTGCACTAAAAATAGCAGGAAAAGTATGACCATATACTGTATTTTTGTTAAGGCATATATTATGCTTTATAAATTCTATATGAAATATCCTATTTTTACATCTGCAAATATCATTAAAATTATTGATTATAATATAATAAATGTTGTAAAGTTTACTATGCCTGTAGAGCAATAGTTATATGGAGTGGCAACCGCACAGACCTGAGATTTCCATATGGTAATTTTGATTTATCTCTTGCCTTCATTGATAGACCTACTCACCCATACTATTCTTGAGGGAATGGACATGCTCAATCAGCATAATAACAGTAAAACCTGCTCAAAAGCTCATTTTATGGTAAAATTGCTCCAATTCTAAGCTCACATTCTGACCACTTTGGTGTTGACCCTGAGTCATAATCTCTTTTTGTGGAAGTGTTAGTCTGCATAATGCTTCATAGTAAAATATTTTTTCATACACTATAATCTGGATCTTTACATTTTGGACCATGCAAGCCTTCCAAAAGCCTGGCTTTTTATGAACACAAAATCCAATGTAAGGAAGCAGAAAAATAATAATTTTAACAATAGCACTATTCTCATAATTGATAAAGGATACAAAAAACAACATCACTTGATGATGTTTTACAGCTCCAGCCAGTCCCAAAAGCGATATTAATATGAGAAATACTCCACATGCTAAAATTCCTCCTACTATGGGAAGATTGGTCACTAACGACGATGCCTGCCCGTACACCGCAACTGATATAAGGATAGAAGCAACCACCTGTCAAGGTTTAAAAAGTTTAGAACGTAACAATGTAAGAATAAATCTAAATCATAATTAATATGAGATAACATTATACTTACAACATAAAGAATATTTAATGCTATTAAAGCATTTTTTGAACAAGTGAACCCTCCACACATCCTGAATACAAATTATTTCAAGCAATGACAACGATGTTTTATCCTTGTATTCTACAACAAAATATAACTTAAGGATAGTAATTTAATACCTCAATTTTCTTATTATGCAAAAAACATTTTTTTCATCAACAAATTTTATAATATCTAATGTCTATATTGAATTAGGCCTTTTACTTTTGTTTCACAATTTATATTACATATATAAGTCCTATGTCACGCATGACAGTCTGAGATCTATTAGACAGTAGAATGTACTCTGTGCAGTAGACTGTTCCCTATCTGTTAGATATTATCTGAGATAAAAATCATGACCACAGTACACATTTGCCTCAAACGGTTGTTTTGAATTTATAATTATGTCTGTTGCGTTTTGACAAGAATAATATAGGCATTACCGTACTTTAATGATTTAAATTTTAAAGTGATTTATGTCGTATACCGTACTGTTCCGTTCGCACGCCGTTGAAATTTGATACAGTACTTCGCAGTTCTCAGAAACGCTTATGTTTACTTATTAATAGTAAATTATTTTAAAAAGATGAATATTTTATTAAATACTTAACTAAATAATACACAAATAGTCAAGACAAATTTAATGATTAAGTGTTTACCAAAATATATTTAAGAAAAAATCTTAAATAAAATCTACCCACCTTTTTAGTGTATTCTTAGCCAATTTCTGTTCTCAAATGAATATTTGTAAGTAAAGTATATTCATTTTTTACTACTTTCAATGCAATAAGTCTATACTTAACATTTTTAATAATAAAACGTGCTTATAATAAAAAAAAATAATAAAAACAATGTTTGTGTTAGCTACACACACCTAAATTATAAGCACATTTTATTATGAAAAACTTTTAGTATGTACTTATTTCATTAAAAATAGCATAAAAAATTAATATATAATAGTTTAATTACGAATGTTTTTGAAAAGAAATTAGCTAAGAATACACCAAATCTCCACGTAGAATATACAATTTTATGAAGGTTTTTTCTTAAAATATATTTTTGTATACACTAAATCATTAAACTTGTCTAGACTACTTGTTTATTATTTAGTTAAGTATTTAATATGATGTTCATCTTCTTAAAATAATTTACTATTAATGAGTAAACACAAGAAAATTGAAATTTGTGCGTTTCGGACAACTGCCGTAATGGTGTATCTAATAAAATCCCATGTTTATAAAAAAAGGTTTTATTCCAGTAAGACAGCGCCTTACTGTAAAATAAATATGATAGTAGTGGGTTTGAACGCCACTCGGGGAAAATATTTATTTTCACTTCCCGGCTCTGCCTGGTGAACAATGTCTCGAATTTAGTTTGGTAATATTTTTTTCAATTACAATCTATTATGTTGAGTTCCATATTATTTTTTACTATAAATTAGGTTTAATATAATATTATAATTTTAAATTGAAATTATATTTGTATTGTATAATCGAAACGACGTTATCTAACGTACTGTTTATTTTGAGTTATTATAATGTTAGACATCGGACTCCACGGAAGCTTTAGCAACGCAGAGATGAGTCTTAAGTAGCATTCTCTTAATTTTAGGTCAACAATCATCATTGATTTTTTATTTATTACTTCATGATTATAAATGTTTCAGTGATCGTTAACATATACTTATATTGACATTTTGAACAAAATCAATAACTAGCACAATTCATATACTTTAAATGAGTTTTTGATTAAGTTCCAACATGTTTTATATAAATACATCATTGAGAGCGACATCAAGAAGGTAATGACGCTGGTTGAAGACAATGATTTTACATGAAAATTGGCAGTGACAGTTATGGAGAATAATGACTTTAGATTATAGAGTAGACGAATGGATTTGATCAGAGGCTGTAGTGCTGAATTTTAGACATATTTCGAAAAGGTTAACTTACGAATGGTTCGTGGGATGATTTTTTTATGTTTAAACTAATTATGAATTTATTCCGTGAACACTTCTCGAATTCTATCCTTTTGAATCTTCATGCTATACAACTTTCGTGGCATTCAGTTTCAGCGTAATGGAAACGTTATAAATATTATTACTGTTTTATCCATGTCGAACAGTACAAAAATAAGCTACTTGAGCTTATATAAGTATAAAAAGATATATAAAATTTAACGATTTCTATAAATGTTCTTAAATTGTTTTTATTTAGTTTTTATCTGTAACATGGCTCCTTGCAAGGACGACAATCGGCGGCAAGGGCGCCCCCCGCTGGACTCGTGTCTATGCTTGAATTATTTAAAATTTACATTTTCTCAAAAGTATACGTTCAAATTACATGCTATAAAAGACAAAGTATTTCTTCATAAAAAATCCTTGATGATGGAAAACTTTCGCTCGTAAGTTACAATATCTTTATCAAATAAAAAACTTTGAAATATCACCTTGCAATTTTCAATTATTTTTTTGCCACAAAATATCTTATTGTGCCTTATTTATAAGAGATAGATATACCGTATCGTGGAGTTTTTTTTAGAACTAATAAAATAGAACTAATAAAATGTATGGAAGAAATGTTCTTCTTCCATACAATGTACTGACATATATTTTAATATATTTGCAGCGCACGCGCTTAAAGCAATTCGATGGCGTTATTTATTATTATTATTATTTCGTTATTTAAGGCTATCTTATACGTACACCAATATTATATAGCCTATAGCACTTCTAAAAAACGTAGCTTTCAAACAAAATCAAAAATAAGTAAATCGGACCATTAGATCCAGAGATTTTAGCGTTTAAACAAACAAACAAACAACAAACTCTTCCACTTTATTATATTAGTATAGGTAAAAGCCGAAAATTATCTTTATAAAATTTCCTTGATGATGAAATAACTTTCGATCGTAAGTTTTCAATTTAAATGTGTTTCAATATAAATGTGTTTTCAATAGATAAATATTAAATAAAAATATTAAATTACACCAAGAAAAGAAGAAGAGAACCAAAGTGTAGTTTAAATTAATTATAAACAGCAAATAATTACATAAAAATTAACAATAGTTCGAAAATGTATGAAAATTTATAAAACCGTCAACGTCATCTGCACGTTCGCGTCGGTTATACTATGCCGCCCGAAGGCTAAGTCATTTCGAATCAGTGACATCTCTTTAATTATTTATTAGAATGTTATACAGTAAATTATAATTTCAATCTAGATAAAATGCTGAAAGTGACTATTATATTTATGTTCATAAGGATAGAAGAATATCAAAATATAAAAAATACATTAACAAAAACCCAATAAATTTAAAGTATTATATAATTATTAAAATGGTTACTTTAACTCAACCTTCAGAGATAAACATGGTATGTGTATCGCGGACTTTTTTAAACATTATTTAAAGAACAATATTTTTTTTAAATATTGTTTTTATGTATCTCATGAAGTTGAGTCAACGCACGCCATGTATGCGTTAAGCAAGTTCATTTTGGGTGACGTTTTCTTAAACTAACAAATAAACTTTGCAAACTGTTGCTTAGCAACAGTCGGTTGTTATTAACAGAAAGTATTTTAATATATAATACTAGCGGCCCGTCCACGGCTTCGCTCGCTTAAAATTCATTATTATTGGTTTAATAAGCAGAATTGATTGACAACTATAATGACTTCTAATATGATTTTTTTATTTTAATCTTTAATCTGTAATATTCTAATATGATTTTTTTACGACATTATCGTAATTTCTATTAGAATTTTTGATTGTTTCGAACTAAAAAATACGACAAATGTTGATATTTGATATTCATAAAAGATACATAAAGCTAATTATTTATTATATGTATATATTTTTGTAACATATATATGTTATATTTTTTAAAGCTCTGTTAAATGTGCTGATGTTACTTAATAATTTAATGTACTGCTTCAGAAACAGCCTTAAATGTAAAAATATTGATTTGGGTAAGGATTCATAATATTCTTTGTAAAATATCTGTAATGTTTGCATATTAACTCCTGTACAGTTTTTAAATTAGTTACACATATTATTAGCTAAATGTACAATTGGTAAATATGTAGTTATTACAGAGTACACGTAGAAAGGATGTTTTTAGGCATTTTTATATAGATTTATTTCAAACGAACGAACGAACCAAAAAATCTATGTATTTGCTTGATATCTCTTTGAAGATCAAATCGTTCTTTATCTCTGTGTTGAATTAATTACGATTTAAACTTAACTGTTATGATTTATGAAGGTAATCTCCACTAACAATTCAATTTTGTTTACTTTATTGTATAAAATATTGTATAATAGTGCTTCAAAAATATATATTTTTATCAACAGTCATATAACCAAGACGTTTCGAATGTCATTCTTTAGCCAGGAATCTTACCAGCGCGATTGCTATATAACATTCGCAGGCAAACTAATGCCTTGAGTTCATTCAAATGACGATAACTTTTTTTTTAATGAACCGATTTTGATGAACCAAACTTTAGTAGTTAAGTTGAGTTAAAACAAAACAATTGATGAAACTTTTAAGTAAATCGGTTCAGTACTTTAAAAAAAAATGCGGACATAATATATCGACAGACAGACAGACAGACAAGAAATACAAAAAAAATATTTTTGCATTCTATTATTCTTTTTAAGTGTCTCTGACAAAATATTTTTATTGTCTTATTATATATAGAGATTAGTATATATGTATAATGTAATGTTATATAGCCTATAGTACTTCTGAAGAATGCAGCTTTATAACAAAACAAAAACAAAGTAAATCGAACCAGTAGATCTTAGCGCTTAAACAAACAAACTCTTCCGCTATATTATATTAGTATAGACTAGCTGTCCGCCCGCGGCTTTGCCTGCTTGAACTACATGATTATTCATTTAATAAACAGAATTGACTGACAACTATAATGACTTCTAATATGATTTTTTTATCTGTAACCTTCCAATATAATTTTTTTACTACATTTTCGTAATTTCTATAAGGTTTTATGATGGTTTTGTGCAATGTTGATACTTGATATTTGTAATAATATACTTTGAGCATTGATACATAGAGCTAATTATTTATTATACATATATATTATTGTAACATTACATTCTTTTTTTTTCAGAAACAGAAATACCCTTAAATGTAAAATTATTGATTTGGGTAAGAATTAATAATATTTTATATAAAATGATTGCGGTAGTTTTTAAATTAGTTATATATATTATTAGCTGAATGTACAATTGGTAAATATGTAGTTATTACAGAGTACATGTAGAAGGGATGTTTTAAGATATTTTTAACTTAACTTAGCTTCACGCTTTATCCCTAGCGGGGTAGTCAGAGAGAACGGAGCGCCAAACGCTATGGTCTCTACATACCTCTTTCACCTTGTCCACTATCATCAACCTCTTCATACATACCCTCCGGGGGGTCCTCATGCTTTTTACGTGTCCTTCCTCCAGTATCTTTGATACTGTGTTTTCGAAGGTCAACCGAGGTCTCCCCCTATCTCTATATTCAATATATCTCCATATGAAATAAATCGATATTTTTATATTGATTTATTTCAAACGAACGAATGAACCGAGGAATCTATGTATTTACTTAATATTTCTTTGAAGATCAAGTCGTTCTTTATCTCTTTGTTTTCAGCTTCACGCTGTATCCCGCATACATCAGGGTAGGTTAAGACATTCTGTTCTGCCGAATTCTGGAGGCATTGCGTGTTGAGTGGCAGAACTCAACGCCGCACTTTGCCTCGACACCAGAGTGAAGAAATGGAAATATAAATTTAAGTAAATATTTCATCTCCTGGAACGGGGATCGCAGCCACAACCAGTCGGTTTTACAGTCACACTTTGTGCCATTGCACCACGACTGACTTCTTTATCTGTGTTGAATTAATTACGACTTAAACTTAACTGTTATGATTTATGAAGGTAACCTTCCAACAATTCAATTTTGTTTACTTTAATGTTTGTACTATAAACAATAGTGCTTTAAAGATATATATTTTTATCAACAGCCATATTTTTTTTTTCGAATGGACTAAGTGCTGTTGATCTGGATTGGTCTTGACAGCGTCACCCTGGGGGGCGAGTGTAGCTCGCCCTTGAAGAGAAAAATTACGAGCTTTGATGGACGCTCGTGAAGTGTTGGCGATCACGGGGGCCAATGCCCCACATACGCTGATCATGGGGGGTTTCGACCGTTGGGCCCCGTCGCGGCGAGGCGTGGACATGCCGTGAGTTAGGACTGGCCTCGGCGCCTCTCACAGCGGCGAGAGCCATATAATAAAGAAGTTTCGAATCTCATTCTTTAGCCAAAAATCTTACCAGCGCGCTTCAGAAAATGATGTTTTATACACAGTACCATCAATTAGGCTTAAAGTTAAACTGTAACTGTTCGGACAGTTCAAAATCCCGTTTTATGTTAAATTTCACTTAATATATAATTATATTCGTTCATCGAAAACGACGTTTTTCTAAATACATACTACACCGTTAAAATACAAATTTATTTTTATTATAAACAATAAATCCATTTATTATAAGTATAGATATAGATTGTTATATAATTTTCGCAGGCAAACTAATGAAACAATTCGTGAAAATTTTAAGTAAATCAGTTCAGTACTTTCGGAGATTTTAGTGGTCATACGTACAGGCAGACAGACAGACAAGAAATTAAAAAAAAAAATTTTTGCTTTCTACTATTTTTTAAGTGTCTCTATCCATTTCAGTCAAAATTACTAAATGTACAAACAAAATATTTTTACTGTTTTATTATATATAGGGATAGAGATTATATAATATTGAATATTATTATTAATAGAGTTGCGGTAGTATTATAATAGATATTCTATAGACTTATTCTTATCCTCTAGCTCTCGCATGACAATGCTGATGCAATCGTGGTACTGGTGAACAGCGACTGGGCGCAAAACTGAGAGAGAATTTGATGATTAATAACTTTTATTTCACCTATTTTTGCAATAACACTTACCGTTTACAAAAAATGCAAAAAAAACCCGTTTTTTGACCTTTGATCTCGAATATCTTTTTTAGCAAACATTGGATCGATAGGGACTGTTGACATATTATTTATAATCATGTACTTAAGGTCTATGCAAATTTTCAGCTCTATGCGAATTATCGAAAGATTAGCCCAGTTTTTATATCTATTTTAACCGGACTATGGGCGAATCGAAGCTCTCACTGATCAAAAGTGTGTTTCGTTGTAATCCTCCTTCTAGACCGTTAAACCTACAGCTCTGAAATGTTACAGGAACGTAGTGGACGACACCGTTATCCCAGCGAAGTAGTTTTGTAGTTTGATTGTAGTTGAAGTTTTTGAGTAAATGGTCAAAATGTGTCCCATAGTTATGCTCTGGAACGTTTTGAAATATATCTCAGTTTTAAAGAGTCATTTTATATTAAGTAACTCTTAATTTTTTTAATTAAATTGCGCAACATAGCTTCGCTCAACTCCACTCGCTGTGCACAGCATGTGGCGGATCCTAGTTGTATTTTGTCACTAACTATTACAGAAGAATAAATATATCTGCAATATTTAAACTCGGAGTACACATACATACTCCTTATAAATATATTGTAAATATATCTCCTTGTAAATTGTGCTCACCGTGCTGTAAAACGTGTGGCAACTTAAACAACCTTGGGAATCATTAAAATCTCTCGTAACATTTTATTCCTTTCTTACTTTTTCTTTTTCACGCTTCGTTGACTTAAAGAAAGAGAGAAAGCAGGGAACAGTGTTTTAACACTAGGCTCGCTACTGCGATAAGCTGAAACTGAACTTCTTCTGAAATACACATAAGTGTAATTAAGAAAAATAAAAAATATATAATTGTATGGTTCAAGAAGGCAAAAACGCGCGGTGGCCACTTGTGTTAAAATAAAAGCAAAAACTATGTCAAAATCACATCATAACCACTATGCACCATTCAGCAAAAATGACTTTGCATTGTATTTTAAATTTTTGAAAATAAAACAAATGTTATTTTATTTCAATAACTACTTATACTTAAATTGTCTACTTTTACATATCTTATTACGTTGGTTACTTAGTATTGTTTATTTCTGAGGTTTCTTCATGAGTACTTTCATTTACCTCTTTCAGTTTAAGTTCAAAAAATTGTTTTCTATGATTTAAACTTATGTGGGGCTGTCTTACACTATAATTTTCATTACCCAATTTAGTGTATTTACTTTTTCCTTCATTACCCATGAGTTCTCTTAAAGCTATATTCCTTTGTAATAATTTCTCATAAAATATTAAGCCAGCTTCAATATAATCTGGTCCAAGTTCACACAATTTCTTATCAACTTGGGCTTCATAATGAACTTCTGTCATATCTTTAAAAAGAAAATAGGAACCCATGCCAAAAAGTCCTATGATAGAATAAAATATTCCTCTTAAAGATTGTGGTGCTGCATACAAATTGAGTCTTCTATTTAAATATTGTGATAAATTATAAACAAAAAACACAGCTATAAATGGGTAGGTTGATTCAATCATAACTTTATTATTTTGAGTCATTAATATCTCCCTGCAGATTGCAAATTCTTTCACTTTATCTGACAGTATAAGAGCTTCTCCTAATTTACTGCCATATTCTGAAGTCAAATCCAAATCTTTCTGATTCACCTGTAAGCATTGTAATATTTAAAAAAAATGTATGTAATAAGAGGTTTAATTAAAACTTTTATTCCCTATTTGTATTTTTGTACATTGACAGTTCATACCTGAATTTTCTGTTTTTCTACATCATCTAATGATGTGTATGTAAAATTTACAGGAATCCCAACTAGCACACCAAATCTAGAGCTAGTGCTTCCTATAAATAAAAGTAGATTTTTTACAGAAAAAAAAGTAATAGTTTCACAATTTAATATTTTTCACATTTATCTCATATTTTTTTCTACACGGATGCTGTATCCCGCATATACTAGAGTAGGCAGGAGGAATCTTAAGATACTCCATTCCTTAGTTTCCACCAAATGTATTGGCAATAAATTTCATATTCAATGCGCAATGTTTCTAAAATGGGTGAAAAGCTTAGAATGGGATCTTATAACCAGGTCCTCTCTAGTTAGTAATTGCTACATAGGAAAAAAAGAATTTAAATAAATCATATTATAACAGATTTTTTTACCAGCATGAAATAAGTCATAGCCGTAGACACTAAATGGTACAATCAATTTCCTTTGCGTATTATTTATTTTCAAGAGGTCTAAACATTTTTCATACTTCTGCTGCAAATCAATTGGTAGATCCACAGGCTTACCATTGCTGCCAAAAAATATATTTTAAGTGCAATCAAAATATCTAAGCAATGAAATAGTTAAAATAACATAAAAGCTTAAATTTACCTATATTGTTGCACGAAGTCTTTGTATTTGCTTATAAGGAGTGTATGAGGTGTGAATCTAACTGCAGTAAGTGCAATACCGGTGCTCGTCACGACGAAAAAAGAAAATTTACGGCCCTTTTCAGTCAAAAACCAAGATATAGGTTTTCTTGCTGACAACATTTTTGTAGCCATGTAAGAATGAAGATATTGCTTACTAAACAATATTTATCATTTATATAATATATAATACATTTTTCAATTTTTTAATTTAAGGTTAAAAGCCTAAGTCATCTGTGATCTGTCATAACCAGGCTCTACAATCTTAGTACAACGAAGCTGGAAACTTTTGACGTATAATATTATTAAATTAAGAAGTATGTAGAGTATCGAGGCTTTGGACCATTATAGACAACTTTTTATTTTGTAGCATTATATTTGCATTAGTTGAGACTAAAAATTCCAGAGGTCGCTTTAGAATTGAATATTTCAATTAACGTCAACAGATGTCACTGCAAATTGAATACGAACAATAATAATAATTTATTTTATTAACTTTGTATATTTATAATTATTAATATAAAATTATATCTACCTTAAATAATTTCTTGTATATCTCATTAAATAATTATATATTTTTCGCAATCCGTTCTTCACTATCTGTGGTACTCTGAATAACTCTCTACTCTATGGTAGATGGTACTCTATAGTCTATTTATCTAATAATTATAAAATTTAAATTTAAGAAATATCTGTTGATGCTAGTGTTGCTCGTCGATTTCTGTATTCAAATAGGATATTTTTGTTATAGTATATTGGTTTATATGTACGATTTTCGAGTTCGAGTACGAGTACGAGTTGAGCTCAAGGTCCTCGGGTAAATTAATTTTACTATTACTGTTACAACTATGTTTGTTGTTGAGTTTGTACTCGTTACTTGTGCTGTATGATAT